>OY757253.1:0-600000 GCA_963584085.1 Pyrausta aurata | reverse complement strand
GGTTGCATTTTAAATACTGTGCTTTATTTTGTATCTGAGTTGAACTAAACTTGTAATTTGACGGCTATCTTACCTAAATATTAAGTTGGAATAGTTATTAATTTGTTTTTATACGTAATATTTATTATAATTTTGTCCAATAATAACATGTCTTTTTACTCTAGATTATCCATGATAAATATATACTAGATTGACTCTGACCTACGCGCGCCAGAAGTCTGTTTACTCTGACTTTGAAAATAAATTAAGCCGAAACACGACCTACCCATCCCATCCGGGTTATACTGATCTTCAAATCAAAATAATTTGAAAATCAGTTCAGCGGTCGCAGAGATTACTACCAGAAACACAACCTTATTATTAATTTTATATATTGTTAAAAAAATGGATCGTACGGAATTCAGCAGTGCCTGTTCACAAAGATCTATTTGTCAACATTTCAGCTACTCAAGCCCTTTTCTTTCTCAAACAGTCGTTATTTGGTGTTATTAGGAAAATAAAGGCAACATTTCGTTCCCGTCGATAAAACGTAAGCCAGGGTCCAATTTCGAGGCGGCTCGCAATCGACACTCGGAACATGTTGATAGCCAGTGAACTATAACAACCGTAGAAGAATAGCTTAAACAGAAATGAGGCTTCACGATTAATATATTGGTACTCGTTAGTGTTAACAATTGCTAATAGTCGTTTAGTTGACAATACTGGAAACAAAGCAACTGAGCCTAGTAACTAAGTCGGTATGTAGGTACATTCGTATATAGATGACGTTCCTATTTTTTTCATTTTTCGGTACGGACAGGACTTTTGTATGTAGGAATTATTGTTAGTAATACGAACTAGTGATTATTTAGCAGCTAGCGAGAGGAGGAGAGCCAAGTATTTTTCGGCGATTTAGGCGTAATAGTAGCAATCAAAGTGATTGTTTAAAGTTTATACTTAGTTACAGAGTGGTTACTTAGCCTAGGTGTAATGTAAAGGCTTCTTCCATAGTTATTATGGTTCCCTGTTGATAGGGCTTCCTCGTTAAATGTTTTACGGCCGTCTGTAAACTGGTCGGTTGGAGTTAACGGGGGAATTAACGACCGATAATAATATGATTGCAACCCATTTTGATCGTTGCGACAACCTTTCGACCCTTGAGGCACAGTTTTCAATTGTTGTCATTGGAGGTACTATTATATCTTCTGTGTCAGGAGTTTTTATTTACGACTAGTTTTTATTATTTTATTTATTTACAAAGAAAGTAAAAATGTGCGTACTAATTACCTCTTTCTCTACTTGTCAATCATGGGGCTAAATGAAAATAAAATAATTGAGGCAACTTTGAGTTTTAAAAGTATTATTTAGTAAGGTGTTTATAAGTTCTTCATGAATTAAAAATATGTATTACCTACATGAGTGAATATTTTTATCACAAACTATAACATGAACAAGTTACATTTCTTTTCTTAGCAATTACGAATATTTAGTATTTACGTGCGTCCTTTTTTTTTAAATCAGCTACTTGTTGGCGACTGTCCATTAATGCTTAGTACATTAAATAAAGCCATAAAGACTACTTACCCATTTTCTTTGGAGTCAAGTCATGAATAAAGCCACGACTGCGGAATGACTGTAAGAAAGTAATAAAGTTTCATTATAATTACAAGGAGGTACTTACTTTATCTATTATGGCCAGAGAAGAGAGTGTAACGAAAATTGTGCGTAGATAGAAGTTAATGTTTCATCTTTAATGCTGTCTTTTGAAACCTGATTTTGACGCGCTACGTGACTAGGAATTTAATCCTGCATGTTTCAAATGACATGCCATTATTAAGAAAATATAAATAATGATTATCAGAAATTGATTCATATTTAGCAAAGCACATAACAGTTAAAATACAAAAATAAAATTAAGGCAAAATGTCTAATATTATAGTTTATTTTTGTTTTTATAGTGTTTTGTCACTATACAAAATTAATAATATAAATTGCACTTGTAAAAAGCAACTGTGACTCTGTGACAGACGAGGAACTCTTCCTCCTCCTCCTCTGTTCCTCGTCTGTCACAGAGTCACAGTTGCTTTTTACAAGTGCAATTTATATGTCTAATGTTATTACTTATTATTGTTTTGTTGGTGTCTTATCACAATTTTTTTTAACCTTTATCATCCCATTGCTGGGTAAAGGTCTCCCCAACACCTTTCATTGGTCCCTGTCGGCAGTTAATGACACCCAATCTGTTGCAGACTGGTCAAGTCGTCACAACACCTCTTTTTAGGTCTACCTCTTCGTCGGTAGTCGACTGATGGTATTCATCTTATCACTCTGCAAACTTTATATTATAAATTGCACTTGTAAAAAGTAACTGTGAAATTATGTAGGTACTTAATTATCTACATATTATACAAAATTTTTTCAGAACATTTAAGTCTAGTAAATTTTTCCGGCTCTCATGAAAACATCAAACAAGCCTCGATTACGAATCCATGACAAGACAAAACGAAACTCCTAAAAATGTCTTTGTTTGAAAACGTAACCTATTTCACGAGGCTGTTTGCATACAAACTCATTCTAACAAGCACAACAACAGTCCTGTATTTTCCGTAAAAGTCCAGTAATCCTGTGGACATATTCTTGAAATCACTTGTATGGCATAGTGTTGGCACATGCGACTGTAAGATCTTTTCGTTTTGCATTAAGAACCTATTTCACCATCGACAAAAAAGCGATAACTAACTAATAATTAAAAAAAAATCGTAATTTTGTATTATGTGTTGGACAGATAACGATAACCAGAACTTATTAGGTTATTGTGAAATAGACCGTCAGTGATGTATAGTGAAATAAAACTTTTTTAAATCTTTCGCTTGACTTTTGTAACGTTTGAGTGTGCGAGAGGCATTCGTTCATTGAGTGATTCTGTCATCAGTAAAAATCTCAACGCGAGTGACTCAAAAATAGAGCTCTATGTCGCCGTGCAAGTTTCATGGCGGCATACAAAAGGACGGCTGGGTGAGGAAATTACTCCGCAATTGGGATTTCCTGGATGCACTGCCTATGTGTGAGCTGGCAAGTTCGGACAGCTCAGTTTTAGGGCTCAGTTTATCACTAATTCCATGTCATTTTGACTTCACATTATCTTGAGTCCAGAACTCAGGCCATGTTTTATTTTCCAAAATTTTATTTGCCGCATTATTTTTAAGCTTTTTAAATGTTGTTATCATAAACGTTACTCTTTTCGTTTTTTATAAATCTAACTAACCTGGCTGATTCACTCACCCTATAGAGACATACGTACAGACGAGTAGAGGTGTGGCGGCGGACCAACGAATTTAGTAACCGATAGACCGTGTGTTTGTGTAATAGACTATGACAAAGCAGTATTGATTTCGTTTGTATTTGTCTGCATGCCCGCGTTAGAGAGCATTCGCACCTATCCGGATTTGACTCCGGTTTGAGAAATTCCTAACAAAAAAATTAAATAAATAGCATTCTGATGGGTGTAACGACGTCCATAATATAACAGAAGAATGTAACCACCTCGAATTAGGATGATTCGGATCGGATCTACCGTTCTCAGCTAAGTTTCTTTGTTTCTTATCAGATCTTGGGACAAGTTACTCGACTGGTCTTTATCAAGTACTCTCTATTTCTTGATTAAAACACTATCAACGTATTACCAAACATTATTTTTTATTAAACGCCGAATCCGTGGTCACAGGTGTTATAAGTCAGTACATAGGTATGATAAAATTAAGCTACCACCGCTAATTAATATTAATTGATGTTCCTATCAACGCAGAGTTTACTGTGTCTTGAGATCTTGCTTGATTAATTATTTTATTTTCAGGCTACACATGGCCCATAGTACAAATACCTTATAGACTAGCATACATATGACAATTTAAAATAAAATATACACCTTAAAGACTAACATACGTACAATAGCAATATATTTATTTATTAATAGGCACTATTTTGTCAGCATAGTATAGGGCCCCATGCCGGTGAAACTTTGCAAACCATCGTCTCTGTTGAAATTGTGGATTTTTTCTTATTTCCATGGTCTTACGTAGCATGTTTTCTCTCTATCCGTGTGAAATATTGCTAAACAATCCCATGTAAGACTTACTCTAATGAAAATAATAATTCACATAGTACCGAAGTTTGTTGTATTCTCATCATATTTAAATCCATACGTAACCCCGTACACATTTATCTCGACATGATACCAAAATATTATTTCACTACGTCGACCTAGCCATAGATTATTGCGAGCATATTTCCTTAAGCGGTAAAGGTAAACCGAATTGCAACTTCAGATAAATCGGGACGACCCGAGCCGAGTTGGGACGAGTCTGGACGAGTCCCGCGGGGCACTCTCAAGTGCACTTATAGAGTTTCCAACAACATTGAGATGTTGCTTGTGTATATTTTGGAGTTCAATGTGTTTTGTGATAAGCGAGTTTGGGAAACGGCTTTTGATATTGTATTATGTGTTTTCTTTTTATAATTTCGATGAAGCACTTACTACGACTTTGAAGATGGTTATTACATTTCTTTATTAAGGAAACAACAGCTGTACAAAATTTCTTAAGGAGTAAATATTAATTTATTAACACACTAGCCTTATGCGTTTCCACTGCTCCATAAGTCAAATAACACATACACGTATTTAATAATCAAGTCCGTCATAAGCATACCCACCTACTCTTGGTGCAGTTTGAGGGTATTATCATTTGATTGTGAGAACCTAATGAATGAGACTCAAATTATAATTTCAAGAAACATTTTAGTAAAACTATTTCTGCTTCTACCAAGTGTTCTCAACATTATAGTGGTGGATCAGTTATTTATTGCAATTGAAGTATTTTATCGTAGGAACAAAGGTTCCCCACTTTCTCATGCCTGCAGATAAGCAGTTCTTTAGATCAGAATAGTTAGATACGGGATTGCCACCACAACCTTATTATTTATGAGCTTCCATTATTTCGGCACTGTTGCAAGCGCCATGACCACGGAGTAACTGAAAAGAACTTGCGGGTGGGTTGTTATTGGCAGACATATCGGTCTACCCTCCTTCGAAGTCTTTTATTGCGCTCGCCGCCGGTACCATTGTCCACAAACTCTCTATTTTCTCGCACCTGTTCTCGACACACAACACTGTCAGTATCTGCTCTCTTAGTTCTTTAGAATATTTGACGATGGCAAAAAATACCAGCGATTAAAAAGCACACAAACCCCACAGGAGTAATTATCGGAACAGGATTGCAACTGAATTCGAGTTGGTTTGTCGAATCGATGAACAGTGGGGCATAAGAGACACTCCTGGGAATCCCTCGGGGAGGACAGCACTTACCCGCGTTTATGAAAGCACTCAGCAGATTAATGGCATTCATCGGTAAACAAACATACTTCAATTTGGACTCGTGTTTTGTTAAAACGATTACCTGTTTTTGAGTTGATTTAGAGAATTGCTAAGAAAGTTGTTAAGTATAATATTTGTTATCCTACAGCTCAGAGGTAAAAAAAATGAAGTAATCTTTCTTGCTATAAAATAAGTGTTTCAAACCATGTACCATTAAAATAATGATTTTGTAAAAATTACGATTGTGAAAATGTACGAATATATTTTCTTTTTTCAGGTTTCTACGCTGTTGGTCTCAATGGTAAGTTGTAGTTGTAAGTTTATACAGTGCAATGTTTTGTTTCAGATACTTTACTTAAAAAAAATATGATTCCGCTATTAGTTAATTTCTTGCTTAAAACCTATTTGAGCATTAAAAAACACCCTTATAACGTTACGTTGCGTTGGAGTATTAAAATATTTTTTGGGTTAGGTATTAATGTATCTAAACAAAACTTGTAAAATTCTGCCTGTGCCTGTAGTCAACCACTTATATTCTTATTACATCAACTATATACTATTATCTTTTCGCTATTCTAGTTCTTATAATATTTAGCTCTACAAAGGCAGATGTCAGGCTGGTCTGGGCTAGCTGAACGAAGCCTCTTAATCGATAGCATATCAGCCTTCGAAGGAGCTGTCTGTATTGTGATGTTGCAACAACCGTGCACCGAGTTTGTCTGTTTTGATACAAGACAAAAAGAACCGCCAGGCGAACATTGTGAAACAACCCTTAACGCAGCCATTTTGAATCATTTTTTTCAATAGCTTTGCACACTAATAGGTGTTGAAGAAGCGCATGTATTAAACATTATTAAAAACTTGCGGTACTAAAAATTTAGGTATTTTTGGCAAATTAGAGTGAAGTCTTATTATTTGTGTTGTGTTGAGCTCCGTAGAGTTTGGCAACGCTACGCAATAGAACGCACCGTGTTCGTAAAACGACGGAGTTGCACCGCTAAAAGTCATAAACCTTTTTATTTTTGCATAAACATATAGACCCACTCACTGATACCCCAAGCTGATACCACTTACGTGTATACACGTCCTAATATAAGCCAATACGCGCTCCAACGCGCATCGTCGCAATGTCGACACGTGTTGACAATGTTGCAAAAAAAGCATCAATGTTTTTTATCTCCTTGGTAGGTAACATAAACTTTTAATAGAGTAAAATAAAATTTGTGGGCGGTCTATTTGATCTTATTGTGCTTGAGCCTTGCTTTTGCATTCGCTTATAGAGCCGGTCATCTATTGAATAACGTTGCGATTGCTGCGAGTTGACAGGATATTTTGATATCTCGACTGCATTAGTGATGGGAACTGTCTGCTTTGAATAGACTGTGGTAGATACTATAGAATCGCTAGTAACGGAGCGTGTGTATAGTTTATAATAGAGCAGAGTTGCCACGGTGTGAATGTTTTTATACTTTCATAATAAGGAATACAACTGAGGACTGTGAGGACTTACCTACTTGCCAGGGGCTATAACGGTAGCCGCTTTCTGGGCAAGTGAGATTTAGCCCGTGTTCTTGCCGACACGAAACAAGAAGAATGATGTTGAGCTGATTGGCTTCTGAAATTGTAATCTACTTCCATATTATAAATATTCTCACTACTATTATAATAAACCATACTATAATTACCATTTATTTATATATATTTTGGTGTGTGTTGTAAATTAAAGTGGAATAAGTACAAGTTTCAACTGGCGACTTGATATGACTTCTGAAATCACGTATCAAACCTAGTTTTTTATTACGTTATACTTCAGCTACCTATCCGCTGAATCTGGCTGCGTAAACGAAATATTGTTGGTAAACAACGACGACGTAAGAGATTGAAGTGAGGCCACTCTATCTATTCTGATTTGGACATAATGTAATCCCTGGGAACGCCCCGCGTTGGCTGGATTATTACAATTAGACAATGACCGAGATAAACCCGTCTTCGAGGTACAAAGGTCTTATTAAAAGGACCGTGTTCGCAAATTGTCTTGTGAAACGTTTTAATTACTGCAGACGTTATATTTTAGTATTATGACAGGGTCTTGGGCCAAAATGGTGTCAAAACAATAATCTGCAGAGTAACTCTGTTTATGTATATAACCCATGAGAATAATAGATAGATAGATAATTTATTTATTAAAAGTAACAATGACTCATAGATTGTTAGTAGATCTTATTAACTATGTTAGTTAAAAATAATTAAATTAAATCAAAAAAATTACAATTCAAATTCAAAATACAATTTAAAGTGGCCAGTTCTGCACCACTCCCCCCGAAATGGTACGTGAACGGCCAACATATAGGCAGTCCAGTCTGCTAGCAATCATTTTCAGGATGCCGTTACCACTCGCCTGCACCCTGCGCACCAGGGACGCGCATCGCTTGCGCATTGTTGCGTAGAAGCAGTCTACGCCTGCTTCAGCGAACATCCCCGATGCGCTACAGAAGCGAGGCAGCCGCAACAGCACCCTGAAAGCGTTATTATACTGGATACGGAGAGCGCTGTAAGCTTTTAAGGTATATCTAGCCCAAAGGCTGCACGTGTAGAAAGATGAACAAAAAGCTCTGAACAACGTTATCTTAACGTCGCGTGTACATCGTGCAAACCTCCGGGCCAACATGTTCGCTATAATATAGCATAATATAGCGCAAAAATGTTCCAAAATGTTCCAACATGTTCGCTATAATATAGCATAATATAGCGCAAAAATTACCTAAACAATCGATATTCATAAAGTTATTTTGGTTAAAGCATAACAATATACAAATTGTTTTACACGTTGTATACTGCCAGCACATTAAACTTAATTGCAGTTATTGCATTATCCTACTATACTATTATAAAGGCGAAAGTTTGTATGGATGTATGGATGTTTGTTACTCTTTCACGTAAAAACTACTGAATGGATTTGAATGAAACTTTACCACAATATAGCTTATACATCAGAATAACATATAGGCTACAATTTAGGGCTCTGCAGTGCTTACTTAGTTACCGTATTTCTTACTTATTACTAGACTAGACGGGACGAACCTGAAGTCCACGCGAACGGAGTCGCGGGCAAAAGCTAGTTTAAAAATAAATTAATAGATTACTATTTATTCTTACTGCAGGAACTTCAACTTCTTTCGGTGGAGAAGAAATGTTTGTTTTGTGTTGTTGTGCTTCTAATATAAACTTAAAATTAGACCCCTGGGCTGGAAATAAGGTGTTCCTTTTCAATAGTAGACTGTCATACAAGGGAAGAAAGCGACCCATTTCACTCGAGATGTTTCCTAATTCAAGAGTGAAATGGGTGCTTTCACCCAAGTCAAACATACTATTTTTCATTCCGACTGTGAGGAAAAACAATAGTGGTTGTAGATGTCATGGTGAGGTGTAATGTAGTTTAGCGAGAAAGCAAAACTCAAGATTTTGCACAATATTATAGTTGATTTATCTATCTATACTTGTAACTTTGAACCAATGATTGGCAAACAAAGCGACACTTAAAATGTACTTAATGAGGAACGGTTAGGTTTTCTAGCTTAATTTCTAGATCCCACTTTGAACAATCCAATATCTAAGACTGCTTTATAGACAAGCGTTTATTGGCCGGAATTGTGATACAACCATATGGTAGCAACAAATAAAATGAACCATGCAAATTATTTTACACTAATTTATCATGGTTATAAGATTTAATGATGTTACTACTAATTGGAACTAAAAAGATGGAATTTTAATTTAACGCAACGATGAATTACACTATTATTGGATTACCGTTTACTCTGCAAGTTATAACGTTTTAAGTATTAGCAAGTAAAGACTAAGGTCTGTTGGTATGAAGACAATAAATTTCACATTTTCAAAAAACTTACTAAAAACCTTAATGAACGGATTTATCTTCTATTTAGATAGAACGAATTCAATTGGACTCGTTGCATGATGTGCGTAGACTGTTGTGCTGTACGTAAGTTGAGACATCAACTTAGCTCGACAATCAAAGATCCGGCTTGAGCAGTGGACAAAGCTATACCCACGTGCACCCTCGCGCCTCCCATCCTCTGAGACACTTCCACCGGGTGGTGATCTTCCCTGGGCTGTCTAGAAGTCTCTCACTAGACTTCGGTCAGATTTTGGAAGATGCCTAGAAAACCGGATGAGGTGGGGTTTCCCCGGAAATGACAAGTGTGACTGTGGCGCGGTGCAGACAATGGTCCATCTCCTGATTTACAGCAGGCAAACGCCAACGCAATCAACGTTGCACAACACTAGGCGAAAATATTATGATCTGTTACCAGTCGACTCGAAGAAGAAGAAACTCGACAGTATATCGTCCTATTATTTTAAAAAAGCGGTCAAGTGCGTGTTGGACTCGCGCATGGAGGGTTCCGTGCCAACTTTAACTTAATTAGGGGTCTACCTACTTCCACTTAGCCAAAATACTACAATATTTTGTTGACAGCAAAAATAGCTTTGATATGAAGGACAAAGTTATATTTCCGGTTATTGAAAATGTACTATATCGCAAAAACCTCCGGTTGGATCTCCTTCATACTAAATTTCGTTAAAAGTATTTGGAGAGATCTAAATCGTGTATCGATAACAGGGTACAACTAGGTACCTACCTAAAAAGTTTCAACTGTGTAATGCTCAGTGGCTGTGCCATACGGATGGACAAACAAACTTGACGAAACTATAAAGGTTCCGTTTTTGCCATTCAGCTACGGCACCCTAAAAACCTCTTCATTATTAGTGTCCATATCCAACCGACGAGATTTTTTTTTACATGATTAATAAAACAACTGCCAAATATTTTTTTAACTGATTATAATAATGAACTTGAATGTTTAAGTATCAGTCCAAAAAATTGTTTCCTTAAGCATATAAAGGCACATTTGAGATTTTGCTAAACGTACCTGTTCTATTCAGCTCCGTACATTGGAAGAGGCGCGACCTTCCCGCTCGCTCTTTCAAAGTAAAATGTGCATACTTCTTAGCATCGTCTATGTATGGCGCTAGAAGAATTACTTCAATTTGCGGTTTTTTATGTGATGGTTTGGTTTTTCTAGCGCAGTATACAGTCAAGTCTACGGGCTCCGGCGTCTGCGAGATCACAGACACTTGTCTCACACTCTGTACGGCCACATTTACATTTTCTTTCTCGGTGCATATTTTAGCTCTTACGCCAACAACTTTACAGATCTGTATAATAAAAACAACTTTCATTAATATTTATAATGATGGATTTTTTTCTTGACATTTACCGGTATTGCCTACTTACTACGGTAGCATGATGCAATTGAGGTATTTTGAGACCGTTCTAAAGCATTGCGTAGACCGATAAACATTACTGGGAAAACTGTGACAGGATAATGTTTCGATTGCTGCATTAAATCTATTCATATTTTATTTGACTGGCATAACTGAGTCACTTTTATTTCCCTACTTAACATTTTCTCATATTGCGGAATATGCATACTTATTTTATTGTTATTTTTAAACAATGATTTTCATTAATGGAGTAAACGGTCATGGGTTTGACATATAAATGGAAACATATCCTTCTTGTCTTCAGAACGGGTAGAGGGGTTATGAAGAATAGCATAAAGAAAGGGTAAAATCCAGAATTCAGTTGTGCTCTGTAACTGGGGACATAATCTTGTTAGAATAAAGTGGATCGGTAAATCCTCGTAATTACATAATGAAGCTGTCATCAAGGAGGTTTTCCTTCGCACACGAGACCTCTCACTGACTTTATATTAGCTTCCACGTACTAGACCAGTTCAACTAGTAGAAAATGGACTTGGCTGCTCCATGCTCCGGCTACTAGAAATAGAAAGCCGGCGGTCGCGTAAACAAAATAATGACAAAATAATGTTGATAAACACATCCGTGAGGGTGTACATAATTTGTCAATTTCCAGCTTCTGCATCGCGACTGCATCGATGCTAACGCACTTTAGCATCGCGACTGCATCGATGCTAAAAGTAGCACAGTGTGTAAAGGTTGACATTTCAAGGGTGGACGTTTATTATTTAACACGATGTATGTTACTGCGAGCACATTAAACGTTATTGCGGTTATTGCATTATTTAAAAATAAATCGATAGATTATTCTCACCGTAGGAACTTCCACTGTTTTTGGTGGATAAGAAACTTTTGCTTCATATATATACTTAAAATTTGTTACATTACCTGAAAATAAAGACATTTTTCTGAATATTTAAGAAGAAAAGCTAAGAAGTTGAGGTATGTTATAAAATTTATCCTCACCAAATTCATTTGTGAAGCACTTCTTACCAATACTTGTTACTTTGAACCAATGATTGGCAAATAAAGCGACACTGAAAATATACTTAATGAGGAACATGACGTTTTTCAACTTAACTTCGATCCCACTTTGAACAATCCAATATCTAAGACTGCTTAATATGTCTTATATAAGATAGCGATATGTCGAACTATTTATACAAATAGATGGTAATGAACGAGCTGAAGCATGCAAATTATTTTACCTTAATTAATCATGGGCAAAAGATTCACTTACTGATAACACATTTAACTGGAACTAAAAATAAGGTCACTTGTGATAAACCTTGTGGATACAACTTTAATTACCTGTTATTGGAGTTTTCAGTCGATGTATCATTGAATAACGTACATTCCACGTATATCATCATGTTTTTTCTGTTATTTATTAAATAAAACTGTCAGCTCAGTGTTACGTATATCATTTAATTTTTATAATATGTTTCTATTGTTTATCTTAAAGGTAACTGGAACATTATTATATTTTTAAATCATTTAAAAAAGGAGGAGGTCATCAATTTGACTGTTTGTTGCTTTTAGGTTTCTACACCTCCAAGAGTAAAAACGGAAACCTTATATTTAATCAAAATTCATATCAAATACTCAGGTCTAGAATACCTTTTAGATGTAACAAAATCTTACTTCTATACCAATTCAATCGAAAGATACAGCCGTTTATGCCGCAAATTTTCGAAAATCGAAGATTTTCCCAAAATGGTTTTTTATTTGTGTTTTCGAAATTGTCTTTGAAAATGTTTAAAATACCATTAGAACCAATACATACGAATTTTTTTTCACTACTGATAACGTTATGACAGCTCCGTGGGTAAAGCAGGTGTCCGAACATAAACACCTGGGTTCAAAACCATGAGGTACATCTTCGATCTGTCGTTTCGTTTTGTTTTTATAGTGTTTTGAACATGTATTCTCTTTTTTCAATAAACCCCAATCACCCAGACATAATTTTATAAAGAAGAAAGGATGTGTCTTATATTGAAACATTTTACGGTGTGAAGTAAACACAGCAGCGCCATCTAGAATTATCGATACATACTTCTTGGAAGTGACATTTATCTCTAATCATTATCACATACATTTGCTTTCATAGATAAGATTAGCAGGTCAAAACATTTACCTATATTATTTTGGCGCCGAATTTAACCATTTCGCCAGATTTGCAATAGTGCACCTTCTCGACCCTTGTTTTACCAAATTATATCTCCATACCAAGCTAAACGTGTTTCGTCTTATTTCGCATCGTTGCCGGTGGTCAGATCAACATAAGGGGAAATGGATATATACGCCTGGGGGCGCTAGTAAATAAATAGATTTGATATTAATAAAGGATTATAAAACGATGAAACGATAAAGATACATTTGTCTTTTATTTATGCTCCTCCAGCTGTCCATATTTTAATATTTTGGATGGCATTTAGCAAAAAAAATATCATTTTTATGACACAATTGTCATAATGGGTGAACTTCTGCCTTACCTACAGGTTTGTAATGAAGGAATCCTCGGTGCGTGAGTCTGACTAGCACTTGGTCGGTTTTCGGAAACAGTTCTTAAGTCGCAAGATTAGTAGATATTCATTTTCGAAACACCATCGATCATGTTATTTAATTTACGTTATGGTAAAATACATATTCAGTGTGGTTAAAAACCAAAATATTAAGGGGCAATACTAAACCTTGTTCTTTTTTTTTCAAGATTTACCTATCACTTCAACATTACACCTACAATTTTTATTGAATGGTTTTAAACACTAACAAATCACAAATCAGACTATTTTTAACTCAAATAAAAACCGCTAAACTGTCTCTCAACAGAACCATTTCAGTAATCCTTTGAACTACTAAACTAATGTGAACGATACTTTTGCTCGCCCTGCTATTTATTATTGATCATGACAAATAAAACATTTATGCCCATTGTTTTATAACTGATAATAAAAATAGCCCCTTGAATTCACAACAGTCATAATATTTTATTTTGGAATAAAATTAAAACAAGTCCAAGCTTATAGATTATTAAACATAAATCGTTGTTTACATACAGACCAAATTATATTGACATAAATAAGTGACAATGATTTTTGATGCAGCAGTAAGGCCGCGGCCCCATCTCTACGGCGCGGCGCCGTAGACCGTGCTACGGCGAAAAAACGTGCCGTAGCGCGGCGCGGCGCCGTAGAATTTCACGGCGAAAAACCGTGGCGCGGCGCGGTGCCGTAGGCACGATCGATGAGGTTCGGAGCTTGGTGCCTGCTGCCCACCTCATTGCGTCTACCTTACTAGCTAGATAATTATGATAGATTAAAAAAGGGGAAAACTTCAAACCTCTAATAAAATAACAATGATAAAAAAAAACAAAATATGTAATATATGTATATTAACAATAATAAAATATTTATTAATAAAACAAAAATAAAATATCGTAGTACACCACCAGGTCTCGAACCCTGCACTTCACGTTCAGAATCCGCCTGTTATAACCACTGAGCTACCATGACATTGTCAATGACGGCGAAATTAACTTTTGCATTTGTCGTCAGTGTCACCAACTTATCTGAATAAAAGCCACAAGTCAGTTTTAAAACGTCATTGATGCCGATACAAGTCAGTGTGACTTTGTGTGTACTCATCCTGTTTTGACCAAATGACCAATACTAAAGCAAATTTCACTGACTCTATTAACGCAGTGATAGCTCGGTTAGTAAAACAGGCGGGTTCAGATCGTAAAGTCCCAGGTTCGAATCCTGGTAGTTCATCGATATTTTGTTTTATTAACAAGTATATATTTTTTATTTTATATTATTTTTGTTATATTTGTGTTTAAAACTTCTTTCCCTTTTTTTAATCTATCATAATTATCTAGCTAGTTAGCTAGACGCAATGTGGTGGACGGCAGGCACCGAGCTCCAAAGCACACCGTGCGCATCCCAGTCCGGCGCCGCGCCGTAGCATTCCACGGCACCGCACCGCGCTACGGTTTTTCGCCGTGGAATTCTACGGCGGTGTGCCGCGCTACGGCACGTTTTTTCGCCGTGGAAATCTACGGCGCGGCGCCGTGCCGTAGCGCGGCGCCGCGCCGTAGATTTCCACGCCGTAGAGTTGGGGCCGCGGCCTAAAACCTTTGAACTTATCATGGCGACGTCAAATTTTATTGCTTCAAACTGTGGCCGCACCTCATTCGAAGAGGGGTCTCCGTCCTGCCAAATTGTTCTTTCCTCTGAGCACTTTCTACTACAGGTGCTTAATGAACTAGTTTAATTTTTGGAGAGAAAAATAAAAAGTCAATAAAAAGAGCATGACGATTTTTTATTAAGATGCAGTAATATTATGAGGTCCCATTTACCAACTACCATTATCATTAACCCATATTGGGACCGTGCGGAGTGTATGGTGAGGGATAAGAAAACGATCACTGCGCATGCCGTGGCAAAAATGTGCAACTAAACGGGTCTAACGGGAAAACTAAACTAATACTTGTCGTCAAAGCTATGAAAATGGGTAAATAAATTTTATAATTAACAATTTAGAAACACGGCTGCTGTTATGTAATTTGAACATTTCGTGTAGAAGGTAATGATTTATGTGTATATAGTTGATCTGTCATTCATAAAAATCTTCTGTTAGTATACTTTTTTAGACAAATTGCAAAACGGTAGTCGTGTTTCTAATTGTTTAAATGAAACGTATTTTATAAATTTTTCGAGACGAGAAAGAAAATTGGCTTAGATATGTGTAGTGGTAGCTGTTTCAATTGATCGTAAGTAGTAGTTGTCTTTCTGTTAAATATTCTTATGTTGGGATTTGGAAAACTCATTTGATTCTATTCGAACTAAAATTGAAAATGTGGTCGTGTCTGTCTATGACATCTTTGTATAATATGTTATTTGGTTGAATAAAGCCCGGAGGATATTCAAATAAATAAACTTTATGTATACTTGCTTTGATACTCAACACAAAGGTATATGAAATCATTTGCAATCTCCGCAACTTCATTCGCTCGTTTTCATTTTACTCTGTTCCCGTAGCCTTATACCTAGTTTAATAGATTATTTAATAGCCTTCCGCGTAAATAAGTTATCTTTAAAAAATATTACTTTTCAAATCGAAGCAGTAGTTCATAATATTAGTGCGCGCAAACAAACAAACTTCTTAGCTTGGTAAATAAGTAGGTATGGGTAGATGAATCTGAGGCATTTAAGTGTGACAAAGATATTTAGGCATATCAAGGCGCCTTGCGTTATCCGACAGATCAGATTTTTTGCACGTTCTTTCATAATGATTTTCCAGTGATTAATGCAAGTTGGTGCCTTGAGGTGCGATCTAAAATTTATCAATTAACGGAAAATCCGTGAAATTTTTGGTTTAGATTTTGAATAGGAGTAAGAAACGACTAATCATCGCCAAAATGTGTAAAAACATCAAAACTTTCTCGGTTCTGTAGATTTTTCACAAGCTTCTGGTCAGAGCTCGAGGTGACCAACTTGTATTATTTATTGGGCACACTTCATAAACAAACTTGCAATAATTCAGGGATACCGGACCTGATGCAAGACCAAATGTTCAATTTTACTGCATCACTTCCCGTTTGCCCCTCCAAAGTAAAATTTACTTTCCTCTGAGCACTTTCTACTGGAGTTGCTTGAAAAACAACTCCAATTTTCGAATCTTCTTGACCCTGTGATGTACCATTTTTGTCAACGCAGAATACAGACACGTTTACGGGCACTGGCTTTTCCGAAATTACTAAGACTTGGGTCGCGTTGGGTACGACCACTTTTACATTTTCTTCCTCGCTGCATACTTTTGCTCCTACGCCTACGACTGAACATGCCTGTATGATAGAAACAAGTTTTATAAAATTTCATACTAGTGGATTGTTATGGCAAAATGAAAACTTACTTTATGTTGATCTTACTTTTGTAAAAAGAATGTGAAATAGAATTCCAACTAAAATAGTTAAAAAATTTAAAAATATGTACAAAATGTTAATTAATTTATTAGTGTTTCCTTTGTATAAGGTATCTGTTGTACTACCTAATTAGGTTGTAAATTATAAATCTTGTTAAGTGCCCATTAGTACTGTATCTGCTATTTAATTCCTACATGAATTTTATATTTGTCGTGGAACTCTTAATTTGGCTTGATTCCATAATGAAGTTATAATAATTGTCACAATTTTTTTTTGTGTAAAAGCTGTTGAGTTTCAAATTAACATGATTTCAAAATATTTTTAAGAGATCTAATAATTCTTACCGTTGGAACTTCCACCACATTTGGTGGAGAAGAAATTTGTGTTTGAAATACGAACTTAAAATATGTTCCTATTTCCTGGGCTGAAATGTTTTCAAAACTCTTAAAAGATGTAAAAATGGAACTACAAATTTGAAGTACTGTAATAAAATGTATCCTTACCAAATGCACCAGCAACGCATTTAGAATCAGAACTAGTAGCTTGTGATAACAGTGCGACACCAAAAATATACTTGTTGAGGAACATGTTTCAAGACTAATTTCTATTTTATATAGAACTCATTGGAGCCTTCATTCAATATCTAAGTCTGGTTTGTGGACAAGCGTTTGTTAGCCAGACTTTTTATACAACAATGTAGCTGATGAAATGAACCATGCAAATTATTTTACACTAATTTATCATGGGTAAAAGATTTAACGATATAACTACTAATTAGAACTAAAAAGAAGGAATTTTATTGTAACGCAACGATAAATTACATGATTATTACCTTAGATTATCATTTTAAGTATAAATAAGTTAAGACAAAGATCTGTTTGTTTAAAGGAAATAAATTTACTGCCTTCAAAAAACTTACTAAAAACCTCAAAATAACGCATCTGTCTTACGGTGGGTCCCAGCCAGCCGGCGTTACGAGGTATAATGTAACATATTACACAGAAAGCATTCGTGCAGTCAGTACGTCGTGTTACGGAGAAACCAGCGTGCAACGAGCCGCTCGTTGCGCGCTTTGGTTGCTTAACCCGGCTGACGGTTTTTTGGCGAATCTTTTGAATGCTACGCGGTTTGTACAAAGTTTTAAAGAGCATGTTTCGCCGATTTCAGAGCACAGCGCTGTGTTATATGTTACACAAGTTAGCTAGACTATGTAACGTCCTAATAAAAAAATATACCTCTTCACTACTGTCCATGTCCAATCGATAAGAAATTAACTATCATTATAAATAAAACAACTGCCAATATTTTTTTAACTCATTATAATATGAAACTTGAATGTTTAAATAACAGTCCGAAAATTAGTTTAGTCATTTAAGCATATTTGAGCTTTTGTTAAACGTTTACTGTTCAGTTCAGCTCCAAACATTCGAAGAGGCGCGTCTCTCCCGCTTGGTCTAGCAAAGTAAAATGGACGTACCTCTCAGCAATGTCGATGTAGGGTGCTTGAAGAATAACTGCAATTTTCGATTTCCTTTTTGATGGTTTGTTTTTGCTAACGCAGAATACAGTCAAGTCTACGGGCTCCGGCTTCTCCGAGATCACAGACACTTGTCTCACACTCTCTACGGCCACATTTACATTTTCTTTCACTGTGCATATATTTGCTCTTACGCCTACGACTTTACAGTCCTGTATGATAAAAACAACTTTCATTAAATTTTGTAATGATGAATTTTCTTTCATTTACTAGTATTGCCTAGTAACCACAGTAGCGTGATACTATTAGGGTGTTTTGTGATCACTCTAAAGCATCTGACCCTTACACACGCGACTTTTAGCATCGAAACTAACGCGCGTTTCAACTTATCTGAAGAATGTACAGATGTCACTTTGAAAACGTCATTGCCGCCAGTACAAGTCAGTGTTACCTAATCCAAATTTATCAAACAATTTTAAACAGGCGTATTACCAAACACTATATTACCTAACAGTTATTGAGTTATTCATATGAGTATACAACATAAAAACAAGTAGGCAGTACCTACATCCCAAAAAATTAACTAACCATAACAAAAATACATACTTACTACAAACAAACTACCTACAAACAAACTACTTACAAACAAATAAAGGTAAATAAATGGAATCTGGACGGCTAAGGGCAGCCAATAAGTGTTCGGTGTAGACTTATTAAGGGTTAAATAATATAGTGAAAAGGGAAATTATGCTTAGACTTGTACTTATTAACCCGTCACGCGTCGAGCCTTTCGAAACGGAAGATGGCAGTAGTGCTCAGGGTAATTTATGTACCTAAATTTTTGATGACCTTCATCAGGATTTATCAAAATATCACATTGTGGTTATAATTATACCTTATAAATCATATACCATTATAAAGTATAGGAAATAACCTATACACTGAAAAATGTGTAATAGAGTTTTATAACTTACATAATATTTAATCCATTGGTTAAAATCTCCACTTTGTTTTTGTAAACTTTCGTCACTGTAAACAACACTTTGAAACACAAATTTGTGATAGTATTGACACTTATACACTACTCTATTCTATAGATTAACTACTTGCCATTAATTTTCACAACAAAGTTCACAAGAAATAAGACAAATGACTACCCAAATTATAATTATTTACGCAGCGACACCGACCGCGAAATCGTAATGGCGGACTGACCGTTCCGATAGAAAAGTTTGGCCCTTTTTTCACCAACTTATTTACTAAAATTGCTAAAACCAATGCTTAAAACATATTCTACACTTCTTTCTTAGTAATTTCATCTATAATTATCGTAATATACACATCCCGTTTAACTGCTTGAGACAGTTTTACCTTTAGCACTCACGGAACAATTGCGTAACAACAACAGTAATGGCGGACACTGAGGCCAGGACGAAAAAAATATTATCTTGCAGAAATGTTGTTGCTTGTTGCCAATTGGTCAGTACTAGAAATATGTTCAGAAGTATTCTCTGATTGGTTGTGCAAATTTATACGCCCGGCCAACCACAGAAACTGAGTGAAGGTAGGCGCCAAAGATAACGAATTTAGTTACGGACAGAGGTTTGTCCGTAAAACGCGTCGAGCTCTTTTCGCTCAAAGACAAAGGTGTGTCCAGGAATCACTTGACGGGTTAATTAGCGAGTATGTGTATATAAGTGGTAGAAATTGACATTCGGCGCTAATTCCACCTTTGGTTGTGCATTACAGTAAAATAAATATGTATTATTAATTTTTAATCATGAAGTCACAACAAATATTTAAAGAGCCTGAATTGCTATTTTGTTTTGTATTAAGCGGCAACACTTTTCGATCGTGGCGCCTTGCTGTCATTCTTCAGCCGCTTTTACCATCGATGCAGTCGACTGCATCGATACTAACGTGCGTTCGCATCGATGCAAATGCGATGCGCATCGCAACTGCATCGATGCTAAAAGAAGCGCAGTGTGTAATGGTTGAAATATTGCGACTGCATCGATGCGCATCGCGACTGCATCGCTGCTAAAAGTCGCAGTGTGTAAAGGCTCTAATGAGCAGTTTTGTCCCATTAATTTATAGATCTCACTAGATGGCGTTAGGGTAACTTAATGGAACATTTTTTTCTCACGTTTGCGGAAAACCATAAACGAAGAAAAAAAAATCCTATGTAAATATTTTAAAATGAGTTAATGACCTTGATATTAACTTAGATACTCATTCATTAAGTATAAAGTCCTTTATTTTCTAAATGTATACATTAATATGTTTTACTGTTTATAATTTACGATGGCGAAAAACATTTTACCGCTTCAATAGTACTTTCAATTTAATTTAAAATATATATTCTAAAGTTACACTATAGCGTCATCTCTTGATGATATCAACACCTAACGACAAAACCCAGTATACAAAAAAAAAAACACTGCTCATTGTGTAGACTTAGTTAGACCATCAAACATTACTAAAAAAACTTGACATGATGATGTTTCGATTGCTGCAATAAATCTATTCATAATTATATCTTATCTTACTTACAGAACTGAGTCACTTTTATTGCCCAACAGCATTCACCCACAATAAGAAATTTAATAAAAACATTTGAATATTTGTGTTTTCAATATGTACTATTAAAAAAAAGGTTCTTAAGTTTTATTTATTTGCCGGTTTAGTACCAATTGCGAGTATTGTAGGTACCTATGATTTATTTGAATTAAAATAACGAAATTAAAATTCAAATAGGAGTGTGCATTTAAAAAAAACCTATTCGACTTATACACATTTCATTAAACTTTTCATTTTTATTTGCTTTGATTGTTTAACATGTTATAGATGACGGCAATTCATGTGATTTCATTTATCTTTGGAAAAAAACACATGTCTCAAAATTGATTGAATCCGATTCAGTATCTGATTCTGAAGAAAGTGCTTTTTGGAAGTGCCTTAATTACTCGTAAGTTACTTATATAATATTGCGAGCACATTCAATTGTATTGCGTTTATTGCATTATTTAAAAATAAATCGTCAGATTACTATTTATTCTTACCGCAGGAACTTCCACTTCTTTTGGTGGAGAAGAAACTTGTGCTTCAAATATAAAATCAAATTGTATTCCATCGGCTAAAAATAAGGTTTAATTCTTCAAATTATTTAATTTAATTCTTCAAGAAGAAGGTACGTAGGAAGTTGAGATTTGTTATAAAATATATCCTCACCAGATGATGTATCATCAGTAAAGCATTTAGTATCTGTACTTGTTACTTTGATCCAACGACTGGCAAACAAAGCGACACCAAAAATATACCTAATAAGAAACATGATGTTTTCCAGCTTAATTTCTAGATCCCACTTTGAACAATCGAATATTTAAGACTGATTTATAGATAGCGATTTGTCAAACTATTTATATAAATAGATGGTAATGAACGAGCTGAAGCATGCAAATTACCTTAATTAATCATGGGCAAAAGATTCACTTACTGATAATACAACTAATTGGAACTAATAAAAAGGTTACTTGTGATAAACCTTGTAATTACACATTAATTTACCTTTTATTGGAG
This sequence comes from Pyrausta aurata, assembly GCA_963584085.1. Classification (NCBI taxonomy): domain Eukaryota; kingdom Metazoa; phylum Arthropoda; class Insecta; order Lepidoptera; family Crambidae; genus Pyrausta; species Pyrausta aurata. The sequence goes on along the minus strand of OY757253.1, from coordinate 578,328 downwards.
TTTTTAGACAATAATTGAATAAACAACGTGTACATACGAGTATTCCACTGATATCACTTGACTGTCCATAAATACTCTCAACTGCCCATGGGGACTACAGTCCCCAAACAACATCGTTACGACAACATCCTGGTTTAAGCTATTTCATCAAAGCAAGAGGTGTGTAGTTCGATCAGTCAAATATAAGTTTCTCTAGAATATATAATCTATCTTTAGGATCATTATGTTTCCATACCATGGCAGCAAAAATATCAGTAAAAAGAAAAACAAATTGACATTTCGCCATTTCGTACATTTAACTACGTAGATAATGTCAATTTATTCTATTTATCTTGATACCAAAAAGAAGAGATCATATTCTTTCTTTTTAAGTACTATCCGTGTCCAACCCCTGTCTCCTCCTACTGCTGACTAATCCATGTATAATAATAACCCCTTGAATGATTTAATCAGTAAAATTTTTATCCAATTTTTTAATAAAATTAAAACAATTACAATTTTTTTATAATATTTATTCCAAAGACATTGTTCAAAATTATGTCATAAAATAAAAAAAATATTTTTTGATGCAGCACAAAAACAGACCTTTGAACTTATCACGGCGAAACGTCAAATTTTATGGCTTCAGACTGTGGCCGCAGCTCTACACATTCGAAGAGATGCCTCCGTCCCTCCAACGGCATTTGTTCTTTCTTCTGAGCACTTTTTGATGAAGGTGCTTGACGAATTATTACTAAGTTCGATTTTTCTTGGTCCAGTGATGTAAGAGTATTGCTAACGCAGTATGCAGTCAAGTTGACGGGCACTGACTTCTCCGAAATCACCAAAACTTGGGTCACATTAGGTACGACCACTCTTATATTTTCTTCCTCGCTGCACACTTTTGCTTTTACGCCTACGACTAAACATGCCTGTATGATACAAATAAGTTTTATAAACTTTTATAGTAGTCAATTCGTATTTGATGCTTACAACGTTCATGGACACATACCACAATAGTCAACTTAGCCGTGGCCCATGAGAACTCCATACAAATTTTGAGGACGTCCATACACGTATCGCCGTATAGCCAACAAAATATTGCATAATGACTTGTCGCTGACGTCAGTAAACGTTTACTAAACGTGGCGGGTCTAACCGAAAACGACGTCTGACGACGTTGTTCAAATGTTCGTGTGGGTACTTGTCAATGTGTGTGTGATTTATGTTCAAGTAATAAAAATAAACATGTATGATAGCGCTAGAACTTAAAAAATTTGACACGATGCAGCGCAATGGACGTAGCTACCTGAAGATTATACAGAGATTCGACGTTGCCAGCCGTTGTGCCTCGAAATTAAAATTTTCTTAGGATGTGGTTAGACTAATGTGCGTCATCACAAAGCAGTTAATATTGCTATACCCTAACAGGGTAATGTATGTACACTTAGTTTTTGAGATTATAAACATGTAATGTACTACATTATGCAATAAATAAACTTGAACTTGAACTTGATCAGTTTTGGACGTTCTGTAACGTTGTTAGTACGCATGTGTTACTATCTGCAGTAGCCATGATGCTCTACGGGTGTTTGGGACTGTCACCGCTCTAAAGCAACCTTGAGAAAGTAGATCATATACCATTACTGGAAACATAATGTGGTATTTATGTATATGTCATGTAAATCAAGTGTAGTGAGTAAATAAAAAAACAAATGAAATAAATATCGTTCAAATAGAAATAGTTCAAATAGAGTTCAAATAAAATAGTCCTTACATCAGGAACTTCCACCACGTTTGGTGTAGAAGAAACTTGTGTTTCAAACTTAAACTGATTTAAATAAATTCCAATTTCCTTGTCTGAAAATAATAGATAAAAAATAAAATAAGAAACCAAAAATTGCGCACGGGCGGGACTTGAATCTGCAACTATCTGGCGAACCGGGCCAAATGCTCTTCCAATTGAGCTACCATGCTTCCAGTCCGACTGTGCGAAATTTCTGGTCTCTTATTATGGATACGTCATCACGCGTGACGTCAGCGGTATCTACCCAGCCCACTGTTACAAAAACAGACGAGTCAGAAAGTTGCAGGTTCAAGTCCCACCCGTGCGCAATTCTCGGTTTCTTATTCATCTTAAGAATATAAATATGACACTGTGAGTGTAAAAAAACATTCTTTACCATTTTTGATTGTTCAGAGCTCTTCAAATCTTTGTTAGAAGAAGGAAGTGAAAAGTAGAGGTTATAATGAAATTTGTCCTTACCAGATACAGCAGAAACGCATTTATAATCTGAGCTTGTAGCTTTAAGCCAACCATTAACGAATAGTGCAATACCAAAAATATACGTGTAAAAAATCATGTTTCAAGCAAAAATTTTATGTTACGAGTATATCCCACTTTGAAATATCCAAGACTGATTTTAAAGACAAGCGTCAATTCGTTGGACTATTTATACAAACATGTGGTAATTAACGAAATAGAGCATGCACATTTACAATAATTAATCGTTCAAGCAAAGGGTTAGTGACTGATATAACTACCTACTAATTGGAACTAAAAAGTAGGTCACTTGTGAAAAACGTTGTTGATACTGCAATTTATTTGAAACAATGTGTAAACGATATGCATTGTTTTGTGATTTTAAACTTCTTTGCAGAGGCGATAATCTTGGTGCCGAGATTGGTGATGCTATTATGAGCATTAATGTGTAGGCTTTTCCTTAGCTAATTAAAGCTTTGAAGAATTTTACCAATTTTGTTTAGTAAACATAAAGCGTTTTAGTATCTTTATTCTCAGTAGTAACTTTAAGCAGATTCAAAAACTGGGTCTCAAATTATTTCAGGTATCTCATTGTACTTACTCTTCATACTCCCACCAAGTTCTTAAACGTAGTCTCTGTTTACTTATACCTCTTACTAACTTATCCTTTTATAGTTCAACAGGCCTGTTAATGTGACGGTGGCCGAGTGGTATAGGCATACGCCCGGATTGCGTAAGACTCGGGGTTCAATTCCTCGTCTGTCACAGGTTCACAGTTGTATTTTTACAAGTGCAATTTATATTATCCTTTTATTTTATTAAAATCATGAAATAAGTAAGATTATTTTTCATTTCAGTTTCAAACTATTCAGCTATATTAACTGGTAGTAGTGCATTCCTCCAACTTTTTCTTTCCACGTGACCTTCATTCTCCTTCGAGTTTTTCTTCCGTGTTTTATAGGATCTACGAGTAGGTTGTTACAGATGATTAACACAGTATAAATTAAAGTTGACGGTCACTGGTTTCACCGAAGTTACTAATACTTGTTCGAGATTAGGCACTACCACTGTAACATTATTTTCCTTGCTACATACTTCTGCTGCAACGCCTTTGACCGTACATACCTGTATGACACAAAATATAATAGTTTTTGAGAAATCCTTGAACAAATACAGGCATACAAACGTGCATTAACTTACGAAATTAAGTATATGTGAAAGGTTGAAACGTGATGGACTAATTGTTTAATGCTTTGTATTAGATAGAAAAAAATAGACAAAAACCTAGACTTCTTCATAAATAAAGGTTCGACAGTAAAAGATTTGATGAGAATTTTATATAAGTTGCGGAAATCCTCCTTGACACCATTTAATCACGATAACGCTCTTAATTTTGAAAAAACGGAAGTCCGGAAAATATGATATGATCAAAGACAACGCACTTATTGCTGCGTTATTAGGTCCTATAATGAATACCAATGATTCTTACCGCCGGAACTTTTACTTCATTTGGTGGAGTAGTAACTTGTAATTGAAATACGAAACCCTTATGCGGGGTTTCTAAATTACCTGAAAATATAATTTCGTTAGAACACTATGAAATCATCTCTTAGACTGACTTAGGTTGAGGCATCTTAAAAAATATAAACTTTTAAGCGGCATTAAATATACTAATAGCTTTCTTTCTTTTTCGGAGTCCCTTGAAAAAAGATATTTACCAAAAGTATCAGAAATGCATTTAGGATCAAACTGTCTGAATGCTGGGACACCTCTATTGGTAGTTGCATCTTGAAGGACTTTAGTAACATTAACTTGATCTTCTAAATTGCCGGGTTTGGCTATTGTCACATTTTTTACTTTAGCACCATCTTGTAAGCTTTTAGTAACATTGACTCGATCTGGCTTTGCTGCTGCTACTCCGCCACTCTTAACAATTTTTCCTTTTGGAGGCGATTGAAAAGTTATTTCAATCACTGGATTTTCTTGGAATGGCAATGATACTGGTTTGTTAAGGCAGTAAATAACCAAGTCGACAATCACTGATTTTTCTGAAATCACATCGACAAATCTCATACCAAATATCCGTATGGCCAATTTTTCATAATATTTCGAGTGGCATACTCTTGCTACCATGCCTCTTTTATAGCATTCCTGCATGACACAAACAAGTTTGATAAAATTTATATATCCTAGTTATTTGGATTATATTATTTTGTTTTATTTTAAATATAAATTAGATTGTTCTTACCGAAGGAACATGAAACTTTTTCGGTGACGTATATTGTATTATATATGGAACATCGATACTTTGTGCCAATATATAATCATAATCACTTTCGTCTCGCCTGTTATCTGAAATTATGAGTTGATTGTATAAATTATATAAATGAAAAGGAACTTTGAACCATAATAACAAAAATGTTTCTTACCAATAACAGCAGAAACGCATTTAGGCTCAGACCTTAAAGCTGGTGGGACACTTTCATTCCGAGGTGCTTGAATAATTATTTCAGTTGGTAGTTGGTTTTTTAACTTTGATGTTACTCTAATGTAAGAGCAGTATACAGTTAAGTCGATGGGTAGTGGCTCATCCGAAGTTACCACGATTTGGTACAAAGTTGGTATTCGTATCGTTACCATACTTCCATTTTCTTCCATGCTGCATAATTTTGCTGCTAGGCCTTGGACAGAGCATTCCTGCATAATACTAACAACTTAGGCCCGATTTTTCAGTAGCCAGATAAGAAATTAATATTCGTCAAATAAAATACAACATGGCTTAAAATAAAACGTTTTGTCAGCAATCATTTGTGTACACGTCATTTGAAACTTGGTCGTTTTATTTTTATTTAGTCTAAGTTTTATCTGACGCTTGTAAAATCAGCCCTTACTGAAATAAACTTAGATGGTCGTGAAATCTTATAAAAAACATCTCATTTTCTTATTTTTAAATATTGATCTTGTAATTTGTCAGTAAAATATTATAATTTTCTTGTAAATATTGTACACAATTATTACATAAAGTATTTTTTTTATAAGTTGATAGTTTACAAATAGATTATCATCCTTACCGCTGGAACTTTCACCACATATGGTGGAGCAGAAACTTGTGATCCAAATACAAAATCTACATCCCAGCCAAATTCTCTAATACCTAAAAATATGCGTTGATTATTTAAATATCTTTAAAATATCAAAGAGAAAGGAACTTTCAATTTGAGTTTTATAATAAAATTGATCCTTACCTAAAGCATCAGAAACGCATGAGACATTTTTGGTCGGCGCCGGAGCTGCTATAAGAAATACTATTTCAGTAGCTAGATTTTTCTGGACTTGTGATGTTACTTGTTTGAAATGACAGTATAAAGTCAAGTCGACGGGCACTGGCTGGTCTGAAGTCAACAAAACTTGGTATAGAGATGGTACTCGTACTACTACGCTCACATTTTTGTCCTCGCTGCATACTTTTGCTGTTACGCCTTTGACAACACAGTCCTGCAAGATACAATCTAGTTTCACAAACTTCGATGAAGGTGAAATGGAGAAACACGTAACTATATAAACGTTATCTTCGTATTTGTGAGTCAAATAATAATATTTCCCGTCAAATATAACTGTAAGTTGTGCACTACGGACTTCATTTAGACAACTTTTTTATTTTAATATAGGTTGATATAATACTGATTAAATTAAATTATCTTACCGGAGGAATTTTCACCGAATTTGGTGGAGCAGAAACTTGTGATCCATAAATAAAATTGACGTCTCCGCCAAACTCTTTGTGACCTAAAAATATGAGCTGATTTCAAATCTGTTCAATACATCAAGAGAGAAAAAAAACTTCCATAAAAGTAATCCTTACCAAATGCATCAGAAACACACGGGACACTTTTATCCGGAGTCGGAGTTGCTTGAATAACTATTTTGGTTTCCGGATTTTTTTGAACATGTGAGTTCACTTGTTTCAAAAGGCAGTATACTGTCAAGTCGACGGGCACTGGCTTGTCGGAAGTTACCAAAATTTGGTACAAACTCGGTACTCGTATTCCTATCACCTTTTCATCTTCCTCCTGCCTGCATACTTTTGCTGTTAGGCCTTTGACAGCACAGTCCTGCATGATGCAAATGAGTTTGATAAACTTCGATGAAGATGGAATCTTATGGAAGACCATCTAATTTTCTTCTTATAAAGTTGATCACATTTATACAGTGTAATAAACTAAAATAAATATATTTTCAGTGAAATATTTGATATTTATGAATATACAACAGTGTACAATAATAATAGTCCCTCTAGCCGATTTCGATAACGGTGGCCAGTCAAAACGACTAACCGACTGACTCGGGACATATTATAGTGCACAAGTGTGTGCACAAACACAGGTGCACTCTCTGTTCCTTTCACTCTCATAGCCCAATGGGACAGCAATCTGACACAACCGGGGAGAGATCTGGCTAGGACCAACGGCTTTACGTGCTTTCCGAGGCTCGGGGGTGAAACACCGCCAACTTCCAAACTCCGGGCTACCCTTAGAATTTCTGATCCGAAAAACCCAGACATTTTTGGCCCGACCTGGGGATCGAACCAGGGACCTCTGGCGCAACCGTCGCTTTAAAATGCATTTTTTTAATATGTAACTAATAGGTTGATGTAGTATTATGATTATTCTTACCGGAGGAACTTTTACTACATTTGGTGGAGCATAAACTTGTGATCCAAATACAAAATCTATAATATCACGGTCAAATTCTATTAAACCTGAAAATATGTGTTGATTAACTAAAACTTTTCAAAACAACAAATAACAAACATTTCAATAAAAAAAATAACAACATTAAGGTGACTTTTAAAGTTAATTCTTACCAACAGAATCTGTAACGCATTTAAGTTTACGATCCAAACTTAAAATTTGGAACCAAAGGTTGGCAAATAGAGCGACACCGAATTTTTTTTTATTATAGAACATCATTTTCAAGCCTTATCTCTGTTTTATCTGTTAGATTTACTGAAATATTTGAATGAAAAAAGACAAGCGTCAATAATTGTCAAACTATTTATACAAAATTATAGATGCTTGTTCTAAATTACCATGAAATGTTCACATTTTACACCAATTAATTTTGTTCAAAGGATTAATTACTCGTACAATTATTGGAAATAAACAGAAGGTCACTCATCAAAAAACTTGATTGTATAATTTTAAAAAAATACCTGTTTTAAAATAAAATAAGAACCTAGTATTGTAAATTGAAGAAATAACTTACCTTCTAACTCTGACAAGTAAAGCCAGTTATACTTATTTACGAGGCATTTTAAAAGTTTCATAAATTCCGATGTTCCTTGCTGAAGGCCGCATTCACTTACCTCCAAACAAATTCAGATGCAGTTTCTCTACAAAAATAAAAACCGGCCAAGTGCGAGTCGGACCCGCGCACTGAGGGTTCCGTGCCTCCCTTAACTAAATTCAGAGTCCACTTACTTCAACCTAGCGAAAAAAATCTCAATATTTTTTGACAGTATTAATAACTTTGATTTTCATAGTGTTTGAATGAAACACAGAGTATTATTTGCGGTTGATTAAAATGTGCTCATTCTCAAAAACTACCAGTTTGATCTTGTTGAAAGTATTTGTTAAGATCTACATCATGTATTTTTTGATGCAGAAGCTGGCTATTAAAACGGTAGCAATGCAGTATCGATGCTAAAGACCGCTGAAGAATGACAAAAAGGTGTTGCCGCCATACATTACAAAATAAGCAATTCTGGCTTTTTAAAAGTTTGCTGTAACTACATGATTAAAAGTTACAAATATGTTTTTTTTTGTGGAAGCATAAAACATACTGCGCTGACCCCAGATAAACTGGGAACAGAACAAGAGAATAATGATGATGTATTTATTTTACTTAAATGCACAACTAAAAGTGGAATTAGCGTCAATTGAATTTCACACAGTAGAAGGTAGATAAAACCACCACCGATACCTAGGTCAAGTTCTACTACTAACTCGTGGCAACAGTACCGTGCCTTCATTTTATTAAACCTCAGAACCTCTTGTATCACTGAAATTTTCAAAACTATTCACAGGTTTTCACATTACAGAAAAAATGCATTGAAAATAGATACTTGACTGTAATATTTTTTTTTGTTTTTCCAGATTCTAAATATACTATCATCGCAATGACCAGAAAACAGTTACATGAGTTTGTAAGAGCAATCCCATAGCGTCTGTTGATGAAAAATTTTAAGTTTTATGATAGTAAATATTTGTTTGGAATTTTTATTTTATTTCCTATTTATTAACAATGAAAAACTGAATTTTTAGTTATGAACTACCCTTTAGAAATAAAAAACGTTCCAAAATATTTTTGACCACATTTAAAAAGAGAAAATACCACTCTGTGCGACGTATTGTTCTTTTACTGTGTAAGAGATGCTTGATGAAATATTTTAATTTTTTGTATTTCAAGGACTTGAGTTGGATCTGGGTTGTTTAGGCAGTATAAAGTCAAGTCAACGGGAAATTGCTTGACTGAAGTTATGAAGACTTCATATCGACACCTCCCTCGCAAAACTCTGTAACTGTTAGTTATCGAGAAATACGATTTTAGTGTTTTCGTGTTCTCCGAGGTCGGTTTTATACGGTGGACTTCAATTTTTTCTTAAATTAGCATCAATATTAGTAATTTACAGTTGTATAAGAGTCTATCTAGAAAAAGTTTTCCCTGCATATCTGCCTAGCTGTTAGTTAACCGCGTATGCGCGGGGCGTATTGAAGTGGACCGGGGGGGATATCTGTCACTTCGTCAGTATCGCACCGGAGAGCCTACGATGCAAGTGTGTACTCAAGTGTAATGTGATTTAATGAAAAAAAATCGGCTAGGCAGTGAATACAAACATGTGATCAAAAAGGATACAATTCAAGGATGCTCTAAAAAACACTTGTTTGGTCTAAAAGACAATAAATACAAATGTGGGGGGTTCAGGTGAAATACAAAATCCGAGTAAGTTAAATGACATGATTAATTTTAATATTTTTCCACTGTATTATTATTGTACTAACATAAAGTTTTGTACATTGCTTGGTTTTTGTGGTATTTATAGGTAAAACTTAGGGTAATCTATTAAATTCTATTAATCCGACGCAAATACACGTAACTAGACCAGTTACAGAGTTATGCTTCGTAATTCATAACGACGCTTGTCACTTAAAGAGTTTTGCTACGGAAGATTTATAATGTTTTTTGCTTTAACTGACACTTACAGACTTATGCGCCGATGGCTTTACTATACTTTTGGTTCTAATTGCCGCTTACACACTTATGCACCGGAGGTTTATATTCAAAATATTATTTAAGTATCACTTAGGATGTTTTACTTCGGATTAGTTAATTCGATATATTTTGTATCTGACACTTAAGTATACTTACGTGGTAAAACAAATGATAGCATGCCCCCTAAGTGTTATTACTTTTTCAGATTCACCTGTTCCACAATTCTCCGAAAAAGAGAAAATATTTTGGCCGAATAATAACATATTCGAAAATGATGCTGACAATGTTACGGAAGATCAGTTAGCAGAAGATCTCACTCAAAACTCAACATGTGTACCCACTAAAAACCAGTCAGTGTTTTTCGATGCCATTTATGAAGGGGAAGCTACGGGTAATCCTTAGCTCAGCCGCTGGGTATTCTTTGCAGCCTCGCCTCTGACTGTGACTCGTAGTTTGCAAGCTCCACCTGTATTCAGGAGAAAATTATTTATCCTGTTATCCAGCTGACGGCGTATGGGACACACACACCACCGTCATGGGCCTCCTTTAGCGAGCGGCAAACATCACCTTATTGACCTTTCGAGACCCATCTAGGAGTGACAGGTGAAGGGCATCAAGTTTTATTCGACGACTTACGATTCGGCGACGAATCATCGGTGCGTTGGTTTAAGCCTCTCGCTACCTCTCCGCCGCCTCCTTCTGGGAGATTGGTTCTGGATCACTGTTGATGCGGTGCAGGTATTTGCCGAATCAGTCGTGGCCTGTTAAATTCTGATTAGCTTGGTGTGTTAGGCGTTCATGTTGGCGCTTCACACATACCTCGAGCAAAGTATAGCAGCGAGCAAATATATGTATATTTGCTCTCTGCTATACTTTGCTCAGTCAGGTCATAAGTTCTGTCACACAATAAAAGCTTTTGAATTTAAAATACTGGCCACAAAAAAGTTTCCTCGTTTTTAAATAGGAGTGGACACTTAAAGAAGACCGTGTTGCGGTTTTTGCGTTGCATCGTTGCGGTTACGCGCCAATTCAGATTTTCGACTTACTGAAAAATTTGAATATAACCAAAAGATTCGTTTATCGTACCATAAAACGATACAATGGTCTTCATTGAATTAGTATAGTGTATATGTAGATGGCAGGTCAAGAAGTGGTCGCCCTTGCTCTGTTAGCACTCCAGCAGTGATAAAAGCTGTGAAGGCGTGAATTCAAAGAAATCCCATACGTAAGCAGAAACTGTTGGCCCTTCAGATGGGGTTAAGCAGAACTACGGTGAAAAGGGTGTTAACACGTTCCGGGACACTACTCCAGACACAATAGATGTTTTATTGTTTTCACGCCTGTAGGCGGGCACTGCCCCGGAACGTGTTAAATGAAGACTTAGAGCTTAGGAAATATCGAAAAAAAAACAGTGCATTATTTGGACGCGCGTTTATTGGACCTGAGAATGAAGCGAAAGCGCTTTGTTGAAGCGGTACGCGGGAAAAAAGCATCGGGAAATTATTTTTTCTGATGATAAAATTTTCAGCGTGGAAGAGAGCTACAACAAACGAAATGATAAAGTGTACGCACACAACAGTGAAGTAGCGAGCAACCATATTCCGCGTGTCCAACGAGGCCATTTTCCATTCTCACTCATGGTTTGGTTGAGAGTCTCTTATAATGGGGCCTAACTGAAGTGCATTTTTGTGAGAAAGGCATAAAACTAATGCAGTTGTGTATCAAAATACAGTCCTCAAAAATCTTGTGGAACCTGTTTCTCATATCATGTTTAATAACAGGCACTAGGTATTCCAACAAGATTCTGCGCCAGCTCATAGAGCGAAAAGCACACAAGACAAGGCTGATGGCGCGTGAAATCGACTTAATCCAGCACGAAGACTGGCCCTCCCCCAGTCCAGATTTGAGTCCGTTAGATTACAAGATATGACAATACTTAGAGGAAAGGGCTTGCTCAAAGCCTCATCCTGATTTGGAGTCACTCAAGGCATCCTTGATTAAGGCAGCCGCGGATATTGACATGGACCTCGTTCGTGCTGCGATAGACGACTGGCCGCGCAGATTGAAGGCCTGTTTCAAAATCAATTCAAAATCGCGGGGGTCATTTTGAATAAACTTTATTACCATATGAATCTATATATAAGGATAAATGGTTACATAAATAATAAACATGACTAAAGAACTTCATATTACACATGTGACAGAACTTATGACCTGAGTATGTGTAATGCGGTGCCCACGTTACAATTGATTAGCTGCAGGTCCCAGATCTGCAGAGCCTCGTCCTTCAGTTTGAGGCGCTCCACCTCAACTTCTCGGGGTTCTGGCCTCAAGTCCAGAGACTTTTGTTTCTCGCGCCACTCAAAGACGGCGGCTAAAACCTCGGCATCGAGGGATAAACTTACATACTAGCCATGGCAGCAGCTGCATTTTCCGCTACTGTACGATATTAGTCTCAGCGCTACAATGCGCTGTACTTTACGCAAGAGCATTTTGCTGTCCTTGTTAATAGGGGCATGTATAACGCCATGGACCGCAGAACACCCATATTGGCAAAAAGGCGCCTACTAGCAGGCAGCAGTCCCACCAATGTTCGGCATTAGTCTGCTCAGTGCCCCAGCAGCGTCCATCAAGCCGAAATACTTAAGCGGTTTTCCTTTCTTATCTTGACCCCAATTACCACTATGTGTTATCTCGCTGGTGTCGCTCGTCTTGGCCTATAATAACTTTTATTGCGTTCCAGTACTTGATATGAGACCCACGTAGTCTTTGATAATTTTAGTGTCACCATCTAGTCCTACAGAGTTTTTAATAGCTCCATTCCAGATCACATTGATAAAACCACGAGACTCCCACGCAGCCCTCAATTAGGTCCGAAACCCTTCTTCATAGTCCAGACTTCAAAGTTCATACTAACAAAACTATGTATCTCTAAGTATAAAAATATCTCGTTCTATTCATAAAGCATTAAGTACCACTTACGAAATAAAATACGTCCATACTTCCATTACATAACTACCTATTTGCCACTTACTAACATTATCAGATATTTTTTTCCAAAGCAAAACTCTGTAACTGACACTTGAATAAAAAAAAACTTATTAAATCCGACGCATAATTCTTTAAGTGTGATATCTTAAAATCTGTAAATAATTCAATAAAACCAACACAAATATCTGAATATAGTCGTCAAAAACAGCCCATATGCCAAATTTCAAGGTGATAGTTTCAAGGGTAAGAGCACAGTGCGCATTTGAAGTTTCGATCGGCTCTCCTGTAAAATTTGCGATTTCAAGTTAGCGACTTTTGCGTAGGAGGTGTCGATATAGCGATGTAACTCGTACAACCACTTTGACATCTTCTTTCTTGCTGCATACTCTTGCTGTTATGCCTTTGACAGAACATCCCTGAATAAAAGGAAATGAAAAATAAAATAAAATGAAATTAAATGTTATGAAAAGACACATCTTTTGTTACGTAAAGATTGATTGTGCAGACGGACTAGATTTCGAATAAAAAAATCTCGTCAAGCGCGAAAACGTGAGGTTGTCACTCGCCGCCGGGTAAAGGTTTATTCCCCAAAGTTTTAAGGTCTACCGATGCGTCTAACGCAGTAAAAAAATTATATAGGTATCTACTTTAAAAACATCTAATTTTTTTACCGAAAGTACCCTTTTTGGTGTAAAGTAACTGAATTAAAGAGTGATGTGGCATTAATGGCCTTCATTTTATTGAATTGTATGTACTCATAAGCTATTAGTTTTCCTTAAGTAAAATAAAATATTTTTAAAAATCCTGAAACAGTATATTTTAATCGTTTTTTTTTCTTAAACTGAGATTATGCAAAGTATCAAAACTATTATTACCTTAGGAATTTTCATCACATCTGGTGGATGAACTGGTAATTCAAGTACAAAGTGTATAATCCTGCCTATTTGCGTAACACCTGAAAATAGGAATAAATTACTTTAACATCTTTAAAAAAAATATGAGTTAGGAATTTACGAAGATAATTTATCTGACAAAATGCATTCTTACCAAAAGAATCAGAAACACAGTTAGAAGGCAAACTAGTAGCTTCAAACCAGAGATTGGCAAACAGTGCGATACAAAAAATATTTTTAAGGAGGAACATTGCTTTAAAGCTCAGTTAATATTATTTTCCAGACTGAACGATCAAATGAAATAACAGATTTTATCCAATCATCAATTTGTCAGACTATTTATACAAACATACGGTTGTTACCGGAAAAAGAATGCAATATTTTTTCCAATCAGTTGGAACTAACAAAAGGTCACCCTTGAAAACCATTGTTTACACACTGTTATTAAAATGCACATTCTTGTATAGCATAATTTTAAACGCAGGTGCAACAAATAGTAATAGATGTTAGCATGGTTGGTAAGAACTTTGGCCTGGTTTGCCAAAGGTTGTAGGTTTGGGTCCTCATTGTGCGAAGGTTTTTGGTGATTTTATCTTATTAATACAAGATATTTCAGTTTGAGTTGTGTGTTCTGAATTCTGAGAATTGAGCTTTAATAAAACAACCATAGGATTCTTAGATTTTAATTGCGACGGTAATATAGGGAATCATAAAAGTCATAAAGTCATAAATTTTTGCAAATAGACCCACTGGGGGCACTTTAACACGTCTCAATATAAGCCCTACCACAGCTTTGGCTATTTGCCTGTTGTTACAAATTAGGATGAAATGTATTGAAAATAAAAGTTTACAGTCTTAAAAAAATGGCACATAATATCTATTTTCTCAATAAAAATGCTGCTAAACATTTTATTTTTGCAAAATAACTTTATATAAATTGCACTTGAGGAAAGCCTCGTCTGTCACAAAGTCCAGTTGTCTTTTTACAAGTGCAATTTATATTGTTAAGTTTGTATGGTCGCAAAACACTATAAAAACAAAAATAAACTATAAATTGGCTTTCATCATCATAGCTGATTGTTAAAATATTTGTAAAAATATTTTCCTTCGGATATTGTGAGAGCTATCTCGCAACATTGATGATGTCACGCAGCCTACGCGTTAAAAAGCACTTGCAAAATTCAACAGGCTTGATAATGTGACAGTGGCCGAGTGGTATAGGCATATGCCCGGATAGCGTAAAACACGGGGTTCATTTCCTCGTCTGTCACAAAGTCACAGTTGTCTTTTTACAAGTGCAATTTATATTATTAAGTTTGTATGGTGACAAAACACTATAAAAACAAAAATAAACTACAAAATAACTTTCTCACATTTTTCATCTAAAACTTTTATAATCAAAACGTGACTAATGAAACTAATAGTGACGTAAGCAGTACCATAGATAATGCAAATTCGCTTATCAGAAATATCGTTGATTTATTTATAAAACTCTTCTCTATCTTACTTTTTTACCTTTTCGTGTGCAGTCCATTAGAAGCTAGCTGAAGACGACCGTGTAAGGTTGGGTGCTCGGGTGATGAAATGATAGATTCAAATGCGTGTACAATACTAGTTTACTAATAATAAGTAATCAACCAAATATGCATATAGTGTAACTAGTCATACGTCATAAACATACTCTAAAACCGCGCGTCGGCCAGGGTGACCCACAAGTCAAGTGGTGGGTCATGGTTAGCGGCGGAAGTTAAAGATATTAGGGATAGTATCTGAAGTAGTTTTTTATAGAACATGTCGTCTAAATAATTTTCTTTTGAAACAAAATCATTAAAATTTATTGTAATTAATTATTACCTTAGGATACTTTTGTTTGATATACATATTTCGTCCCTGTATCTGTATCCCTGTATCCCTGTGGCAAGGAGGTTGACAAATTTGGTCTCCACTGCTTTCATTGCCAGCAAAGCGCTGGGCGTCTCGCCCGTCATGTCACTTTCTTAATGACGCCATCAAAAGAGCTCTTGCCACCAACGTGGTTTGGTTCGTGATGATGGCAAGAGACCCGATGCCCTCACGCTCATTCCTTGGGAACGGGGTCGGGCCCTAGTATGGGATGCAACTTGTGTCGATACTTTGGCCCCCTCCCATCTCAGAGAATAAGCCCTTAAAGCTGGAGCAGCAGCGGAGTTGGCTGAAAACGCTAAGCGTCGCAAGTATGCATTTCAGCCTCTTTGCCACTAGGAAATGGTTTCGTTTTTGAATAGGGTAGTCTTATTTTTTTATGTTGCATGTCTTAGTTTTAATTTTTTCTTGTTTGTTATTAAAAAATATGAAGACCCCACTTAAAAAAAAGAAAAATCGCTTAGGCCCAAACCGCTCACACGTACGCTCTTCTTGATAAAACGACCGCAATGATAGAGCTCGCGCGGCGCCGGTCGCAGCCAACAGCGACCAAGCGGTAGCGGACCGCACCCTTTATGTGTTTTCATGACAACATGTTGTCAAATTAATGATGACAAATCAACAAATATTAGTGCACAAACATTGCGTTGCAATTCATTACGAAATTTTAATATTTATTAATGTAAAAATACGTTAGAACGTAAAAAGACAAGTGACAAGTTAGACAAAATGAATCAAGCATATTTATAAAGACATGAATGCAAAACGATGAATGTTTATGTCCAAATTTATTTTCAAGTTTTTAACTGTTTTTTGCTCTGCTGAAAATAGAATACAAGTACGTTGGTGTTTTGTAGTGTAGTGTAGTATTTAAGTCAGGAAAATAATAAACAACATAGCTTATTAGTGAATAAATCTGTTTCGACTCTATTCGTTTGCGTCATTGTGTGTCTGTTTAATGTACAAAGCGACGTCATTAACGTGAAGTCGCGTTTTGCTAGCGTTTACGCGCGTATTCAATAATGATTACAAAAAAACCTGTTTTATTACAAAAATATGTATTATTTCCAGCAAATTTCAATTGTGAATGATACATATGATATTGCGCACATAATTAGAATACTTTTCAAAAATTTGTTAAGTAGCGACAATAATATAATTGATATTAAATTCAGGTAGAATTACTTAGTTTTTATGGAATTAAGCTAAATTGTAATTCTTTTTTGGAAATAAAGAATTTATTTATTTATAAACGATATTATCATATTAGAAAATTTAAAAACAACTTTAATTTATTATATAACTATTGTTCATCCTCTATTTTTACTTGGTCATGGCAATGGCAAAATAAACATCTGTATAATAATACTCATGTTTATTTTCCGTATCTACTAAAACTCATGTAATCATGTTTTGAACAACAGATCTCAGTAACATTTTTACAGATTTTAGTATCATTTAATTGATCGTTAGTATTGTCTGGTGTAACTCCTGCAAGATTTGTGACATTAACTACATCCTGCGGGATTCCAGTAACATTTACTCTATCTTCAACATTTTCTGATGAAGAATCCTCTAAATTTGTGACGCAGGGGTTAACTACATCCATAGGCACTATAGTGATATTAACTTGATCTTCAATATTGCCTAAATGAAACGCCATGTCACCTATGAGGATAGATAATTCTTGAAAGGTTTTATTGATATCATCTTGATCTACAACGTTGCTTATATTAGCTGCTGAAACAACTGTGACGCTGGCCACATCTTCAGGAAGTATAGTAAAATTAGTTTGATCTTCAACACTGCTTATATTAGATGCTGAAATATTGGTGACTCTAACTACATCTGGTCGAATTACAGTTACATTAGTTTGATCTTCAAAATTGCTAACGTTACCTATTTTGACGACTGTTGAGTTAGTTATATAAGGGCTTATAGTAAGATTAATTTGATCTTCAACATTGCTAAAATTAGTTGTTGAAACAATTGTTACGCTTACTGCATCTTCAGGGATGATCGAAACATTGGTTTGATTTTCAACATTAGTTAATTTATATTCTGGAATACCGGTGACGCTTACTACATCTTGAGGAACTAAAGTTACACTATCTTGACTATCTTGAACTAAATCTGGGGGGATTATAGTATTATTAGTTTGAATTTTAACTGTGCTAACATTAGACATTGGAACAGCTGTAACGCTGACCACATCTTCAGGGATTATAGTAACATTAGTTTGATCTTCAAAATTGCTTACGTTAGCTATTTTGACGACTGTTAAGTTAGTTATATCACTAGGGCTTAAAGTTAGACTAGTTTGATCTTTAACATTGCTCAAACTAGTGGTTGGAACAACTGTTACGCCGACAACATCAAGAGAAACTAAAGTTACATTAGCTTGATCTTCAACATAGCTCACATTAGCGGCTGAAATATTAGTGACGCTAACTAAACCTGTAGGGATTACAGTAACATTATTTTGATATTCAAGTGTGCTACCATTAGCCACTGGAACAACTGCGACGCTAGCCACATCTTGAGAGACTTGAGTAACATTAATTTGATCTACGACATTAGTTACATTAGATTCTGGAGTATCGATAACGTTATCTATATCTTGAGGGATTTTAGGATCGTTGGTTTGATTTGCAAAATTGCTTACATTAGATTTGAGAATATCAGTGACGTTAACTACATCTTCAGTGATTATAGTAATATTAGTTTGATTTTTAACATTGCTTACAACAGATACTGGGACAGTACTAGGTGATTGATGAATTATTTTAATTTCCGGAATTTCTTGGACCTTAGATGGATCTGGGTTGTATACGCAGTATATAATCAAGTCAACGGGAAATTGCTTTACAGAAGTCACAAAGACTTCGTGCAGAGAAGTTACGCGAACGACCACTTTTACATGTTGCCACCTGGTGCAGACTCTTGCTGTGACGCTTTTGACGGAACACTCCTGTATTCAAACAAGTATGATATTTAGTTCTTGTTTGTTAAATAATGTGAAGTAAAACATTTAGAGCGAAGCAACATGGGTGGTTGCCATAACGTTGCGTTGGTCAACGATCCGCAAGCAGGCAGTAGCTGCTACACGAGCACTGCGATGTTGCCTCCCCGCATAGTTTCACTGTTACCTTGACGTTGCGTGCGCGTTCTGACGCTGCTGGAATCTACATACAACGTGGTTGCGGGGTAAGTCTAGTATCTTTTATACATATATTATTGTACATATATTATGTAGAGCAACAGCAACGCTCGTGTAACTTCGCTCTTATTTGTCAATGTTTTTTTACTATCATTACAAAGGCGAATTACAATGAACAATCCTTATCTATACAAAAAATAAAAAATGTAAGGGGGGGGGGGGGGGGGGGGTTATCAAACTAATGCATGTGGGGTGTCTATGAATAGGGCGTCGTCGTCCCGCCCATATAACTTTTGAACTAAGCAAGTGTAAATTTAAAAAAAATACGTAATGTAGTTCTCAACTAATTGGTTTGAGAAATAGCACATTTTCATTTTCAGCAACCACAAACTAAACTTTGTTCTATATACAAACACTACGATAGACAAAATTATATTTGCTGTCAACAAAGTATTGTGGTATTTTGGCTAAGTTGAAGTTAGTGGATCCTAATTCAGTTGAATCTGGCACGGAACCCTTAGTGCGCGAGTCCGACTCCCACTTGGCTGTTTTTTTTTTTATAATAAGCATTAATAGGTTTTTTTTTGTTTTGAACCCCTATTTCATTCAACAATTTTTTTGACAATTTTTTAAATAAATAAAAACCTTTTAAGTACTTTATTTCTTTTAGTTTTGTTGCATGTTATTTTTTATTATTTTTTTTCATTTATTTACCAATAAAAACAATATACATTCAACAATTCGATGACATAGCTTTTAAGAAACCACTTAGGTTTGAGCTAAAGCTAAGGGTTTGCACAATTATATATTACAATGCTACTTACTTAAATACCCATAATTCAACATTTTGAGAATATTTTGAGATACGACATTTTGAGAATTCAACATTTTGTCTAAAAAAGACTAAATTGAGGTTATTTAATATTTGAGAATAAAAATTGTCCGACAGTAATAATTATTACCTCAGGAATTTTCATCATATTATTGGGTGGAATCGGATAAACTCGTGTGGCAAGTTCAAAATGTATATATCTGCCCTTTTGCCTAATACCTGAAAATTTGTGTTATTTATTCAAAACCCTTTAAGGCATTCCAAAAAAAGAAACATAATAAAATAAACGTAAGTATCTCATAAAATGTATCATTACCATAAGAATCAGATGCGCAGAATGGACGAAAACTTGTAACTTTGTACGGAAGACTGGCAAAGAGTACGACACAAAAAAATATATTTTGGAGTAACATGTTTTCAAGTTTAGTTTTTCTTTCGCATCGCAACGATTAATTGTAACACTGATTTTTCTTAATTGGCAGACTATTTATTTATACAAACAAACGGTAATTAGGAGAATTAAGCATGTTAATGTATTTTACACCAATCAATTTTGTATACGGAATTTGTTTATTTTACTTAAATTAGTTGCAACAAAAAAAATTTAAAAATCCTGGTTGATACACTGATGTTTTTCTGATGTTCTGCTGCTTCAAATATCCATTAAACTATTTACTGTATCTTAAATAAAAACGTTAAGAATATTTATATACTTTTAAGCTTAATTCAAAATTCTTCTCAATCAATAAATACACGAAAACAATAATTTTGTCTCAGCGTTTTTTAATGCCACCTGCTTGTTCGACATAATATAAAACACTGTCGAGACTTCGCACTATGGTACCTAAAACTTATGGCTTCGTCATAATACACAATTTATTGAAATATAGCATTTTATTAAGTCTTAGGTATATTGGTTGTGACAATAGTAACCCTACTCTGTGGACCATGTCTATGGCGGCACAGTTAACCATGCTTCGACGCGGCGACATGTCGCGTGTATGTTAATTAATCGTTATGTAATTTAATAAAACACACTTTTACGGATTGATTTCGCGAACGTTTATTTTTATTTAATGCCTGACGTTGACATCGGACAAACAAAGCGTAGTCTATACTACGCTTATGCTATATGTTCTTTAGCATATAGCTGACATGAAACATAGACGGTCAACGAAATCTGCAGTATGTGAACATGCCTTAGATAAACCCAACCACTTCATACGTTTTGACCAACCTAAGGTACTCGCGAATGAACGGCGTTTTGTTACTTGCATGCTACGTGAGGCCATGGAATTAAGAAAATACCCTAATTTTAATAGAGAAGATGGTTGGAAAGTTCCGCCGGCATGGGATCCTATTCTTTTGAAGACACAACCAACATCTCATACTGCAAGATCTCAAGCCACTGTAAGCTCTTTCTGGGTGGATAGGAACGTCAATTAATATTAATGAGTGACGGTAGTTTAATTTAATTTTTCATCACTATGTTATGACAAATAACACCTTAGTCCGCCTGGATGCTGTAAGTAAAGCATTCGAAACGTCAGGCATTAAATAAAAATAAACGTTCGCGAAATCAATCCGTAAAAGTGTGTTTTATTACGTTATGTATTTTCAGAAATATCACTTAATTTTCTTAAGTAACTTTAAAACGTCACCTAAATATTTTTGCATATTGGACCGTAGACAGGGAGATCGGATCAATAGAGACCACTCAGACTCAGACTCAGACTGCAAATTTCCAGTGATGTGCATCCTTATACACGAATCCAAACTAAAAATTCAGTTTTTTTCGTTTAAAACTTTCGCTTGTTGTGTTCTATTATTTATGAAATAAAAATCTAGGCTGTAATGAAACAAGAAGAAAGAAATAAAAAATAACATTTATCGGAAATGGGACTTCATAAACATACACATACGCACGATTCACTTACTTACGCTATTAAGCTAAGACGCTAAAATATAGACAGTAAAAGACTTATTGAAACGGAGTACCAAATATCAAAACGCGCGAACCAAACTTGTTTCGAATAAATCAAATTAAAGTTGCTATGTGACTAAAAATAAAAATACTTTCGTGATAACAATCAAACAACCACCTTTAATTTTAATATTTAAAAAAAAAACATTACATCAATATGTGACCATTTTCACTGCCAGAATTTTACATTGTTAAGTTTGTATGGTGACAAAACACTATAAAAACAAAAATAAACTATAAATTGGCTTTCATCATCTTAACTGATTGTTAAAATATTTGTAAAAATATTTTCCTCCGGATATTGTGAGAGCAATCTCGCAACATTGATGATGTCACGCAGCCTACGCGTTAAAAAGCACTTGCAAAATTCAACAGGTTTGTTAATGTGACCCACAAGTCAAGTGGTCGGTCATGGTGAGCGGCGGAAGTTAAAGATATTAGGGATAGTATCTGAAGTAGGTTTTTATAGAACATGTCGTCTAAATAATTTTCTTTTGAAATAAAATCATTAAAATTTATTGTAATTAATTATTACCTTAGGATACTTTTGTTTGATATACATATTTCGTCCACTGTATCCCTGTGTCAAGGAGGTTGACAAATTTGGTCTCCACTGCTTTCATTGCCAGCAAAGCGCTGGGCGTCTCGCCCGTCACGTCACTTTCTTAATGACGCCATCAAAAGAGCTCTTGCCACCAACGTGGTTTGGTTCGTGATGATGGCAAGAGACCCGATGCCCTCACGCTCATTCCTTGAGAACGGGGTCGGGCCCTAGTATGGGATGCAACATGTGTCGATACTTTGGCCCCCTCCCATCTCAGAGAATAAGCCCTTAAAGCTGGAGCAGCAGCGGAGTTGGCTGAAAACGCTAAGCGTCGCAAGTACGTCTCACTTGCAAGTGATTATGTATTTGCGCCGTTTGGCGTTGAAACGTTTGGGCCGTGGGGGCCTTCGACTAAATTGCTGTTTAGAAACATCTCGCCAAAACTAAAGTTTGTTACGGCCAATAATAAAACTGGCTGGTTTGTAGCTCAAAGGATTAGCATTGCTATCCAACGCGGCAAAACAGCCTGCATTACAGCCTCTTTGCCACTAGGAAATGGTTTCGTTTTTGAATAGGGTAGTCTTATTTTTTATGTTGCATGTCTTAGTTTTAATTTTTTCTTGTTTGTTATTAAAAAATATGAAGACTCCACTTAAAAAAAAGAAAAATCGCTTAGGCCCAAACCGCTCACACGTACGCTCTTCTTGATAAAACGACCGCAATGATGCGCCGGTCGCAGCCAACAGCGACCAAGCGGTAGCGGAGCGCACCCTTTATGTGTTTTCATGACAACATGCTGTCAAATTAATGATGACAAATCAACAAATATTAGTGCACAAACATTGCGTTGCAATTCATTACGAAATTTTAATATTTATTAATGTAAAAATACGTTAGAACGTAAAAGGACAAGTGACAAGTTAGACAAAATGAATCAAGCATATTTATAAAGACATGAATGCAAAACGATGAATGTTTATGTTCAAATTTATTTTAAAGTCTTTAACACGTTCCGGGACAGTGAACGCCTACAGGCGTGAAAACAATAAAACATCTATTGTGTCTGAAATAGTGTCCCGGAACGTGTTTACTGTTTTTGCTCTGCTGAAAATGGAATACAAGTACGTTGGTGTTTTGTAGTGTAGTGTAGTATTTAAGTTAGGAAAATAATAAACAACATAGCTTATTAGTGAATAAATCTGTTTCGACTCTATTCGTTTGCGTCATTGTGTGTTTGTTTACTGTACAAAGTGACGTCATTAACGTGAAGTCGCGTTTTGCTAGCGTTTACGCGCGTATTTAATAATGATTACAAAAAACCTGTTTTATTACAAAAATAGGTATGTATTATTTCCAGCAAATTTCAATTGTGAATGATACATAATGATATTGCGCACATAATTAGAATACTTTTCCAAAAGTTGTTAAGTAGCCACAATAATATAATTGATATTAAATTCAGGTAAAACGATATTATCAAATTAGAAAACCTAAGGACAACTTTAATTTTTTATATAACTATTGTTCATCCTCTATTTTTACTTGGTCATGGCAATGGCAAAATAAACATCTGTATAATAATACTCATGTTTATTTTCCGTATCTACTAAAACTCATGTAAGCATGTTTTGAACTGACCTCAGTAACATTTTCATAGATTTTAGTATCATTTAATTGATCATTAATATTGTCTGGCGTAACTCCTGCGAAATTTGTGACATTAACTACATCCTGCGGGACTCCAGTAACATTTACTCGATCTTCAACATTTTCTGATGAAGAATCCTCTAAATTTGTGACGCTGGGTATAAGTTGAAGGTCTTTTGTAAAACTAATATGATCGCCTAAATCGCCTTGATTATCAAATATGGAAAATTTTATTTTACCTATATTTTTATGGACTTTAGTTAAATTTACACGATTTTTGATTTTGCACAGTGGAAATTTTTTAACGTTTGCTTCATGTGGCACAACATTAGTAACATTTGCGTCATTTTTAATATCTTTCAGGTTAGTTGATATTGAGTTTGTGAAGTCAGCTACATCTGGATGGTCTTCAGGTAAATTCAGATGATCTTTACAATTGCTTACATTAACTTTTGGAAGGACTGTGATGTTAACTTCATCTAAAGTGACTATTGTTACATTAGCTTGATCTTTAACATTGCTGACATTTGCTGCTGGAACTACTGTGGTACTAATTACATATTGAGGGACTATAGTAACATTATCTTGATTTTCAATAGTGCTGACTTTTGCTGCTGGAACCATTTTGGTACTAATTACATCTGGAGGGACTATCGTAACCATAACTTCATCTTCAATATTGCTGACATTTGCTGCTGGCACTACTGTGATGCTAACTACATCTTGAGGTACTATAGGAACTTTAGTTGGATCTTCAGCATTGCTTACATTAACTACTGGGACACTTTTGACGTTGATTTCTCTTCCTGTTAGAGGTGCTTGATAAAATATTTTTAGTTCTGGAATTTCTGGGGACTGCGATGGATCTGGGTTGTTGAGGCAGTATAGAGTCAAATCGACAGGAAATGGTTTGATTGAAGTTAGGACCACTTCATACAGAGACGTTACTCGCACGACCACTTTTACATTTTCTCTCTTAGTGCATACTCTTGCTGTTACGCCTTTGACAGAACACTCCTGAATACAAACAAGTTTGATATACATTGGTAACGAAAAAAACATTAAAAAATACTGGCGAAGTGAAAGTCAGACTCGCACACTAAGGGTTGCGGCGGGCGGAATGATTAATAAACTTATACATACTTTATCTGCATTATTTATACTATTAGAATACTTGCGGAGATATGGAAAGTAATGATGAAACAAATGTTTTCTTGTTGTACAACGGATCCTATGAAAACCTCTCGTCTAAAAAGTTTTACTAGTATGTATTTGCAAAAAAATAAAGTCAGTTTGAAAATTATTTCTAGAAATACGATTATTATTACCTGAGGAATTTTCGTTACATTATCTGGTGGATTAACTGGTAAATCCAGAGTAAAGTGTACATTCCTGCTTACTTCCCTAACACCTGAAAATGAGAGTTTGATATATATTTTTTTATTATTTAAAGAGAGGAACTTACAAAGTGGAGATGTGGAATTATTTTTGTACCAAAATAATCAGAAAAACAGTTACGAGTTAAGCTTCTAGTTTCGATCCAAAGATAAGCAAACAGAGCGACACAAAAAAATATCTTAAGGTGGAACATGTTTCCAATCCTAGTTTAGGTATGGTTTATCCCATATTGACTGATCAAATATAAAACTGGTTGTACTTAATTGTCAATATGTCAAACTATTTATACCACAAACCGTCATCATTAAGGACAAAAACATAAAATGTATTTTACACCAATTAATTTTGTTCCAATTAATTAGAGCTTAAAATAAAGGTCACCTAAAAACCTTGCTGTTGCACTGTTAATTTACGTAAAAGTACTTTTTATAACAATATTTGATCCGATAATGCTTGGATATAAAACTAAACTTATTGGATAGGTTTAGATCAGTTTCGGATGACTGCGTTAGCGTCCATACAAGTGCAAGACTTAACCAGAGTCTGATTAGGGAGAGTAAAGAAGTGCCCATACTCACCTTAATATTGAAATCAACCATTTTAATCATCTTTTTTTAAAGAAAATGGTAAAAGGTCAGATAACCAGATAGAAGATAAGAATATATTGAATAAGCAGTCCTCGACCAAACAGCAGCAGGATTACCAGAATATATTGGGGAGTCTAGTGGGATGGTATTAATAGCTAAGTACTAAATTCAGTGACGATCCTGTGTCATAGATTGTTAACGCCGTCAATAAATTAGCCTTCCCCTGGTGTTGGGTAGCAGCAACATCAATGCTGGCAGAAAGCAGCTGTCTATGCAAATTTATTATTGTTCTCGTAAATTTACCTGTTTTCCTGCCATTGCCGACTCATGATTCGTCTGATGAAAATGAATGATCATGAATTGCCGAATCTATTCAAAGTCAGAGTGAACAGGCTTCTTCTGGGCGAGCTCGTTCCATCTTCGACTCCGTCTTAGTCGCACTTGGCTTGGTCTGGAGTCAAGAGCAAACCCATACTAAATAAATAAATAAAAAAAATGAAACGAAAAAAAGAATTTGTTTTTTTAAGGTACATCAACAGTATTACGTACACAGCACTTACTTAGATTAAGACACAGCACTTACTTACATTAGTTCTAGTACATTACACTAATTATAAATATACACAGCATTCGCCATAGCATAAAAACAGTGAAGTGGCGTCACAACACTACAAAAAAGGGTCTAAACAAAATGTTAAAAATACAAAAATGTTAAAATTACCTACGAGAATAAAGCGCAAACAAACCCCTTCTCTATCGTCTCCCTGATACGATGCAAATAGTCAAAGTTGTAGTTTTTGTTCAGATCGTTATACTCAGTTATTATTCTGGCGAGCGTGGAAGAGGATCCCAAGTTGGTGCGGGAGCTGGGACGGCAGAACGTTTTGATTATAGGATACCGGGGAAGCGAGTGTGGAACCGTCAAAGGCACTTCGGCAAGAAGTTGGGGACAGTCTATCTGTGAGTTTAAGAAAAAGAAACAGATTAATTTTAGAGTTTACCCTTTGGTAGTACGATGATCTGTAGGAAAAATTCCGAGAATGAAGGACAAGGCGCCTTGTTAAGGCCTACATTCTATTCCGGGCTACATACTCTAAGTGACTACGAACGAGTGAGTTGTCAAGAAGAATCTTCGTCGATGAATTTCGGAATAACTTGGTGTTCCTTTTAAGAAAGCTAAGCATCTTTGCGGCTTTCTTGACGACTTCATCAATGTGAGGAACAAATTTTAGCTCAGCATCCAGCTTTATTGACTCGTGGTGCTCGTAGCGCAGTGATGGCAGCGCTTTGGTAGTAATACCGAAGTTAAGCAACTTACGGCGCGGTCGGTGTTTGGATAGGTGACCATTCCGACTATTTAAGTTTCGTATATAACGAGCATCTCCGTGCTTTGGAAGCTTGGATGAATAAACCACTGGATATGAAACGCAAGAGCGAATGTATGAAAACATCATCAACCAATTTTTGCGGGGCGGGGGGAGTTTGTCTTGTCATTAATTGACATTTAGTGAGTGGAAGTGTCGATATTATTCTATCGATATGTGTTGAACGAATGAATGAACGAATCTTATGCAAAATGTTTTTATTTTATTTTTATTACCAAAACAATAATTATGGGCACGTTTAAATAAGCACAAACCATTAAACGAATAATTGAAACATAGAAAATGTTTATAAACGGTCTGGCAAGTAACACTAACTAGAACTTTCTAAGTTAGGTTTAGGTTAGGAAGTTTATTCATTTTTAAACTAAACTTCACAATTTCACGGGATTTTATGCAACTTTCACTTGTTTAAAGGTAAAAATGGTATTTACCTTCCCGCCCATAAAATACCATTTTTACCTTTTAAACAAGTGAAAGTTGCATAAAATCCCGTGAAATTGTGAAGTTTAGTTTAAAAATGCAACAAAGTTTAAAATCTTATAGAGCTTACACTTTGGAATGATACTACGAATGTATAAATAATAGGGGTTTGATACAATGATGCTTATGGTTCTGCTTCAAAGATTTGTCGTATTTGAAGCGCTCTGCAGTCAGAAGAATACAAACCTGATGCAAGCAGCGGTCTTCGAAAGAAAGCAGCGAAGGCATCCAATATGCGAATGACTAAAAAATAAAACTCGAAGAAAATAAAAAAAACTTAGTATACCACTTAGTATTTTTTTGTAATACTATAAGACTTAGCCTATATTATCGCTCGCTTGGGGCTTCAGTTGGCGTACCTACTTATTTGATTCTACTATGACTTAGTTATAGGCATAGTGAAATAAATTGAAATTTTCATTAAACGAATTTGTAACTTATCTATGTGGTGTGAAATAAAAAGTTATCTTATCTTAAAATGTATTTACTGTATAGATTAATAGAATCAATTTTTATCGAATAACAAAACATTTGTTAGAAAAAATAAAAACTGGTTCCACCTGCCTTAACCTTACTCCACTCAGCCCTACGACCTAAGTCTTGGGTTCGGGTTTCAGCCACTGAGCAGAGAGTAGGTAATAGAAGGTAACGGAATAACATAACTTGCCTAACTTCAAGAATATGATACTGTGAGTGTTTCATTCTAAACCATCGACTAACTAAATTAAAACTATTATGATTCGAACCCTCATTAAAGTGTTTCTATAGGTTCAGTTATAAAAACAGTAGAACAGAACGGACTTCTGAAGGTCGGGTCCCAATCCCAACTGATGACCAAAAATATTAATATTGTAATAAAATATGAAGTTTAAAATATTAAAGAAAACTGTTGTATTTTTAGGATCATTTTAATCTACTTTAAAGTTAATCATTTTACAGATGTATTATTTTATTTTATATTATAAATATATTAGTACGTTTATCGATATGATTATCGACAATCGTCAAGCACAATTAAAACTAAATTGACAAGGAAACGAATGATGAACGTACGATAATCCTACCAAATGAACTATGCGTCATCTTGTTGATTTTGCAGTAACTGACCACAACTTTTTTAATTAGCAATGTAACTTTTCTCTAGGAAAACACATTTCGCTATTTTAAGAAAAATTAACAGCTTTATTGGGATGCAAAGTTACTTACGAATGATAAGAAATATTTTTTGTCTTGCCGCTATAATTTTTACACAAAAATACGGCACATTTACCCATTTTTTTCTGCAAAGTTTCTCACCGAGTTCTGTCACCGTACTGACAAGACGTCACATGAAATTGAGGCTAAAATGCCCAATTCGTTGCCGAGGGGGAACAAGTGAAATTTCCCGTCATTGCGCGTCCAGTGGTTTATTCGTCCAAGTTCGGAAGGCACGTTAAGCCGGTGGTCCCAGCTAATATAGATTGGTATTAGTCGTTAAGCCTAGTCAGAGGCCATATGGGCGGCTTGATAAAATCTGACAGCAAGGTTGTTCGCTTGCCTTGCAAACACCCCTCCTTCAATCCGCACTGAGCCCACGTGGTTGAGTATGGCTCATACAAAACACTCACATTTAAGGTAAAGTCTTTGCCCTGCAGTGGGATGCTTACAGGCTAACTTTACTTTACTTACTTTACATCCAGCTTTATTACTAGGTCCCTAATCTCCTGCACGTGTTCAAGGATAATTCTGTTGCGACGATATTCGGGGATGGTAAATTGTTTCTTCCTGGTAAAAGTCTTCTGACAACACTTACTTACATTCAGGATCATTTGGTTGGCTCGGCACCAAGTGTTAAAGCTTTCCAGATCAGCTTGTAGAAGCAAGGCATCATTAACGGTAAGTATGGTTTTGTATAATTTTATTTAGGTCATCGGCATACAATGAGTATTTTTACTTTTTTGACGACGCGTTTGGTACGTACGTACGTACGACGTATTGGTTAGCGCTCCTGACTATTACGCCGGCCGTCGCGGGTTCGAATCCCGCAAGGGGCAAATGTTTGTGTGATGAGCACGAACATTTGTACCTTAGTCATGGATGTTATATGTTTTTATGTATTTATGGGAGAAGCCCCCGTCATAATCGTCGTCTGGTACTTCGTACCATAAGAAAGAAAATTTCTTACCACGAAACCAGACAATTGTTCTGGCGCATATTTATTATTATATTATATACTTACAGTATACGTACTTACAGTAACGAAACTGCTGAGTGAGATCGTTGATGAATATCACAAAAAAGCATTGAGCCTAGGTGGACCTTGAGGTACACCTAAACAAGATCCCCCAACAGCGATGAACTGTGACCTTTTTTCTTTGTAGGAAGCAAACCATCTTAGCTACGAACCGTAAATTTTTTGAGCAAGAGAGCGTGATTGATTTTATCAAAAGCACTTCTAAAATCGGTGTACACTGCGTCCACCAGAAAGTTTCTGTCCAATTCCTGTGACAAATCGTTAACATATGAAACCAAATTAGTTTTTGTAAAGCGACCATGCCAGAAACTATGTTGATGTTCAGGAATAAGCGGCTTCAAATGAGCCGATAACATTGGGCGAAGCAAAGACTCGAACAGTTTCGAAAAACATGCAAGGATTGAGATTGGGAGTTATTTCTGACATCCGTGTTATCACCCTTCTTGTAGACCGGAATAATTCTTGTCTTCTTCCAGGCCTCAGGAATTTGTTAAAGAGAAGTGTCAATGGGAGTGCAAGAGAAGACCCACAGCGGACGAAAAAAACTGGCGAAATCAAATCCGGCCCAAGAACCCTTTGAAATGTACAACTTTTTAATTTTATCCAATACTTTCGTTTGGGTTGGTGGGGCTGCTCCTTTTTCCTCTTTGGAAGCGGCTTTCCTTTAAACGATTGAATGTATGAAACAATTGCTTAAAAACCGCACCATCACTTTTTTGTATAAAAGTCATAAAGTGGTTTATCTACCTATCGCAGCTAGCAACACTAAACGGAACGCCAGCGCGCCCTCTAGCGGTGTTTCACGTCAAACAAGGTTTTGGCGCGCTCGGCAGAGTCGTGGCGGTCAGCGACGCTTCATCGGAGCTCACTTTCGGTCAAGTCGTCGTGCTGTGAGGATCTACGTTACGGAACTGCCCTGCGTCACGTTTAGTGTACCTAGTGCCTACCTAAATTAGAATCAATAACGGCTGTTTGTGAAATCTGCAATAAAGTTTGATTAATCATCTCGTCTATCTATTTGCACGATCCTCTATTTTGCCCACTTGATGTCTGATGGTTCGGTACTTAGAAATCCGTGACGATCCTACATACCTATCAAGTGCCAACTTTGTTATCCTAATAATATTCAAAATAAAGTGGCTGTGACTTACAGCTCGTCCAGACAGATTGACAGACAATGGCGAAACTATAATTACTCAGTTTTTTTGCTGGTATCTGCTTGCTGCGTCTATTTTCATATTTGTCAGTGTCTCACTTATTCTTTACCTTAATGAGGTAGTAAACTTTTTCCTAAAAATTATGTTTTGAATTAGGAGAGTTAAGTTTTTATTTAAAATGGGGTAGTCAAAGAAACCCAAATTTGTAATAAGGACAGTGCTTGGTTTATTAAGTAAAAAATAAAACGCCTTATGAAGCAAAATTATGTTATGTGCAATCTTTATTTTTATTTTAGTTAGCTATTACTGTCCCACTGCTGGGCAAAAGCCTCCCCCAAACTTCGCGGTTGAAGTTGTCGCGGTTACTGAACCACTTTTACTCTGACCAGTAACCGCAATCTTTATTATCTTATCTTATTTATAAGACTTAGTGAAGGAAAGCTTGTTTTCAGATAACCATTGTTAATTCCCTGTTAAGCAAGCAAGTACAACTCAAGCTTCATACATATAGATATATTTCATGAGAAGTTGACACGATTTCGTCTTCTCTTAAAAACGAATGTGTAGTGTGTTATGATAATAATGTATTGTTTATATAAGTGCTGTGTTGCTTTGGATGCTGTGCGGGCGCCGGCGAGTCGGGCTAAATATTTTTGTTGAAAGCTAGCTCATATTACAACTATACATAAGATACCGCAGTGATTACCTGACGTGCTGTTGTCCGAACGTGCATGTGTTATTTTTCTATAGCCTATATATTGTCTATTTAACTTATCTTGTAAAATCCTGCAGTGGAAACGCATAAGGCTAGTGTGTAATTATTTTAATATTTACTCCTTAAGAAGTATTGGAAAGCTGTTGTTTCCTTAATAAAGAAAATAAAATAAATTTCATTCGTAATAGCGCATTTCTCTCACAGATGTATATTTACCGTAACTTACGATAAAATTTAATTTAGATTTTAATAATTTAATTTAAAACAGTTAAATGTATGTATAACTAACCTTAATATCTACTTTTCGTAGACTCATAGACTTTTATGTATACTAAAATGGTCTTCAACATTATCAGTGTAGTCTCTGTTACATCATTGGCACTAGCAGCTACATCTTGATGGTATTTTCTTACATTTATATTAGCGGGTATTTTGTAAAATAAGCTTGGTCTTCAATATTCACTGGTGTACCCACCGATACCTCTGTGACGTCAGCTACATCTTTAAGTGCCTCAGTAAAATTTACTTGATCGGCCACATCGCCTGGCTTATCAAATAGGATAAATGTAACATTAAATGCAACTTGAAGAACTTTGGTAATATTAACTTGATCGCCAACATTAACTGGTTTATCAAGTTGGACAAATGTTATGTTACCTAAGCCTTGCAGCATTTTGGGTTTTAATTTATCTACTTGATTGTCTGTATTAACCACTGGAACTGTGGTTACGTTTGCGACATCCAGTTGAACTTCAGTAAAGTTTACTTTATTTTCAAAATTGCTTATTATAGCTTCTGGGACAACTGTGGCGTAATTTTCATTGGGCAAGACTTTTGTAACGTTAACCTTTACTTTGACATTCAGTTTATCTGCTGATGAACCTGTGATGTTAACTGCATTTTGAGAGATTTCCGATAAATTTAATTGATCTTCAACATTGTTTGACTTAGCCGATGATTTACCAGTGACGTTAGCTATGTCCTGAGCGACTTCAGATAAATTTAATGGATTTTTAACATTGATTGGCTCAGCTGATGATAAGCCAGTGATGTTAGCTCTATCATAAGAGACATCATCTAAATTTATTCTATCTTCAATATTTTTTGGATTAGTTGCAGTTAAATTTGTCAAGTTAGTTACATCTGAAATAATATCAGGTAAATTTGATTGATTTTCAACTTTGCTTACACTAACTACTGGAACAACTGTAATTAAAATTTCATCAAGAGGGGCTGTAGTAACATTAAGTTGATCTTCAACATAACTTAAATTTATTGCTGGAACTTCTGTAATGTTAGCCACATCTTGAGGTACTATAGTATCATTAATTTGATTTTCAACATTGCTGATGTCAGATTCTTTTTCTTTTAGAAATGATAGATCCATTATTTGAATTTCCGGGATTTCCACGACTTGAGATAAGTCTGGTTTATGAAGACAGTATAGAATCAATCGAACAGGAACTGGCTTAACAGAACCGACGAATACTTCATACAAAGAAATAACTCGTACTTGCACTTCAAGGTCCACTTTTTCGTCTTCTCCATCAGTGCATACTATTGCTTCTACGCCTTTGATGGAACAGTCCTGAATACAAACAGAAGGTTCATTGTAAATCTTATCACAAAACACCACTGTTGTGTTCTATAAGCTTCACCCAAATTAGTTTTGGATCTTAAACTTCAAGCATGCCTCACAGATGTGTGTATGTGTTCATAGACGCTCCAACTTACGTGAGTCTGTGTGTGCATTTTTTGTGAAACAGAAAGTTAAAGAAATGTTTATTAGTAGGTATCACAATTTCTGGTAAATGTTAGGTACTGTACGCTGTGGACAATATATTTCATTGAGGTTATTCTATAATGAAAATAATTTGCCACAACTCTGATTATTATTACCTCCGGAATTTTCATCGCATCTGGTGCATAAACTTTTACTAATCCAAGTACATAATGTACTTCACCTGGATGACTAACACCTAAAAAAAAATAGCTATTTTTGATAAATACAAATGAAATTTTACAAAGATGAGGAATAAAACTTAATTCTTACCAAATGAATCAGAAATGCAGTCAGGAGACAAACTTGTAGCAAAGAACCAACGATTGACAAACAATGCGATACAAAAAATATTATTATGGATGAACATGTTTTGAAGCTCAGTTTATATTTTTCCCTGGGGTTGAAAAATCAAATACAAAAATGATTTTACACAACAGTCAAATTTGTCAGGCTATTTATATAAGCATTCGGCGATTAACGAAAGAGCATACAATGTACACCAATTAATTTTGTTCAAGGTATTCGTTTTTATTCCAATTAACGAAACGAACAATGAACTCAAAGAAGGTCATTCGTAAGCAACACCTTGTTATGACAATGTTAGTGATCGTATTATAGGTCTCCCAAATAATAAGTCATGTACCGACTTATTGAATAGATTGATGGCCTCATGAAAACTGAAAACTTTTAAATATTATGAATAAAGAAAATTAATATTATTTTCGATTGTAATCTAAATATTTGTTATAAAATTAGTTAATCTAGAAGTCTATGTGTATTGTGCATATACACAGGCCATGCATCCCTATCAAACCAATATCTTACCCAGTTGTTCCTACTGTTCCGTAAAAGACAAACCTTAGTTATTAGAAACGACTTGTAGTTATATCAAGGAGCTGACTATTTATCAGTTTTACATGTTTGCATTTAAAATTAGTTAAAAAAATATACTTTTCTATGTTCTTGATAAATTTATCAACCCTTTTATTACAAAATTGAACTTTTACTAAGTTAATAACTAATTTTAAACAAACAAGTTTTGTTCATGTTTGGCACATAGTACCTTATGTATTTAAGACAGATTTTTTCCGGAACATCTGAGTTAAAAACGCGACGTGAATGAGACGGTGACGTGATTGCCATTTTATGTACTTCATGTAAATTTTGTATGGAACTGAATGTTTTCACCCCAAACTCTTAAAAAATGTAACGCAGGCAACAGATTTTAAAAATACAGCCTGGTTTTAAATAAAATTATATTGAACACAAATAAAAAAAGATAAATTAAAATTATGTGTACACTTTTTAGAGACGGCGTAACTATACCTACGTACGTAGGTCATGCTGAAAGTTGCAGACTCTGATAAATGACCAAATCCAATTTCATGACTTTCTTTATAGACCAGAACAAAGTTAAACCATAGAATAGCAATTTCAACACAAAAAAAAAACATAATGGCGGAAGATTTAATTATTATTAATCAATTTTATTACAAGAAGCATTCAGTTTGTGGCGTTGATAGTAGTTTTCTTGATAGTTAGTGGCTTGTTATTTATTAGTTTCAGTAGAATCTTAAAACTTGGAGCCTATTTATAAAATTAAATAAGAACGAAAATATTCACCAGAAATCATTATACAAAAATAGAATGTTAATAACGTATTTTGAAAAAATCCAACATCAATTTTATTTTCTGACCAATAATTTAAAAACAAAATTAAATAAATACATAAAACATTTATTATCTACTCGAAGCTCAAAAGACACCTTTCTCGTAACAAAAAAGTGTAGTGATTTAAAGTAGTTCTTCTCTATATCATTTTTAAATTATTTATTAAACTAGCCTTAGTAACATTTTCATAGACTTTTAAAATATTGTCTGGTGTATTGCCTGTTAATTCTGTGATGAAAGCTTAATTTTAAGGGGTAGTTGTAACACAGTATTTGATTCTGTTTGGTGTAATTCATTTAGTAGCTTCATTTAGTAACATCTACTTTATCTTCAACATTGCTTTGCATAGCTGTTGATAAGCCTGAGACGTTAGCTGTATCTTGAGGGTCTTCAGTTAAATTTAATTGATATTCGACATTGTGTGTACTAGCTAGTGTAACAGCTGTGACGTTAGCTATGTCTAGCAGGACTTTAGCAACGGTTGATTCATTTTTAACATTGCCTGTACTAGCTTTTAAAACAGTTGTAACGTTAACTACATCCATAGGCACTATAGTGATATTAACTTCATCTTCATTATTGCCTAAATGAGACGCCACGTCACCTATAAGGATAGATAATTCTTGAAAGGTTTTATTGATATCATCTTGATCTACAACGTTGCTTACATTAGCTGCTGAAACAACTGTGACGCTGGCCACATCTTCAGGAAGTATAGTAAAATTAGTTTGATCTTCAACACTGCTTACATTAGATGCTGAAATATTGGTGACTCTAACTACATCTGGTCGAATTACAGTTACATTAGTTTGATCTTCAAAATTGCTAACGTTACCTATTTTGACAACTGTTGAGTAAGTTATATAAGGGCTTATAGTAAGATTAATTTGATCTTCAACATTGCTCAAATTAGTTGTTGA
The DNA here is from genome assembly GCA_963584085.1 of Pyrausta aurata. Taxonomy (NCBI): domain Eukaryota; kingdom Metazoa; phylum Arthropoda; class Insecta; order Lepidoptera; family Crambidae; genus Pyrausta; species Pyrausta aurata. Next base: position 542,532 of record OY757253.1, on the reverse strand, counting down.
AACAATTGTTACGCTAACTGCATCTTCAGGGATGATTGAAACATTGGTTTGATCTTCAACATTAGTTAATTTATATTCTGGAATACCGGTGACGCTTACTACATCTTGAGGAACTAAAGTTACACTATCTTGACTATCTTGAACTAAATCTGGGGGGATTATAGTATTATTAGTTTGAATTTTAACTGTGCTAACATTAGACATTGGAACAGCTGTAACGCTGACCACATCTTCAGGGATTATAGTAACATTAGTTTGATCTTCAAAATTGCTTACGTTAGCTATTTTGACGACTGTTAAGTTAGTTATATCACTAGGGCTTAAAGTTAGACTAGTTTGATCTTTAACATTGCTCAAACTAGTGGTTGGAACAACTGTTACGCCGACAACATCAAGAGAAACTAAAGTTACATTAGCTTGATCTTCAACATAGCTCACATTAGCGGCTGAAATATTAGTGACGCTAACTAAACCTGTAGGGATTACAGTAACATTATTTTGATATTCAAGTGTGCTACCATTAGCCACTGGAACAACTGCGACGCTAGCCACATCTTGAGAGACTTGAGTAACATTAATTTGATCTACGACATTAGTTACATTAGATTCTGGAGTATCGATAACGTTATCTATATCTTGAGGGATTTTAGGATCGTTGGTTTGATTTGCAAAATTGCTTACATTAGATTTGAGAATATCAGTGACGTTAACTACATCTTCAGTGATTATAGTAATATTAGTTTGATTTTTAACATTGCTTACAACAGATACTGGGACAGTACTAGGTGATTGATGAATTATTTTAATTTCCGGAATTTCTTGGACCTTAGATGGATCTGGGTTGTATACGCAGTATATAATCAAGTCAACGGGAAATTGCTTTACAGAAGTCACGAAGACTTCGTGCAGAGAAGTTACGCGAACGACCACTTTTACATGTTGCCACCTGGTGCAGACTCTTGCTGTGACGCTTTTGACGGAACACTCCTGTATTCAAACAAGTATGATGATATAAATATGAAGTAAAACATTAAGAGCGAAGCAACATGGGTGGTTGCCATAACGTTGCGTTGGTCAACGATCCGCAAGCAGGCCGTAGCTGCTACACGAGCACTGCGATGCTGCCTCCCCGCATAGTTTCACTGTTACCTTGACGTTGCGTGCGCGTTCTGACGCTGCTGGAATCTACATACAACGTGGTTGCGGGGTAAGTCTAGTATCTTTTATACATATATTATTGTACATATATTATGTAGAGCAACAGCAACCCTCGTGTAACTTCGCTCTTATTTGTCAATGTTTTTTTACTATCATAACAAAGGCGAATTACAATGAACAATCCTTACCTATACAAAAAATAAAAAATGTAAGGGGAGGGGGGGGGGGGGGGGGGGTTATCAAACTAATAATGCATGTGGGGTGTCTATGAATAGGGCGTCGTCGTCCCGCCCATATAACTTTTGAACTAAGCAAGTGTAAATTTAAAAAAAATAAATACATAATGTAGTTCTCAACTAATTGTTTGCTTTCGACAAAGTATTGTGGTATTTTGGCTAAGTGGAAGTTAGTGGATCCTAATTCAGTTAAATCTGGCACGGAACCCTTAGTGCGCGAGTCCGACTCCCACTTGGCTGTTTTTTTTTTTATAATAAGCATTAATAGGATTTTTTTTGTTTTGAACCTCTATTTCATTCAACAATTTTTTTGACAATTTTATAAATAAATTAAAACCTTTTAAGTACTTTATTTCTTTTAGTTTTGTTGCATGTTATTACAATGCTACTTACTTAAATACCCATAATTCAACATTTTGAGAATATTTTGAGATCCGACATTTTGAGAATTCAACATTTTGTCTAAAAAAGACTAAATTGAGGTTGTTTAATATTTGAGAATAAAAATTGTCCGACAGTAATAATTATTACCTCAGGAATTTTCATCACATTGGGTGGAATCGGATAAACTCGTGTGGCAAGTTCAAAGTGTATATATCTGCCCTTTTGCCTAGTACCTGAAAATTTGTGTTATTTATTCAAAACCCTTTAAGGCATTCCAAAAAAAGAAACATAATAAAATAAACGTAAGTATCTCATAAAATGTATCATTACCATAAGAATCAGATGCGCAGAATGGATGAAAACTTGTAACTTTGTACGGAAGACTGGCAAAGAGTACGACACAAAAAAATATATTTTGTAGTAACATGTTTTCAAGTTTAGTTTTTCTTTCGCATCGCAACGATTAATTGTAACACTGATTTTTCTTAATTGGCAGACTATTTATTTATACAAACAAACGGTCATTAGGAGAATTAAGCATGTTAATGTATTTTACACCAATCAATTTTGTATACGGAATTTGTTTATTTTACTAAAATTAGTTGCAACAAAAAAAAACTTAAAAATCCTGGTTGATACACTGATGTTTTCCTGATGTTCTGCTGCTTCAAATATCCATTAAACTATTTACTGTATCTTAAATAAAAACGTTAAGAATATTTATATATTTTTAAGCTTGATTCAAAATTCTTCTCAATCAATAAATACACGAAAACAATAATTTTGTCTCAGCGTTTTTTAATGCCACCTGCTTGTTCGACATAATATAAAACACTGTCGAGACTTCGCACTCTGGTACCTAAAATTTATGGCTTCGTCATAATACACAATTTATTGAAATATAGCATTTTATTAAGTCTTAGGTATATTGGTTGTGACAATAGTAACTCTACTCTGTGGACCATGTCTATGGCGGCACGGTTAACCATGCTTCGACGCGGCGACATGGCGCGTGTATGTTAATTAATCGTTATGTATTTAATAAAACACACTTTTACAGATGGATTTCGCGAACGTTTATTTTTATTTAATGCCTGACGTTGACAACGGTCAAACAAAGCGTAGTAAACAGACGGTCAACGAAATCTGCAGTATGTGAACATGCCTTAGATAAACCCAACCACTTCATACGTTTTGACCAACATAAGGTACTCGCGAAAGAACGGCGTTTTGTTACTCGCATGCTACGTGAGGCCATGGAAATAAGAAAATACCCTAATTTTAATAGAGAAGATGGTTGGAAAGTTCCACCGGCATGGGATCCTATTCTTTTGAAGACACAACCAATATCTCATACTGCAAGATCTCAAGACACTGTAAGCTCTTTCTGCGTGGATAGGAACGTCAAATAATATTAATGAGTGACGGTAGTTTAATTTAATTTTTCATAACTATGTAATGACAAATAAGACCTTAGTCCGCCTGTGACCAGCACGGATGCTGTAAAGCTTTCGAAACGTCAGGCATTAAATAAAAATAAACGTTCGCGAAATCAATTCGTAAAAGTGTGTTTTATTACGTTATGTATTTTCAGAAATATCACTAAATTTTCTTTAGTAACTATAAAACATCACCTAAATATTTTTGCATATTGGACCGTAGACAGCGATCGGATCAATAGAGACCACTCAGACTCAGACTCAGACTGCAAATTTCCTGTGATGTGCATCCATCTATGCACTAATCCAAACTAAGTATTCAGTTTTTTTCGTTTAAAAGCGCTTGTTGTGTTCTATTATTTATGAAATAAAAATCTAAGCTGTAATGAAACAAGAAGAAAGAAATAAAAACCGGCCAAGTGCGAGTCGGACTCGCGCACTGAGGGTTCCGTGCCAACTTTCACTGAATTAGGGATTCTTACTTCCACTTAGCCAAAATACCACATTATTTTGTTGACCGCAAATATAACTTTGTTTTTCATAGTATTTGTATGAAAGACAAAGTTATATTTGCAGTTGATAAAAATTCACTATATCTCAAAAACTGCTAGTTCGATTTCGCTCAAACAAATTTTCCTTGAAAGTTTATGTTGAGATCTACATTACATATTTTTTTCAAAATTTTCACTTCCTTAGTTCAAAAGTTAGATGGGGGGGGGGGACGCCCATTTTACCACTTTGGAAGCGTCTATATCTCAAACGTTAGACTTTTAGAAAAAATGGTTTTAGGAACCTCAATGTCATTTTGAAAGACCTATCCATAGACATCCCACACGTATAGGTTTGAGTAAAAAATTTTTTTTTGGTTTTAGTTTCATGTATGAGAGCCCCCCCTATAATATCATTTTTTCAAATTTTTTGTACCTGAATTTGAAAGCGGTAAAGATGATACACCTACCCACCAAGTTTCAGCGGTGTGATGATAATAGTTTCAGAATAAAGTGGCTGTGACATACGGACGGACAGACAGACAGACAGACAGACAGACAGACAGACAGACAGACAGACAGACGGACAGACAGACAGACAGACTTGACGAAACTATAAGGGTTCCGTTTTTTGCCATTCGGCTACGGAACCCTAAAAATACCATTTATCGGAAATGGGACTTCATAAACATACACATACGCACGATTCACTTACGCTATTAAGCTAAGACGCTAAAATATAGACAGTAAAAGACTTATTGAAACGGAGTACCTAATATCAATACGCGCGAACCAAACTTGTTTCGAATAAATCAAATTAAAGTTGCTATGTGACTAAAAATAAAAATACTTTCGTGATAACAATCAAACAACCACCTTTAATATTTAAAAAATAAAAACATTACATACGAGTACATCAATATGTGACCATTTTCACTGCCTGAATTTTATATTGTTAAATTTGTATGGTGACAAAACACTATAAAAACAAAAATAAACTATAAATTGGCTTTCATCATCTTAACTGATTGTTAAAATATTTGTAAAAATATTTTCCTTCGGATATTGTGAGAGCAATCTCGCAACATTGATGATGTCACGCAGCCTTCGCGTTAAAAAGCACTTGCAAAATTCAACAGGCTTGTTAATGTGACGGTGGCCGAGTGGTATAGGCATACGCCCGGATAGCGTAAGACACGGGGTTCATTTCCTCGTCTGTCACAAAGTCACAGTTGTCTTTTTACAAGTGCAATTTATATTATTAAGTTTGTATGGTGACAAAACACTATAAAAACAAAAATAAACTACAAAATAACTTTCTCACATTTTTCATCTAAAACTTTTATAATCAAAACGTGACCATTGAAACTAATAGTGACGTAAGCAGTACCATAGATAATGCAAATTCGCTTATCAGAAATATCATTGATTTATTTATAAAACTCTTTTCTATCTTCCTTTTTTACCTTTTCGTGTGCAATCCATTAGAAGCTAGCTGAAGACGACCGTGTAAGGTTGGGTGCTCGGGTGATGAAATGATAGATTCAAATGCGTGTACAATACTAGTTTACTTATCATAAGTAATCAAGCAAATATGCATATAGTGTAACTAGTCATACGTCCTAAACATACTCTAAAACCGCGCGTCGGCCAGGGTGACCCATCAAGTCAAGGGACAGAACATGTCATCTAAATAATTTTCTTTTGAAATAAAATCATTAAAATTTATTGCAATTGATTATTACCTAAGGATGCTTTTGTTTGATATACTCGTACATATTTCGTCCACTTTATCCCTGTGGCAAGGAGGTTGACAAATTTGGTCTCCACTGCTTTTATTGCCAGCAAAGCGCTGGGCGTCTCGCCCGTCACGTCACTTTCTTAATGACGCCATCAAAAGAGCCCTGCCACCAACGTGGTTTGGTTCGTGATGATGGCAAGAGACCCGATGCCCTCACGCTCATTCCTTGGGAACGGGGTCGGGCCCTAGTATGGGATGCAACTTGTGTCGATACTTTGGCCCCCTCCCATCTCAGAGAATCAGCCCTTAAAGCTGGAGCAGCAGCGGAGTTGGCTGAAAACGCTAAGCGTTGCAAGTACGTCTCACTTGCAAGTGATTATGTATTTGCGCCGTTTGGCGTTGAAACGTTTGGGCCGTGGGGGCCTTCGGCTAAATTGCTGTTTAGAAAAATCTCGCCAAAACTAAAGTCTGTTACGGCCAATTATAAAACTGGCTGGTTTGTAGCTCAAAGGATTAGCATTGCTATCCAACGCGGCAACACAGCCTACATTTCAGCCTCTTTGCCACTAGGAAATGGTTTCGTTTTTGAATAGGATCTTATTTTTTTATGTTGCATGTCTTAGTTTTAAATTTTTTCTTGTTTATTATTAAAAAATATGAAGACTCCACTTAAAAAAAAAGAAAAATCGCTTAGGCCCAAACCGCTCACACGTACGCTCTTCTTGATAAAACGACCGCAATGATACGTAGAGCTCGCGCGGCGCCGGTCGCAGCCAACAGCGACCAAGCGGTAGCGGACCGCACCCTTTATGTGTTTTCATGACAACATGTTGTCAAGTTAATGATGACAAATCAACAAATATTAGTGCATTTATAAACATTGCGTTGCAATTCATTACGAAATTTTAATATTTATTGATGTAAAAATACGTTAGAACGTAAAAGGACAAGTGACAAGTTAGACAAAATGAATCAAGCATATTTACAAAGGCACATAGTGAAAACTTTCCGAAAGACGATGAATGTTTATGTCCAAATTTATTTTCAAGTTTTTAACTTTTTTGCTCTGCTTAAAATGGAATACAAGTACGTTGGTGTTTAGTAGTGTAGTGTAGTATTTAAGTCAGGAAAATAATAAATAACATAGCTTATTAGTGAATAAATCTGTTTCGACTCTATTCGTTTGCGACATTGTTTACTGTACAAAGTGACATCATTCACGTGAAGTCGCGTTTTGCTAGCGTTTACGCGCGTATGATGATTACAAAAAAACTTGTTTTATTACAAAAATATGTATTATTTCCAGCAAATTTCAATTGTGAATGATACATAATGATATTGCGCACATAATTAGAATACTTTTCCAAAAGTTGTTAAGTAGCCACAATAATATAATTGATATTAAATTCAGGTAAAACGATATTATCAAATTAGAAAACTTAAAGACAACTTTAATTCATTATATAACTATTGTTCATCCTCTATTTTTACTTGGTCATGGCAATGGCAAAATAAACATCTGTATAATAATACTCATGTTTATTTTCCGTATCTACTAAAACTCATGTAATCATGTTTTGAACTGACCTCAGTAACATTTTTATAGATTTTAGTATCATTTAATTGATCGTTAATATTGTCTGGTGTCACTCCTGCAAAATTTGTGACATTAACTACATCCTGCGGGACTCCAGTAACATTTACTCGATCTTCAACATTTTCTGAAGAAGAATCCTCTAAATTTGTGACGCTGGGTATAAGTTGAAGGTCTTTTGTAAATTTAATATGATCGCCTAAATCGCCTTGATTATCAAATATGGAAAATTTTATTTTACCTATATTTTTATGGACTTTAGTTAAATTTACACGATTTTTGATTTTGCACAGTGGAAATTTTTTAACGTTAGCTTCATGTGGCACAACATTAGTAACATTTGCGTCATTTTTAATATCTTTCAGGTTAGTTGATATTGAGTTTGTGAAGTCAGCTACATCTGGATGGTCTTCAGGTAAATTCAGATGATCTTTACAATTGCTTACATTAACTTTTGGAAGGACTGTGATGTTAACTTCATCTAAAGTGACTATTGTTACATTAGCTGGATCTTTAACATTGCTGACATTTGCTGCTGGAACTAATGTGGTACTAATAACATATTGAGGGACTATAGTAACATTATCTTGATTTTCAATATTGCTGACTTTTGCTGCTGGAACCATTGTGGTACTAATTACATCTGGAGGGACTATCGTTACAATAACTTCATCTTCAATATTGCTGACATTTGCTGCTGGCACTACTGTGATGCTAACTACATCTTGAGGTACTATAGGAACTTTAGTTGGATCTTCAGCATTGCTTACATTAACTACTGGGACACTTTTGACGTTGAATTCACTTTCTGTTAGAGGTGCTTGATAAAATATTTTTAGTTCTGGAATTTCTGGGGCCTGCGATGGATCTGGGTTGTTGAGACAGTATAGAGTCAAATCGACAGGAAATGGTTTGATTGAAGTTAGGACCACTTCATACAGAGACGTTACTCGCACGACCACTTTTACATTTTCTCTCTTAGTGCATACTCTTGCTGTTACGCCTTTGACAGAACACTCCTGAATACAAACAAGTTTGATATACATTGGTAACGAAAACATATAAAAAACATTAAAAAATACTGGCGAAGTGAAAGTTGGACTCGCACACTATGGGTTGCGGTGGGCGGAGTGATAAATAAACTTATACATTCTTTATCTGCATTATTTCTACCATTACAATACTTGCAGAGATATATAAAGTAATGATGAAACTAATGGTTTCTTGTTGTACAACGGATCCTATAAAACCTCTCTTCTAAAAAGTTTTACAAATATTTGTAAAAAAAATGAAGTCAGTTTGAAAATTATTTCTAGAAATACGATTATTATTACCTGAGGAATTTTCGTTACATTATCTGGTGGATTAACTGGTAAATCCAGAGTAAAGTGTACATTCCTGCTTACTTCCCTAACACCTGAAAATGAGAGTTTGATATATATAAATTTTTTTTTAAAGAAAGTAACTTACAAAGTGGAGATGTGGAATTATTTTTGTACCAAAATAATCAGAAAAACAGTTACGAGTTAAGCTTCTAGTTTCGATCCAAAGATAAGCAAACAGAGCAACACAAAAAAATATCTTAAGGTGGAACATGTTTCCAATCCTAGTTTAGGTATGGTTTTTTCCCATATTGACCGATCAAATATAAAACTGGTTGTACTTAATTGTCAATATGTCAAACTATTTATACCACAAACCGTCATTAAGGACAAATACATAAAATGTATTTTACACCAATTAATTTTGTTCCAATTAACTAGAGCTTAAAATAAAGGTCACCTAAAAACCTTGTTGTTGCACTGTTAATTTACGTAAAAGTACTTTTGTTAAACAATATTTGATCCGATAATGCTTGGATATAAAACAAAACTTATTGGATAGGTTTAGATCAGTTTCGGATGTGTGCGGAAAGTGTGGGAAAAGTTCCGAGAGCGAAAGACAAGGCGCCTTGTTAAGGCCTACATTCTATTCCGGGCTACATACTCTAAGTGACTACGAACGAGTGAGTTGTAAAGAAGAATCTTCGTCGATGAATTTCGGTATAACTTGGTGTTCCTTTTAAGAAAGCTAAGCATCTTTGCGGCTTTCATGACGACTTCATCAATATGAGGAACAAATTTTAGCTCAGCATTCAGCTTTCTTGACTCGTGGTGCTCGTAGCGCAGTGATGGCAGCGCTTTGGTAGTAATACCGAAGTTAAGCAACTTACGGCGGGGTCGGTGTTTGGATAAATGACCATTCCGACCATTTAAGTGGCGTATATCACGAGCATCTCCGTGCTTCGGAAGGCACGTTAAGCCGGTGGTCCCGGTTAATATCGATAGGTATTAGTCATTAAGCCTTGTCAGAGGCCCTATGGGCGGCTCGATAAAATCTGACAGCAAGGTTGTTCGCTTGCCTTGCAAACACCCCTCCATCAATCCGCACTGAGCCCGCGTGGTTGAGTATGGCTCATACAAAACACTCACATTTAAGGTAAAGTCTTTGCCCAGCAGTGGGATGCTTACAGGCTAACTTTACTTTACTTACTTTACATCCAGCTTTATTACTAGGTCCCTAATCTCCTGCACGTGTTCAAGGATAATTCCGTTGCGACGATATTCGGGGGTGGTAAATTGTTTCTTCCTGGTAAAAGTCTTCTGATAACACTTACATTCAGGATCATTTGGTTGGCTCGGCACAAAGTGTTAACGCTTTTCTGGTCAGCTTGTAGAAGCAAGGCATCATTAACGGTAAGTATGGTTTTGTATAATTTTATTTAGGTCATCGGCATACGATGAGTATTTTTACATTTTTACTTTTTTGACGACGCGTTTGGTACGTACGTACGTACGACGTATTGGTTAGCGCTCCTGACTATTACGCCGGCCGTCGCGGATTCGAATCCCGCAAGGGGCAAATGTTTGTGTGATGAGCACGAACATTTGTACCTTAGTCATGGATGTTATATGTATTTATGAGAGACGCCACCGTCATAATCGTCGTCTGGTACTTCGTACCACAAGAAAAAAAATTTTTTTATTTATTTATTTATTTATTTAGTATGGGTTTGCTCTTGACTCCAGACCAAGTCAAGTGCGACTAAGACGGAGTCGAAGATGGAACGAGCTCGCCCAGAAGAAGCCTGTTCACTCTAACTTTGAATAGATTCGGATTATAGTCACTAGGAAACACCGACGCGGGTAGCGAGTTCCACTCTTTTGCCGTGCGCATTATAAATGTTGATGAGAAGCGCTTAGTTCTAAACAGCGGGATATCGACAAGGTAAGGATGGTATCCCGCGGTACGCCTTGAAGAACGATGGAAGAAGGGGGCTGGTGGTATAAGCTCATGGAGCTCCTTCGCACACTCTCCGAAGTAAAGCCTATAAAAAACTGTCAACCTGGCAACCTTGCGGCGATGGGCCAAGCTATGGAGCTTAGCATCTACTAGTTTGTCGATTAGTTAGATAGTTTATTTCTTACCACGAAACCAGACAATTGGTCTGGCGCATATTTATTATTATATTACATACTTACAGTATACGTACTTACAGTAACGAAACTGCTGAGTGAGATCGTTGATGAATATCACAAAAAAACATTGAGCCTAGGTGGACCTTGAGGTACACCTGAACAAGATTCAAATCCCCCAACAGTGATGAACTGTGACCTTTTTTCTTTGTAGGTAGGTAACCATCTTAACTACGAACCGTAAATTTTTTGAGCAAGAGAGCGTGATTGATTTTATCAAAAGCACTTCTAAAATCGAACAGAAAGTTCCTGTCCAATTCTCGTGACAAATCGTTAACACATGAAACCAAATTAGTTTTTGTAGAGCGACCATGCCAGAAACCATGTTGATTTTCAGGAATAAGCGGCTTCAAATACGACTTTCCGAAAAACATGCAAGGATTGAGATTGGGAGTTGTTTCTGACATCCGTGTTATCACCCTTCTTGTAGACCGGAATAATTCTTGTCTTCTTCCAGGCCTCAGGAATTTGTTAAAGAGAAGTGTCAATGGGAGTGCAAGAGAAGACCCACAGCGGACGAAAAAACTGGCGGAATCAAATCCGGCCCAAGAACCCTTTGAAATGTCCAACTTTTTAATTTTATTTTATTTATTTATTTATTTTATTTTTACTAGTTGGAAAACAAACAGCAATAAGTTACATGTATAATGTTAACAGGAGTTTTAAAACTAATAAGCCTATCGAGTTTTCACTCATAGAACGTATCGTACATACATAGCAAAGATATACAACAATGTTATAGAAAGGAGATAACATCGTGCAATTAAATAAACTAGCCAATAAATTTCAAAGTACAATGCCAAGTATAATAAAAAAGTTAAGTAGAAGAAGTCATACCAAGCCAGAAATAATTTATGTCTAATCAAAAAAGTTTGAGCTAACATGTTTTTTAAAATGATTTGGTCTCGCAGTAAACAAGTCTATATATTGAGTATAGTTTTTATTAAAATCAGTCGCCACTCTATTAAAGAAAAAGTTTTTTCTATAATTAGTGATCGGCGGTGGTTCCACATGGAGGGTCAGATAATTTCTTCTAAGATTGGCACGAGAGGGAACCTGAAATTTTAAATTTGAGAGAAGTTCGCTGGAATCAAGCCTTCCTAAAGCCAAATTATGGAGATAGGTCAGGTCAGCTGCTACTCTTCTCAGAGAATATAATACTTATAATAATACTTTCGTTTGGGTTGGTGGGGCTGCTCCTTTTTCCTCTTTGGAAGCGGCTATCCTTTAAACGATTGAATTTATGAAACAATTGCTTAAAAACCGCAGTATCACTTTTTTGTATAAAAGTCATAAAGTGGTTTATCTACCTATCAAGTGCCAACTTAGTTATCCTAATAATATTCAAAATAAAGTGGCTGTGACTTACAGCTCGTCCAGACAGATTGACAGACAATGGCGAAACTATAATTACTCAGTTTTTTTGCTGGTATCTGCTTGATCTTTTTTCTTGTTATTTCACCATCGTTTATTTTCATAGTTGTCAGTGTCTCACTTTATTCTTTACCTTAATGAGGTAGTAAACTTTTTCGTAAAAATTATGTTTTGAATTAGGAGAGTTAAGTTTTTATTTAAAATGGGGTAGTCAAAGAAACCCAAATTTGTAATAACGACAGTGCTTGGTTTATTAAGTAAAAAATAAAACGCCTTATGAAGCAAGCAAAATTATGTTATGTGCAATCTTTATTATCTTTTCAAATTCATTTCAACTTTTCAATTTTAGGTCATGAAATGACACTTATGAACGTCAAATAAAAAAATTAAAATAAATGTGCGAAATATGTCTCCTTATCTTTTGGGCCCTACCAGCGCTTCGAGACAGAAAACAGACAATTAGGCAAGTGCTGAGAAGAAACGCCGGAACAAACTCAGTCACCACTAGCTGCCGTAAATCAAAATCATCAAAGGTAAGTAGGGGAGAGTGGGGATATTGCGGACACTTAAGGAAACCCTTCAATACAAGATACAGTATCAAAGATAATCAGCCAGTCTTTACTAACTTTTAAACTTAGGTTCATACTTAACAAAATCATGTTATAAAACTATGAGTATCAAATCAACAAACATATTTTTTCTTAAAAAAACAAAACCCTTGGTGTCCGTATTTCCCCTGTAGGGAACGGGTAAATACGGACAGCAGGTGGGGCAATTGCGGTCAGTCTACTTTGCCTTACAAAATCACAAATAAAGCCACGGCTTGTACTCCCACTTGTGCAATTATCGTGTGCCCAATTTTGGCATACCGAACACATAACCTCATATTCAGGGGGGGTGAATTATTATTTTTTTCACTACAAAATATACAAAAATATTGTTTTTCATTTGTGTTATTATGAAAATTGCCAAGATTTTTGACACCATTTTGCGACTTTTTCTTCTGTTCTGGTTCTTTGCGTATACGTATACTTTCTTAGACTTCATTAATTATTTATACTTTTCTTTTTTTAATTATACTTTTCTTCAGCTTTTCTAAATCTTATCAACTTTTCTTAAATCTCCTTGATAGCTATTTTTAAAGTTTCAAGCGTGTATTTTTTCCCCGTTTTCTTTTTGTATACACAAGGCATCTGGAATGGAATATAACTATGATAAGTTACGAGTCCGAATTTTCCCCAACCCATTTGGCTAAATACGGACGTCCGTATTAAACCCAAGGAAATGTCCGCAATCACCCCATTGGCTCTTAAAAGTTTTAAAGCAAAAAAAACATGGGTTATGATTTTAAACTTCTTGATTTTAATGTTATCTTTTTAAACTTAAATATTATCTTAATGGGCAACGAGTTCAGTTTTTACTTAAAGCAGTTATTGTTTCGTATACACGTTACTGAAAATCTACAAATATTATAAGAAAGTACTTAAAAATGATCGAACGTTATTAACTTGAAACGGGTGCGCGGCCTCCAGTGTTGACGTCCTTCCAGGCGCTAAAAATGGCGGAATGAGCCACGCTGGACAGGTTGCGGGGCGCGGGGCGGAATGTGTCAGCCGGCAAGGTACTGTCCGCATTTACCCACTGTCCGTAATCACCCCACCCTCCCCTACATCAGTTGGTGCAGGCTGGACGGACCACACATTCGTGTCGTTTAGATAGTCTTGAACCTTATAATAGCCTTTAGACATAAGCGTGTTTTTAACGTGTTTCTTAAATTTATCAACCGGCAATTCGACAAGATTGTGTGGTATATTATAAAAGAATTTTATACAATTTCCCATGAACGAGTTACTAGTTTTAACTAATCTGAAGTTAGGAACGACAAGCTTGTGTTTATTTCTTGTGTTATATGGGTGAATGTCGCTTTTCTTCATAAAATTATTTAAATTTTTACGAACGTACATTATAATATTGTCAAAAATGTATTGAGAAGCCACAGTTAATATGTTGATTTTCTTAAAGACCTCTCTCAGGGAGTCACGAGGACTAAGTTTATAAATAGCACGAATGGCGCTTTTCTGCAAAATAAATATGGTTTCAATGTCTGTAGCAGAACCCTACAAGAGAAGACCGTAAGACATAATACTGTGGAAGTAACTAAAATATACAAGCCTCGCCGTTTCAACATCAGTCAGATACCTAATTTTTCTAACTGCAAAGGCAGCTGAGCTTAGCCTTAGAGTGTAGTGTAATGCCCAGAAATACAGTGGAGTCCATTAAGACTAGATTATTACCATTTAGTACAATATTTGGTGTAAGTTGCTTTACATCAGGCAAAATGAATTTTATACATTTAGTTTTAATAGCATTCAGTAACAAGTTATTTGTAGTGAACCTATTCAATACTTTGGAGAGAGTATTGTTTACTTCGTCAAAATATTCTTCATGTCTTTTCATTTTAAAAATCAAAGAAGTATCATCAGCAAACAAAACTATCTCACAAAAATTTTGTGGAATGAAATGGTAGTTCGTTTACATATCGACACTGGAAATTTCAAATGTCGTAAGGGACAAAGTCCTACTTTTCAGGAGAGCCGATAAACAAAATGCAAATTTAAAAAAAATCGTAACTTAGTAAATATTTATCCGAATGAGATGGATCTTAAACACATAACTTTCAAAAAGCTTTTCCTACATCATTGAGATAGTATTATATATAATATCTCAATAGTTTAGGAAATAGTGTCCCTTACACAATAATTTTAAGAAGAATCTGTCCCTTACGCATACAAAAAATCTGACTATTTTTATGAAAATCTCTTACGCCATAGACTAAAATTCAACCCGACTGTCGTAACTATCACACAACATTATTTTTTTCGAATTTTTCTGTTGTAAAGTCATTATTTTTTCTAGGTCACTGAAGTAAGTAGCGTTAAATAATGTATGAAAATATTAGGAACTTATATATCTATGCATTGAGAATTGCTTTATTTCCATAGGTATAGATAAAACTATCAATTTTCTTTTTTTAGCTTGTTACTTAGGTCAATATAAAAATAAAAGTCAAAGAAATAATATTTTAAACTGTCTGTGTGTGTGATTTTAAAAGTTAAAGGAAATAAAACAATAAGTTGGGTTCATTTTTTGTATTCTTTAGATTATATAAGCAATTTTTAATCAAAGTATTAATAATTATTAAACCTTTTTAGTATAGACACGATACTAAAGTGGCCCGTTTAGAGGGTCATTCGAGACACAATTATGTTACTACTCAGTACAGTACCAACTAAATAACAATTGTAAATTACAATTATCTAAAAGGAACTTTCAAAATGAGTACTTATCATCTTTTTACGAGCTAAGAACAATGTTTATACCTAATAACGAGTATTCATAATTTTAAATGTACTTTGTACTATAGCAAACGAATACTCGTTAATAAATCGTTAATACCTATACTGTAAAGACTAAGTTTATGTACCGATAGGTTTTCAAACAAGAAATAATCACAATTCACAATAACACACCTGGGATATATAAGGTCAAATCGTTTTAACTCGTCAAGTATGTGTAAACGAGACACAATAAAAATTCCATTGTTATGCGACTCCCGGCATTCGTTTGATACCTGACTGATTAAGTGATAATATTTTAACAGTGTCTTTGTACACATCATAGAAACATGACACAATCATATTTTTTTGGAAAATCGAGATTTTAATTTTAATTTATTTTCTTTAACAAAAACAATATCATTTTTTAAAACATCACCCTGACAATTTAAAAAGTTATCTCGGTCATCGGCCTCGCCACTCTCAATTCAATGCCCAAACCTTCATTTTCTCTTATCTTAACCTTAAATAAAAAAATAAAATCTGAAAATAATCATCACCTTAGTCTTAAATTTTCTCAAAAACTAGTGGATAAAAACCCAAAGTGTTTTCTACAAAAAATGATTAATTTACTTAGCTGAATCGGCTTTATAAATATTATCACCTAAAACGAGGTGACCTTATATAGGTAGCATAAACCACAAAAATAGTTCCTTACAACATAATGATTTCAGAGTTGAGAGACATACGACGTTGCGTTTAAGCACACGATACCTTTAAGTGTAAAATTTGACCCATACTACAAAAAATTTTACACTTCGTGTAGTTACGACAAAGTAAATTCACCTCATAACTTCTTTATTTGAAAAGATACCACAAAGTCTGCTACACAGATCGCTAGAGATTTTTTTTCTATATACTAGGCTTAGCCGAAGTTAGGAGAATGGGCAGTAATATGGAAGAACATGAGGATTTTATATTTTGCTATAAAGGAGAAACGCCAGGACTACATGGAGTGGGCTTTTTGATTAAAAAGGAATACAAAAATAATATATTAAAATTCTCAGGCTTATCAGAACGAGTTGCACTGTTACAATTAGAGTTCAATGAAAAGATAATTTCAATAATTCAAGTATACGCACCGACTACAAAAGCCACAGAGAAAGAAATAAACAAATTCTATGAAACCCTACAGGAAGCTCTAACTATGGCTGGCAAAAACGTACTAGTCATTGGAGATTTTAATGCCAAAGTGGGCCTAGCTAAAGCAAACGAAGATACGATCTTAGGAAAATTTGGTTATGGAAATAGAAATGAACGAGGAGAAAAACTAATACAATTTGCTTTTGAATACAAATTATCAATTATGAACACATATTTTAAAATGAGACAAAATCGAAAGTGGACCTGGATTTCTCCAAATGAAAAAATAAAAAACGAAGTAGATTTCATTTTATCTAACCAGCCAAAAAAAATTAGAAAGATTGATATTCTGCATGGTTTAGGATTTAGTTCTGATCACAGACTAGTTAGAACTACTTACCTCCTACAAGATAACAAAAAATGCAGAAAGCTATTTAATTCATCCTCAAACACCCTAAAAACAACAGAAGACATAAAACTATATACAAAAAATCTAGAAAAAAATATACAAGAATTGGAAACAATAGACAGCGATGAAAGCGTCCAGACCCTCTATAACAGAATAGAATACATCATTAAAAAAAGTATGGCAATACAACAGAAAGAAGATAAACAAAATAATGTGAAAAAAATATTAACGAATCAAACACTGGAACTAATATCAAGACGCTCGAAACTTCTGAAAACACAACACAGAACTAAGGAAATGAAGGAAGAGTTAAAAAGTTTATTCAAAAAAACTAATAAGGCTATCAAACAGGACTACTTGGACTACAGGCAACATATCATAGAAAATAATCTAAAACAATACAGAAGCACAAAAAGAGCAAATAAACAACTTTCTACACACAAAAACTGGATACAGAACCTAAAAACAACTACAGGAACGAACACAAGGAAAGATATTCTAGACTGCGCCACAGAGTTCTACAAAGAGCTCTACAATAACAAAGCTGGAATCTGTAACCCTGCATATAACATTTCTGTTCCCCGACAAGATTCTGGAGACGAACCAGCAATAGTGGAAATGACAGAGGTAGAAAAATACATTAAAAAACTCAAACCAGAAAAAAGCCCAGGCCCAGATTGTATACCAAATGAGGCTCTAAAAAGCGGAGTCGCTTTATTAGCACAGCCACTATCCTACCTATTCAACAAAGTTATAAACTTAGGAGAAGCACCTGAACAGTGGAGGAAGTCAGATATAATCTTGCTGTATAAAAAAGGCGACCCGCAAGATATTAGTAACTATCGGCCAATAAGCCTTCTTCCGAGCATATATAAACTATTCACCTCCATATTACTAAACAGAATCAGCACTAATATTGAAAATCATCAACCCATAGAACAGGCAGGGTTCCGATCGGGGTTCTCCACTATAGACCATCTACACGTCATGCAACAAACAATTGAAAAATACAAAGAATTCCACAGACCATTATATTTGGCATTCGTCGACTACGCTAAAGCATTCGACACAATTTCACACGACGCAATATGGCAGGCTCTGAACAAATGTCAAGTCCACGAAAAGTATCAGAATATTATAAGAAATATTTACGATAGTAGTACAAGCTGTGTGAAACTGGAAAAACGAGGGCCAGAAATACCTATTCTTCGTGGAGTAAGACAAGGAGATCCTCTTTCTCCCAAAATTTTCATAGCAGTACTGCAAAACATCTTTGAAGACCTGAAATGGGAAAATGAAGGAATTAAAATCGGCAACCGAAGTCTAAGTCACCTCAGGTTCGCAGACGACATAGTCCTCTTCGCTGAAAATGGTAAAAACTTAGAAAAAATGATAAACCAGTTAAACGAACACAGTGCTAGAGTGGGTCTTCAGATGAATAAAGAAAAAACTAAAATCATGACAAACAGCGACATGTATTCAATAACACTCGAAGGAGACAAATTAGAGTATGTTAACAAATACATATATCTAGGGAAAGAAATATCGTTCCAAGACAGAAACGAAGAAGACGAAGTAGAACGCCGAATAAACATGAGTTGGAAAAAATACTGGTCCCTCAAAGAAATAACAAAGGGAGACTATCCACTGCACCTGAAGAGAACAGTTATGGACACATGCATCCTGCCGACGCTTACATATGGCTGCCAGGTGAGGACCTACAATGCTAAAATAAAAACAAAACTAGTTAATTGCCAGAAAGCGATGGAAAGAAGCCTCCTAAAAATTAGAAAAATACAAAAAATTAGAAGCGTATCCATACGGAAGAAGACAAAACTCATAGACGTCCTACAATACTGTCTGAGTTTAAAATGGCGATGGGCTGGCCATGTAGCACGTTACAACGACAATAGATGGACAGAACAAATAACAAGATGGAAAGGGCCTATCGGAACAAGACGGAAAGGAAGACCTACGACGCGGTGGAGTGACGACATTGTAGCTGCAGCCGGCAAGGAGTGGACCAACAAAGCTCAAGACAGAGAAACATGGAAAAAACTGGAGGAGACCTATACCCAAATAGGGGTTCCTATCCAAGAAAACGAGAACTAAAAAAGAAAACAAAGAAATGATAATATATATGTATGTTTAAGTGAAAATTATATATTATAAGTACAAACATTTGTAAAAAATTATAGGAAATAAAGAGGTTTTATTATTATTATATTATTATTACCTATACTGTAAAGACTAAGTTTATGTACCGATAGGTTTTCAAACAAGAAATAATCACAATTCACAATAACACACCTGGGATATATAAGGTCAAATCGTTTTAACTCGTCAAGTATGTGTAAACGAGACACAATAAAAATTCCATTGTTATGCGACTCCCGGCATTCGTTTGATACCTGACTGATTAAGTGATAATATTTTAACAGTGTCTTTGTACACATCATAGAAACATGACACAATCATATTTTTTTGGAAAATCGAGATTTTAATTTTAATTTATTTTCTTTAACAAAAACAATATCATTTTTTAAAACATCACCCTGACAATTTAAAAAGTTATCTCGGTCATCGGCCTCGCCACTCTCAATTCAATGCCCAAACCTTCATTTTCTCTTATCTTAACCTTAAATAAAAAAATAAAATCTGAAAATAATCATCACCTTAGTCTTAAATTTTCTCAAAAACTAGTGGATAAAAACCCAAAGTGTTTTCTACAAAAAATGATTAATTTACTTAGCTGAATCGGCTTTATAAATATTATCACCTAAAACGAGGTGACCTTATATAGGTAGCATAAACCACAAAAATAGTTCCTTACAACATAATGATTTCAGAGTTGAGAGACATACGACGTTGCGTTTAAGCACACGATACCTTTAAGTGTAAAATTTGACCCATACTACAAAAAATTTTACACTTCGTGTAGTTACGACAAAGTAAATTCACCTCATAACTTCTTTATTTGAAAAGATACCACAAAGTCTGCTACACAGATCGCTAGAGATTTTTTTTCTGATTCCTATGCAGTGTTTAGTGTACTTACGACAAAATGTCCCTTTGAAATTTCCAGTGTCGATATATTAAGAAGAGCAAGGGCCCCAATATTGAGCCCTGGGGCACCCCCATTTGAAGGGGGGCACCGGAAGAGTAGGTACAATTTATGTTAACTGATCTTATCTTATCAATAAGACTTAGTGAAGGAAAGCTTGTTTTCAGATAACCATTGTTAATTCCCTGTTAAGCAAGCAAGTACAACTCAAGCTTCATACATATAGATATATTTCATGAGAAGTTGACACGATTTCGTCTTCTCTTAAAACGAATGTGTAGTGTGTTATGATAATAATTTATTGTTTATAAGTGCTATGTTGCTTTGGATGCTGTGCGGGCGCCGGCGCGTCGGGCAATACATTTTTGTTGAAAGCTAGCTCATATTACAACTATACATAAGATACCGCAGTGATTACCTGACGTGCTGTTGTCCGAAAGTGCATGTGTTATTTTTATATAGCATGATTGTTATTTTTTTCTCTCTTTCGATTGTCTATTTGACTTATCTTGTAAAATCCATTTATATTAGCGGGTATTTGTAACATAAGCTTGGTCTTCAATATTGACTGGTAAAATTTACTTGACCGGCCACATCGCCTGGCTTATCAAATAGGATAAATGTAACATTAAATGCAACTTGAAGAACTTTGGTAATATTAACTTGATCGCCAACATAAACTGGTTTATCAAATTGGACAAATGTTATGTTACCTAAGCCTTGCAGAATTTTGGGTTTTAATTGATCTACTTGATTGTCTGTATTAATTACTGGAACTGTGGTTACGTTTGCGACATCCAGTTGAACTTCAGTAAAATTTACTTTATTTTCAAAATTGCTTATTATAGCTTCTGGGATAACTGTGGCGTAATTTTCATTGGGCAAGACTTTTGTAACGTTAACCTTTACTTTGACATTTAGTTTATCTGCTGATGAACCTGTGATGTTAACTGCATTCTGAGAGATTTTCGATAAATTTAATTGATCTTCAACATTGTTTGACTCAGCCGATGATTTACCAGTGACGTTAGCTATGTCCTAAGCGACTTCAGATAAATTTAATGGATTTTTAACATTCATTGGCCCTGCTGATGATAAGCCAGTGATGTTAGCTCTATCATAAGAGAAATCATCTAAATTTATTCTATCTTCAGTATTTTTTGGATTAGTTGCAGTTAAATTTGTCAAGTTAGTTACATCTGAAATAATTTCAGGTAAATTTGATTGATTTTCAACTTTGCTTACACTAACTACTGGAAAAATTGTAATTAAAATGTCATCAAGAGGGGCTGTAGTAACATTAAGTTGATCTTCAACATAACTTGAATTTATTGCTGGAACTTCTGTGATGTTAGCCACATCTTGAGGTACTATAGTAACATTAATTTGATTTTCAACATTGCTGATATCAGATTCTTTTTCTTTTAGAGATGATAGATCCATTATTTGAATTTCCGGGATTTCCACGACTTGAGATGAGTCTGGTTTATGAAGACAGTATAGAATCAATCGAACAGGAACTGGCTTAACAGAACCCACGAATACTTCATACAAAGAAATAACTCGTACTTGCACTTCAAGGTCCACTTTTTCGTCTTCTCCATCAGTGCATACTATTGCTTTTACGCCTTTGATGGAACAGTCCTGAATAAAAACAGAAGGTTCATTGTAAATCTTATCACAAAACACCACTGTTGTGTTCTATTAGCTTCACCCAAATTAGTTTTGAATCTTAAACTTCAAGCATGCCTCACAGATGTGTGTGTGTGTTCATAGATGCTCCAACTTACGTGAGTCTGTGTGTGCATTTTTTGTGAAACAGAAAGTTAAAGAAATGTTTATTAGTAGGTATCACAATTTCTGGTAAATGTTAGGTACTGTACGCCGTGGACAATATATTTCATTGAGGTTATCCTATAATGAAAATAATTTGCCACAACTCTGATTATTATTACCTCCGGAATTTTCATCGCATCTGGTGCATAAACTTTTACTAATCCAAGTACATAATGTACTTCACCTGGACGACTAACACCTAAAAAAATAGCTATTTTTGATAAATACAAATGAAATTTTACAAAGATGAGGTATAAAACTTAATTCTTACCAAATGAATCAGAAATGCAGTCAGGAGACAAACTTGTAGCAAAGAACCAACGATTGACAAACAATGCGATACAAAAAATATTATTATGGATGAACATGTTTTGAAGCTCAGTTTATATTTTTCCCTGGGGTTGAAAAATCAAATACAAAAATGATTTTACACAACAGTCAATTTGTCAGGCTATTTATATAAGCATTCGGCAATTAACGAAAGAGCATACAATGTACACCAATTAATTTTGTTCAAGGTATTCGTTTTTATTCCAATTAACGAAACGAACAATGAACTCAAAGAAGGTCATTCGTAAGCAACACCTTGTTATGACAATGTTAGTGATCGTATTATAGGTCTTCCAAATAATAAGTCATGTACCGACTTATTGAATAGATTGATGGCCTCATGAAAACTGAAAACTTTTAAATATTATGAATAAAGAAAATTAAGATTATTTTCGATTGTAATCTAAATATTTGTTATAAAATTAGTTAATCTAGAAGTCTATGTGTATTGTGCATATACACAGGCCATGCATCCCTATCAAACCAATATCTTACCCAGTTGTTCCTACTGTTCCGTAAAAGACAAACCTTAGTTATTAGAAACGACTTGTAGTTATATCAAGGAGCTGACTATTTATCAGTTTTACATGTTTGCATTTAAAATTAGTTAAAAAAATATACTTTTCTATGTTCTTGATAAATTTATCAACCCTTTTATTACAAAATTGAACTTTTGAAAAAATCTTTTACTAAGTTAATAACTAATTTTAAACAAACAAGTTTTGTTCATGTTTGGCACATAGTACCTTATGTATTTAAGACAGATTTTTTCCGGAACATCTGAGTTAAAAACGCGACGTGAATGAGACGGTGACGTGATTGCCATTTTATGTACTTCATGTAAATTTTGTATGGAACTGAATGTTTTCACCCCAAACTCTTAAAAAATGTAACGCAGGCAACAGATTTTAAAAATACAGTTGGTTTTAAATAAAATTATATTGAACACAAATAAAAAAATGTGTACACTTTTTAGAGACGGCGTAACTATACCTACGTACGTAGGTCACGCTGAAAGTTGCAGATTGTGATAAATGACCAAATCCAATTTCATGACTTTCTTTATAGACCAGAACAAAGTTAAACCATAGAATAGCAATTCCAACACAAAAAAAACATAATGGCGGAAGATTTAATTATTATTAATCAATTTTATTACAAGAAGCATTCAGTTTGTGGCGTTGATAGTAGTTTTCTTGATAGTTAGTGGCTTGTTATTTATTAGTTTCAGTAGCATCTTAAAACTTGGAGCCTATTTATAAAATTAAATAAGAACGAAAATATTCACCAGAAATCATTATACAAAAATAGAATGTTAATAACGTATTTTGAAAAAATCCAACATCAATTTTATTTTCTGACCAATAATTTAAAAACAAAATTAAATAAATACATAAAACATTTATTATCTACTCGAAGCTCAAAAGACACCTTTCTCGTAACCAAAAAGTGTAGTGATTTAAAGTAGTTCTTCTCTATATCATTTTTAAATTATTTATTAAACTAGCCTTAGTAACATTTTCATAGACTTTTAAAATATTGTCTGGTGTATTGCCTGTTAATTCTGTGATGAAAGCTTAATTTTAAGGGGTAGTTGTAACACAGTATTTGATTCTGTTTGGTGTAATTCATTTAGTAGCTTCATTTAGTAACATCTCCTTTATCTTCAACATTGCTTTGCATAGCTGTTGATAAGCCTGAGACGTTAGCTGTATCTTGAGGGTCTTCAGTTAAATTTAATTGATATTCGACATTGTGTGTACTAGCTAGTGTAACAGCTGTGACGTTAGCTATGTCTAGCAGGACTTTAGTAACGGTTGATTCATTTTTAACATTGCCTGTACTAGCTTTTAAAACAGTTGTAACGTTAACTACATCCATAGGCACTATAGTGATATTAACTTGATCTTCAATATTATCTAAATGAGACGCCACGTCACCTATAAGGATAGATAATTCTTGAAAGGTTTTATTGATATCATCTTGATCTACAACGTTGCTTACATTAGCTGCTGAAACAACTGTGACGCTGGCCACATCTTCAGGAAGTATAGTAAAATTAGTTTGATCTTCAACACTGCTTACATTAGATGCTGAAATATTGGTGACTCTAACTACATCTGGTCGAATTACAGTTACATTAGTTTGATCTTCAAAATTGGTAACGTTAGCTATTTTGACGACTGTTGAGTTAGTTATATAAGGGCTTGTAGTAAGATTAGTTTGGTCTTCAACATTGCTCAAATTAGTTGTTGAAACAATTGTTACGCTAACTGCATCTTCAGGGATGATCGAAACATTGGTTTGATCTTCAACATTAGTTACATTATATTCTGGAATACCGGTGACGCTTACCACATCTTGAGGAACTAAAGTTACATTAGCTAGAATTTTAACTGTGCTAACATTAGACATTGAAACCGCTGTAACGCTGACCATATCTTCAGGAATTATAGTAACATTAGTTTGATCTTCAAAATTGCTTACGTTAGCTATTTTGACGACTGTTAAGTTAGTTATATCACTAGGGCTTAAAGTTAGACTAGATTGATCTTTAACATTACTCAAACTAGTGGTTGGAACAACTGTTACGCCGACAACATCAAGAGGAACTAAAGTTACATTAGCTTGATCTTCAACATAGCTCACATTAGCGGCTGAAATATTAGTGACGCTAACTAAACCTGTAGGGATTACAGTAACATTCTTTTGATATTCAAGTGTGCTACCCTTAGCCACTGGAACAACTGCGACGCTAACCACATCTTGAGAGACTTCAGTAACATTAATTTGATCTACGACATTAGTTACATTAGATTCTGGAGTATCGGTAACGTTATCTATATCTTGAGGGATTTTAGTAACATTGGTTTGATTTGCAAAATTGCTTACATTAGATTTGAGAATATCAGTGACGTTAACTACATCTTCAGGGATTAGAGTAATATTAGTTTGATTTTTAACATTGCTTACAACAGATACTGGGATAGTACTAGGTGATTGATGAATTATTTTAATTTCCGGAATTTCTTGGACCTTAGATGGATCTGGGTTGTTGACGCAGTATAGAGTCAAGTCAACGGGAAATTGCTTTACAGAAGTCACAAAGACTTCGTGCAGAGAAGTTACGCGAACGACCACTTTTACATGTTGCCACCTGGTGCAGACTCTTGCTGTGAGGCCTTTGACGGAACACTCCTGTATTCAAACAAGTATGATATTTAGTTCTTGTTTGTTAAATAATGTGAAGTAAAACATTTAGAGTGAAGCAACATGGGTGGTTGCCATAACGTTGCGTTGGTCACCGATCCGATCCGATTATCAAACTAATGCATATGGGGTGTCTATGGATAGGTCGTTTGGGCGTCGTCGTCCCGCCCATATAACTTTTGAACTAAGCAAGTGTAAATTTAAAAAAAAAATGTAGATCGATGGTTTGAGAAATAGCACATTTTCATTTTCAACAACCGCAAACAAAACTTTGTTCTATATACAAACACTATGATAAACAAAATTATATTTGCTGTCAACGAAGTATTGTGGTATTTTGGCTAAGTGGAAGTTAGTGGATCCTAATGCAGTTGAATCTGGCACGGAACCCTTAGTACGCGAGTCCGACTCCCACTTGGCTGTTTTTTTTTATAATAAGCATTAATTGGATTTTTTGTTTTGAACCTCTATTTGATTCAATATTTTTTTTGTCAATTTTATAAATAAATAAAAACCTTTTAGGTACTTTATTTCTTTTAGTTTTGTTGCATATTATTACAATGCTACTTTCTTTTTTAAATACCCATAATTCAAAATTTTAAGAATATTTTGAGATCCAACATTTTGAGAATTCAACATTATGTCTAAAAAAGACTAAATTGAGGTTATTTTATATTTGAGAATAAAAATTGTCCGACAGTAATAATTATTACCTCAGGAATTTTCATCACATTGGGTGGAATCGGATAAACTCGTGTGGCAAGTTCAAAGTGTATATATCTGCCCTTTTGCCTAACACCTGAAAATTTGTGTTATTTATTCAAAACCCTTTAAGGCATTCTAAAGGAAAGAAACATACGAAGCTAAGGTAAGTATCTCATAAAATTTATCATTACCATAAGAATCAGATGCGCAGAATGGACGAAAACTTGTAACTTTGTACGGAAGACTGGCAAAGAGTACGACACAAAAAAATATGTTTTGGAGTAACATATTTTCAAGTTTAGTTTTTCTTTCGCATCGCAACGATTAATTGTAACACTCATTTTTCCTAATTGGCAGATTATTTATATATACAAAAATACGGTAATTAGGAGAATTAAGCATGTTAATGTATTTTACACCAATCAATTTTGTATACGGAATTTGTTTATTTTACTAAAATTAGTTGCAACAAAAAAAAAACTTAAAAATCCTGGTTGATACACTGATGTTTTCCTGATGTTCTGCTGCTTTAAATATCCATTAAACTATTTACTATATCTATACTAATATTATAAAGCTGAAGAGTTTGTTTGTTTGTTTGTTTGAACGCGCTAATCTCCGAAACTACTGGTTCGAATTGAATAATTCTTTTTGTGTTGGATAGTCCAGTTATCGAGGAAGGCTATAGGCTATATAACAATAGGAGCAAAGATATAGTGGTAAATGTGTAAAAAACGGGAGAAAGAAGTCACATTCCACGCGGACGAAGTCGCGGGCAAAAGCTAGTATTTAATAAAAACGTTAAGAATATTTATATATTTTTAAGCTTAATTCAAAATTCTTCTCAATCAATAAATACACGAAAACAATAATTTTGTCTCAGCGTTTTTTAATGACACCTGCTTGTTCGCCATAATATAAAACACTGTCGAGACTTCGCACTCTGGTACCTAAAACTTATGGCTTCGTCATAATACACAATTTATTGAAATATAGCATTTTATTAAGTCTCAGGTATATTGGTTGTGCAATAGTAACTCTACTCTGTGGACCATGTCTATGGCGGCACGGTTAACCATGCTTCGACGCGGCGACCATGGCGCGTGTATGTTAATTAATCGTTATGTGGTATTTAATAAAACACACTTTTACGGTTTGATTTCGGGAACGTTTTTTTTTATTTAATGCCTGACGTTGACATCAGTCAAACAAACGTAGAATAGGCGTGCGGATTACAGAACATAATATAGCTGACATGAAACATAGACGGTCAACGAAATCTGCAGTATGTGAACATGCCTTAGATAAACCCAACCACTTCATACGTTTTGACCAACCTAAGGTACTCGCGAAAGAACGGCGTTTTGTTCCTCGCATGCTACGTGAGGCCATGGAAATAAGAAAATGCCCTAATTTTAATAGAGAAGATGGTTGTAATTCTTAACGTCAGGCATTAAATAAAAATAAACGTTCGCGAAATCAATCCGTAAAAGTGTGTTTTATTACGTTATGTATTTTCAGAAATATTACTAAATTTTCTTAAGTAACTATAAAAC
The DNA here is from genome assembly GCA_963584085.1 of Pyrausta aurata. Classification (NCBI taxonomy): domain Eukaryota; kingdom Metazoa; phylum Arthropoda; class Insecta; order Lepidoptera; family Crambidae; genus Pyrausta; species Pyrausta aurata. The sequence goes on along the minus strand of OY757253.1, from coordinate 515,015 downwards.
ATCACCTAAATATTTTTGCATATTAGACCAGTAGACAGGGAGATCGGATCAATAGAGACCACTCAGACTCAGACTCAGACTGCAAATTTCCTGTGATGTGCGTCCATCTATACACTAATCCAAACTAAGAATTTAGTTATTTTCGTTTAAAAGCGCTTGTTGTGTTCTATTATTTATGAAATAAAAATCTAGGCTGTAATGAAACAAGAAGAAATGAATAAAAAATAACATTTATCGGAAATGGGACTTCATAAACATACACATACGCACGATTCACTTACTTACGCTATTAAGCTAAGACGCTAAAATATAGACTGTAAAAGACTTATTGAAATGGAGTACCTAATATCAAAACGCGCGAAACAAACTTGTTTTGAATAAAACATTGCTATGTGACTAAAAATAAAAATACTTTCGTGATAACAATCAAACAACCACCTTTAATATTTAAAAAATAAAAACATTACATACGAGTACATCAATATGTGACCATTTTCACTGCCAGAATTTTATAACATTTGAAATCTTATGACATTGCCATTGTCTATCAATCTGAAACACTGTCTAGAGGAATTATCTAGAGGAATCCTCAAAACATAACGGCTCTTCCTACCAGAATGTTCTCTGGCCGTAATCTAATCTTCAGTCAGGTATTCTATGGCTGAATAAGTTTTTTAAGGATGACCAAAAAGGGAAAGTTCCTGTGACCATGGATAAATCAAAAGTAACAAAAGTGTTACTCGAAAAGGTGAATAGAATATAGATGTGTCCTCAATGATATGAAAACGTCAAATAAAAAACTTCTTAACTTATAGATGACATGTAGTAATTAGGTTTCACTTCGTACCAAGTTTTGATAAGAGTTACTTCTTGACTCAGTCCAAAAATGGATCTTACAACAACTTAGTAAGCTAATTATAAAAAAAATACTAAAAACAGTCAGAATTCATTTTTTTTTTAGTCATTGTAATTTGTTGACACGTTTTTGAGCTTTATCAGCTCGTTTATGTGCTTTTTCGGCGTGATGTTGGGCCTTGTTTACGCGTTTCAGTGCATGGTATACTTTATCTTGAGCTTTGTAGATATGGATTTGAGCTTTTGCTATAGAATGTTCAGTCCGATACACTCGAAGTTGTGCTTTTTCATCTTTCGCGTAAGCTAGCGAACGGGGAGTACCCAATACCCTTTGAGCATTATCTACGTTGGCCTGAGCTCTTTCTATCTTTCTTTGTGTTCTCTCTACATCTGCTTTTACAGTATCGACATTATGAACTCTTCTAGCATTGTCTTTATCGTCGGATACTACCTGAAGGACCTTATCAACTCTAACTTGATCTTCAAAATTGAATTTTTTAGCTGCTGGAACGCCTTTAACTTAGCTAGGCAGTATAAATCCATGTTGACGGTCACTGGATTATCTGAAGTCACCAAGACTTGATCGAGGTTAGGGACAACCAATTGTACATTATCTTCCTCGCTGCATACTTTTGCTGCTATACCTCTGATAGAACATACCTGCATGATATAAAACAGATTAAGTACTGTTTTTGGTGTTAAGAAAATCTTTTATTTCAAATTTAATTTGTAAAGATGAATAATTTAAAATATAATTTAAAAAACAACAGTGATTATTCTTACCTCACCCACATTTACTACATTTGGTGGTGAAGTTACTTTTAACTCCAATATGAAATCATTAACAGAGACTTCTAAATCACCTGAAAATATACGAGTAAACAAAATCGTCATAAAGCGAATAAACTCGTTAAAGTAAAAGCCTTATCACATCTCTTAAAAATTCTTGACTCAAAATTTTGCTTAGTTGAGGTGAGGAATGTTTGAGGGAACGATTGTCAAAATCAAGGTACCTCGCAATTATACCTTAACACATTCCGGGACAGTGAACGCCTACAGGTATGAAAACAACAAAACATCTATTGTGTATGGAAAAGTGTCCCGGAACGTGTTAAGGAATACTTATCTGTTGTCAAGTGCAAACCACGCCAAAGTGAAGTGTCAAATAATCTTTTGTTTTTAACTTAGACCCAATTTCAATTTTTAGAATATGAACGATTGTGTGTGTTCCAAAGAAAAAATACCATGACCAATGGTCATGAAAATTGCCATTCTGACTTTTGGTTAAGGTACGTTTTGTTCAAAATACACACAAACGTAATTCAACAGCTGGTAACGACTTTTTACCATTACTATAAATCACGCAACTGGGTCTTAGAATACCGATTTCGAGGTATCCTCGAAACTTTCCTTGAAGGTTCCTCAGTCAAGTCTGAGTCGAGGCAGGTTCACGGAAACGTCTTAACATACAGTAAGACTTACCAAAAGCATCGAAAACGCAGTTAAGATCTAAACTTGTAACTTTGAACCAAAGATTGGCAATTAGTGCAACACCAAAAATATACCTATTCAAAAACATGTTTTCAATCTCAATTTCTGTTTTATCTCTCAGGATGATAAGCCAATTTCTAAAACGTAACTTGGTATCATAGGACATTGTAAATTTGACAATCTATTTATACAAATAGATGGCAATGAACTAAATGAAGCATGCAAATGGTTATACTAATTAATCGTGTTCAAAAGATATTCCAATTACCTAATTGGAACTGAAGAGGAGGCCACCCGTCAAGAATATTGTTGATAAACTTTTCATGACTTATAACGAGGTATAAAACAATGGTATACCGCTGTTAGAAATTAATGTGTGACGTACCTATAGTTATCAAAATACAAATAGTGAACTAACTTTCGTTAATGTAAAATAATCACAGCTAAATACCCTAAAGCCAAACTAATCTTGATGAGCGTCAATGTATCTGAAAGAATAGATATAATTAGAAACATTTATTAATTAGGTACATTATTTTAGCACCCATCTTCTTCCGATCGTATCAAAAAACACTTGACTAAAAGTTATAATTTATTTTAATTTTAATAGCCGCAATACGCCACTAATTTTACAAATATTTCGTTGTGACTCTCTTTTCGGTGAGTGTGAATTGTAGTTTGGTTTGTTATTTTGAGGGTCCACTCGTATTCGTCACATCCACTGACGACCAGACCAACTAAATCTTCTGGACAAATCTGTAATATAATGTTTTCTTGTATATTTGATAATCTGCCTCAACAGAACTATGCCAGGTTCGCAGGAGACATTATAGTGTGTGCAATACGCAAGTGTACTCTACTCTTTCACTCTCATTAATTCAGAGAGCCGGCAGTCCGACATGAACGGTGAGAACTCAGCCGCAGAACCAACGAGTAAACGTGATTTCCTAGCCACAAGTGTCGTGACTCCAAGCTGTTTCCGAGTAATTTCAAGACAGAAAAACCCAAAACAAATATCAGCCCGTCCCGAGATTGAAACCCGGGACCTTTTGAGTCACACCACTTATAACTAGAGAGAACGGGTGGACCGATTGACATGATTTTTACTTTGTTGGATTTGTATTGGCCCAGAATAGGATAATTACTACACGGGGCCGAAGGCGAAACGAAGTTCGCTCGGACAGCTAGTAGTATTACAATAAAATCAAATATTATAAAAGGTCCATCCATCATGATCTGCAAGAATTATATAGGTATACTACTACTACTAACTTTTTTAACCAACAGTACACAGTCGAAAGTATACCAACAACCTGTATGCACGCGGACGGCCACTATAGGAATGAAACGATGTTACGTACGGTGACCGGTTCGAATAATACCTACGGCAAGCGCACGACTGCTTACCTGGTTCCTCGACTAATAAATGAATTACCGCCGGATTTGCGTGCTACTCATAATGTTAAACCTTCTAATGTAAAAACAAAGTTAAATTTTTTTTTAAGAAACTTATAACGGCGTAGATTATCACGACATTCGTCACAAACCTCATTGGTTTCTTGAATGTTATTAGTGTTAATTTCAAAAATATAGACAAGGTATGATAGCACACACTTATCTTAATATATTCAAGAAACTGAAAAAACTACTTCTAATACTTACTGGTTGCACCTCGATATCGTAATTTTCAATGTTCGAGGGAACAATGGCATATCTCACTGTTTCTATACCATTCGTCGACCCTTGGAAATAAAATGATCCACAATTTAATGCAATGAAAAACCGGCCAAGTTCGAGTTGGACTCGCGCACAAAGGGTTCCGTATCTACTGTATATAAGAACTTTTATTGCCCTAGTAATGTCCCGTAAAAATGGCGAAAAGATTAAGATTTTAAATTATGAGACAAAACCCTTTATATCTTAGTTTATTTTTGTTTTTATAGTGTTTTGTCACCATACAAACTTAATAATATCAATTGCACTTGTAAAAAGCAACTGTGAACTTGTGACAGACGAGAAATTGAACCCCGTGTCTTACGCTATCCGGGCGTATGCCTATACCACTCGGCCACCGTCACATTAAAAAGCCTGTTGAATTTTGCAAGAGGTGTTTAGCGCGTAGGCTGCGTGACATCATCAATGTTGTGAGATTGCTCTCACAATATCCGAAGGAAAATATTTTTATAAATATTTTAACAATCAGTTAAGATGTTTATTTAATATTTAATATTATGAATACTCTTAATGAAATACCTTCTGTCATCGGTAAAAAAATAAAGCCAACAAACTTACCGATACGGTCTGTATTGCAAAAGCCACAAGATACTACTGTAAGTAATGCAGAAAAACTGACTAATACAAGAGGGTAGTACATGATGCTACAGCGTGGCCTGCCGTGGCCTCCTTCAGGGCTCCAACATCTGCGACTGAGTATATTTGTTGCTTTCATCCTATTTATACGTCCTAAGAAACGTAAGCATACTAATAGAGTGCATTTTTAACCAGAGTTGAGTTTGAATCATAATGAAAGGAGGTTCTTTCAACTTGCGGAATGCCTATTTCATTCCGTAATTAATTCTTATAAAAGAGTTTAGAAGGACATTTGGATCTCAAATTAGTATGTATTTCTATTCTTACTAAACTTAACCAGTAAATTTAACGCATTAAATCTCATTAATTACCTACCAGATTTTTCGCATTATCCTTTGCGAATTGTTTAGGTACACTAAATATACCTATAAAATGAAACTATTCATCATTATCATCTTTAACGGGCAATGTTCGTTACCTTATGTTTATCGATCTCGTATTTTGAGTTTCTTTAAGGCCCATAGTTTGAGACCATGTTTCGGATTCGTATGTAATTTAGAAGACGAAAGTCTTCAATCGATGTGTGTTACCAGTGATGACACACGGATCCAAAAAAAAAATATATTACAAAATATCTATATATATATTATGAAAAAAACCTGAGCTGTACTTTTTTCTATACCTCATTGTAAGTTATATCAGTTGGCGTTTATTCTTCTTATTTCATATGGGTTAGGAATGCGTTGTTTTCCCGTCATACCAATTTAGTCCAAATATAATTCAAATCTTTGGTAATTTTAGGAGTGAAAGCGATCAGATTTTCCAGAAAGTATTTCATTCAATAGTAACTCATGTCTTGGGCGTAGAATCCATTTGCCGACCTGCATTTTCCATGGGAATGCGTCATTTTCCCGCGGTAAGAAGTAGCTTATGTCCTGTCTCGGGTATCGAAATATCTCCCATGCAAATTGGTTCAGTGGTTTAGACGTGATTGTGTTATAGACAGACAGATAGAGTTACTTTCGAATTTATAATATATATAATATTAATAATAAAGTATGAATTCCTAAGATGGTTTTAGTAAGTGTGGCCAGTAAAGATTGAACAATATACGGTCAAATTGTTTTAAGTGATAATAGTTTAACAGTATCTATGTAAATCTAAGAAACAGAATGCTTTCATTATTTTTTGGAAAATCGAGATAACATTTTTATTATTTTCTTTACCAAAGACAAATCATTTATTCAAAACAGCACCTTGACAATTTAGAAAGTTATCTACCTATATCATTGGCTTCGCCTCTCTCAATTCAATGCCCAAACCGTCTTTTTTTTCTAAGCTTAACCTTAATTAATAAAAAAAAAATTCTGAAAAAAATAATTACGTTAGTCTCCAATTTTATCAAAAACTAGGGGATAAAAGTAAAATTTAATCACTTAAAACGAGGTAACCTTATATAAATAAGAATGTTAAAATTAAACAAGTGTCCTTAAATGCTATTTTATTTAGCAATATACTTTTACAATGCGTAAGATAAATAAATAAAGATATTGGAATATATGTCAAAAAAGTAAAATCTTTAAATAAAATTCACACAATTGCTTTGAAAATACGAATTAAATTAACAGAAAATGTAAGAATCCAATTGTTTTCATGATCATTTTTTAGTGATATTTTTTTTTAATTTACGTGAACACTGATTTTTCTTTAACAACTTAAACTTTTTTGAAAGACTTATTAGTTTCGATTGACCATCTAACTCAGAAGTTTCATTGTCATCAGTTTCTGATTCCTAGTTTCCGCCTGATACACTTTTAACTTTCATATCTTTTACTTTTTTAGATTTTAATTTTGATGATTTTTCTTTTTTGGAGACAAAATACCCTGCAACAACATCTTCTACAGTTTTATTCTTAACAACTTCCAATGTTTTATTTTCTGCTATTTTCTTTTCACCTTCCAGAGTTTCTGACATCTTGTTCTTTACCTTACTATGTTTTTTTTGTTTCTTGGAACGTTTTTTTTTTTTGGCGTCTAATACTCCCATGGTCTTATCTACTTCTGAAGTCCTGCTCATCTCCGATGATTTATCTACTACTTCCAATGTATTCTCTTCTTCCGATGCCTTATCTACTTCTGAAGGTTTGCCTTTTTCAGACGTGCTATTCATTTCTAATTTTGCATCTAGTTTTGATTTCTTACTTTTTTTTGGTGCCGAACGTTTTTTCCTTGATGGATTTGACACTTCCGTGGTCTCCTCCAGTGTTATGTTGAGAATCGCATCTACATCTTCACCTGTGAGCGTGACTCCACTTTTCGCTATATTTATTAATTTTTCCCATTTCCTGGAGAATTCACTAGTTTCTTCTGATGTGCTTTTGGCTTTAGAGGGGATATTCTCCGATATGCTGCCTAGTTCTGATGTTGTATTTTCTACTGCTACCGCATCCCTTTTCTCCCTGACTTCTGATGTCTTGTCAACTCCAACTTCCATCATATCTAACCCCAATTTTTTGTCTCGCTTAGGTGTCTTACTATTTTTTGGTGCTGAACGTCTCTTCCTCTTCACAATGGATTCTTCCGCCGTCTTATCTACTTCTGACGTCTTATTTACTTCTGATGTTTCATTAACATTAAGTGACGAACGTTTCTTTCTCCTCACATTTGATACCTCCGATGTGTTACCTACCTCCAATAGATTGTTTACATTACTACCCACACTCAAAACTTGCGATTCATTTTGCCCCTCACAGTAAGCCATAAAGAAGAAAAAAACATCGTCTACGGTAGCGTTACGGCGGACGCTTATCCAAGACATGTCTACTATTTTCACGGTCATGTTGTTCTTGTCGCACGCAGACACATGGAGACCATTCATCTTGCCGGGGCATAGCTGGAAAAAGTAATAATTGCCTTTGAAATATATTTACGCATCAATATTTGAATATTAGTCCACGGATTTCTCGGGTAAGAGAAATCTTAGTGGAATGTTTTTTTTTTAGTTCAATAATGTAAAGGACATTGATAAAATTGGCCTAAGAATCGACACAAATTTATCAATTACCAAAATTCATGTAATTTTTTTGCATTAATACACATTCATTAGATTGTAACGGACACTTCTGTTTTGTGAAATCAATTTTAAAAAGACTTTTTTGATTTTGAACCCTTGTAATGTTAAACGCGCAAAACCTTAAACACCCCGAATCATTTTTAATTTAAGTAAGCAAATTCTGGGAGAAATAAATTATTTAAAATTTGTTGCAGGTTTTTTAGTTATACTGGCACTTTTGATCATTTCTTGCATCTGCGGACGACGCCGCGACGCTCTGTCAATAGAGAAGTCATTAGTTACATCTGCATTGCAACATGAAATGTTGGGTAATGACGAAAACTATTGTTTTTTTACTTAGTTTCGTGGATATTCGCGCGTGATTGCATGCCTTATTTATAAAAGATAGGATAGATTCATGAAGAGGTTATGAAAAATTACACCAATTTGAAATAAAGTGCCTCAATTGATTATGCTCGATATTCTGATCAAACTTTTTTTCAGTTTTTGGACACGTAATTTATACGTTGTATAAATAAATAGGGCTAATAATAAAACGTATTTTCCTTGTCGATAATTTTGTGTCTAGCATCCGCACATTTCGTTTGATCAAGTTTCGAAAATACCCATTGTATATGGTAGATTTCCATTTCACTGAGCTTAATCAAGTAATACATATATTTACTATAACACTAAACTTAATCTAGTAATATAAGTTCCTATATCACTAAACTTAGACCGTTTTATAATTATTATTTTTTACTTTTATTCCTAGTGAGATAGTTATGAATCACTTTCGTATAACTATGTAACGGTATATAATTATATTTCTAAGAATATAACTGTATAACGGCTTATATACTTATTTCATAAGCTTCGACTCACAGATGGCACGGTCAGGTTGAATTCCTCCTGGTTTGAAGGAGCTCGGAGTACTAACATTGGCAAGCTTTCTCCAACAAGACTCCCTTAAAAGACAATAATACGCAATAAATCAATTGTTTGATTTGAAATCTATGAAAATGTCAGTTCTTTGATCTATAATTTGTACTATTAAGATAATTTATGTTTAAAAACAGTTACATTTTAGACATGCCTATTAGGTCACGTCATCACGAATCAAAAGTATGACTATTTACAAAAATATTTTTTCTGACTTATATTACCAGCAGAAACATCCCTGCAAACCTCCGCTGTCGCCATAGCAACCAGGGTCACTAGGGTGACCACACCCAACACGGTGCGAGTAGACATACTTAACCACTGTCACCCGAGCACGAGACACAAGCTATGGACCATCGAAGGTTTATCGCTCGTTTTATACCCATTGTAGGTTTAAGACAATAAAATTCTAATTTACCATAAAATATACACATTTCACGCTCTAATCCAATCAATACGCAATTAGATCGGCGATTTAATAACAATGAAGATACAGTTAGAGATTATAGGTACTTTTACTAGATTTAAGTCCTACATAGATTATCAAAATTCATAGAGTGAGAACAACTTTAAATTTCAGGTACTAAATAGCCAATAGGAAAAAGAACACATCCCAGAAAAAATTGCCTCATACCTTACAGGTATGAAACGTATCTTTAAAAACCGGCCAAGTGCGAGTCGGACCCGCGCACTTAGGTTTCCGTGCCACCGTTAACTGAATTTGGGGTCCACTTACGTACGTCCACCTAGCAAAAATATCAGAATGTTTTTTGACGGCAAAAATAACTTTGTTTTTCATAGTGCTTGTATGAAAGACGAAGTAATATTTGCGGCTTATGGAAAATGTACCACTACCAGTTTGATCTTGTCTAAACCAATTTTTGTTAAAGGTACCTATTTGTTGAGATCTACATCATGTTTTTTTTCTTTCTTAGTTCTTAGTAATTTCTTAGTTCAAAAGTTAGTGGGGGAGTGAGGGGCGTTGTTGAAAAAATATACCTAATTAACAATATTTAAATTTGTAATTTATCCTCACAAAAATATCGGAGGTGAACATCATTTTATATTAAAACGCGCAATTTACAATTAACGATAACACTGACGTGACGCGACTTGTGACACGGCGGAGCGGCGGTGGTCGAAAAGCAAGAAAATAATGTTTGACTCGTTTTGCTTCGTATTAATTAAGTTTAATAAATATACCTTATAAAAAAATCCTGATTATAAAACACTGCGGCCCCACACCACCCATACCAAAAGGTATACATCTTTTCAATCAAAAAAAGGTTTTTTGTAAACAGATTCTAACTATGAACGCGTTTACCAGTCCCTAAACGAACTTCGTAGCATTTTTTAATGTAGATTTTATCAGTCTGTATTAATATTTTTATTGACAGTTTGAATTATTTTAAAATGTGTACAAAATTTTTATTAATTTTGACTGTCTTTTAAACGTTGACTTTAAGTATTTTTTGTGCATTGTCCCTTTAGTTAAGTTGACAAAATAATGTTGAATTAAATTTATCAGGATTTAATTATATTGAACTTTTATATTATTTAATTATGCTGCAATTTTAAATTATTTATAATTAATTATTATGTTTGTATTTAATTTCACTTTAATTTCCATAGTGGTTTTTTGCGACGGTTTTTTTATGTATAATTTTTTTCTTCAAGGAAAAAATAATGGTACTAACTGGATTTTTTTAATTATTTTTTTATAAATTAACTGGACTTCAATGTTTTTATTAGCAATTTATATATTATATTTAGAAAATGAAATTTTAATTGCTTTATTTTTATTTATTTTTTGACATTATTGTTAATTAAATTAAATTTTGGATTGAATATTATTTTAATTGTCTTAATTTAAAAAAAAAGTTTTTTACCGATGTTTTTATTATGGTATTTGTTTTGTTTTGTTTCCCTTCTCTCTTAATCTTTTTTGTCTTACTGCAAAATTTTATTCATCATGATTAGTCCTCCAAAAGTAAGTTGTCCCTACTGCCCAGGGTTGTCACGACTGTTTGTTCAGTCGAGGGGCCTCAAAGTTCACATTAGTAGGGTACATAGAGACGTGGCATCTCACAATCTTGTTGAATCAAACTCACAAAATCGTTTGGGTGTAGATAGTCAGTTGGCATCTGTTACAAACACAGAAAATGTACAGTCAACGTCTCAATCTGTCACAAGTTTTGATGATTTACCTGCTTTTAAAGCAAATGTTAGGGTTTTAGGGCATATTCCTAAGGGGGCTAGAAGTCTCGCAGCTGGAAGATTGTGTACAATCATTGAGGATTGTTTGCGAACTAACAGTAAGGAGGATTGGTTTAAATTATTGTCTTTCTCCTATTCGGCGCTGAGAGTGCCAGATTCAAAAGAAGGTAAATCATTGACATCCAAAGTTAAATTAAATATTGATGTAGGTAATTTATACTTCCATAAAGAAAATCATACGAAAAAACCATCTTCACTTTACCGTGCTATTGAGGCAAAGGTTTGTGATGGTGATTTAAGAGGTGCCGTGCGATTGCTTATGTCAGACTAGCTTTTGCCCGCGACTTCGTTCGCGTGGACTTTAGGTTCGTCCCGTCTAGTAGCGCAAAAAATGTGTTTTTTTTACGACCTCACATTAGAAACCTCAAAAATTGTAGCCTATATGTTATTCTGATGTATAAGCTATATTGTGGTAAAGTTTCATTCAAATCCATTCAGTAGTTTTTACGTAAAAGAGTAACAAACATCCATACATCCATACTTACAATACAAACTTTCGCCTTTATAATAGTAAAGTAGGATTGTTCAATCGCGCCTACGAATGAAAGCACATTAAGAACTTTAATGGATAAACATCCAGCGCCATCGAGACCGCTTTCATTACCACCTGAACCGAACATAAGCAGCCCTTTTCTGTCAGTGACTACTATGGAGGTGGCTGATGCAATTTCATCTTTCTATAATGGTTCGGCTGCTGGACTTGATGGTTTGCGTCCTCAGCACTTGAAAGAGCTGACTTCGTCCTCTGCAGGAAACAACGGGCCTCGATTGTTGGAATGCATTACCGACCTATGTAATTTTTTGCTTAGAGGTTTACTCAATTTAGAAGTCAGACCCTACATATATGGGGCTTCTTTGTGCGCCCTTTCCAAAAAAGATGGTGGTTTACGGCCTATAGCCGTTGGTAGTATTTTTCGCCGCCTTATTGCCAAGCTTTGTTGTAGATCTGTGAGGGAGAAAATGTCCCTTTATCTTCAACCAAATCAGATTGGATTTGGCACGGCGTTGGGTTGCGAGGCGGCCATTCATTCAACTCGGTCTTTTGCCATAGGTCACGCGGCGTCAAATGAAGTAATTGTCAAAATTGATATCAAAAATGCTTTTAATAGTGTAGAGAGGGATGTCATTCTCTGCGAAGTCCTTGAGCAAGCCCCATCGCTTTATCCATTTGTCTATCAGTGCTATGCTTCCCCAAGTAATCTCTTTTTTTCAGACAGTATTATACAGTCACAGGTTGGAGCTCAGCAAGGTGATCCTTTAGGGCCATTATTATTCTGTTTGGCTATCCAAAAAATAATTTCACACTTAAAGTCGCCGCTAAATGTCTGGTACCTAGATGACGGTATTTTAGGAGGAGTCCAGAAGTAGTTATTGAGGATTTAAAAGCTCTAGTGCCAGCCTTAAAAGCAGTAGGTTTGGAAATCAATCCAACCAAATGTGAAATTTTCGGATGTGGTGGTTCTGTTACTGGTATTGGGGCGTTTGAAGATATTCTGCCTGGTATTGTACAGATTGATAAGTCATCGCTAAATTTGTTAGGAGCTCCAATATTTTCCGAGGGTGTCAGCTCTGTGTTGCAATTAAAAAGGCAGGCACTTTCGGCAGCACAGGAACATTTAGAGCATTTATCTGGGCACGTTTCTCTTGTTTTATTGCGGCATTGTTTGGCACTTCCACGCATGGTTTACGTTTTGAGGACATCACCAACCTGGCTTTTTGAGCGAGAGTTAGAGTTGATAGATGAGACGCTTAAATCAACTTTGGAATCGGTACTTAATGTTAGTTTGGATGAAGTGCAATGGTGTCAGGCATCCTTGCCGGTTCGTCATGGCGGTCTTGGAGTACGTCGGGTTCAAGATATTGGTCTGGTGGCCTTTTCGGCCTCGGCATTCAGGTCGGCGGATCTTGTTGCTCGTATTTTGTCAACTGATGGCAACACTGTTCGCTTACCTTTTGTGTGTCTGAGGCCTTGCAGAAGTGGGTTACACTATGTCCGACGAACGAACGCCCCAAAAATCTTTTCATTCAGAGAGAATGGGATGACATCCTCTGTAAGATCTCCTACTTGCGCTTGTTGGATGGTATCTCGGGATCCGATTTAGCGCGTTTAAAGGCGGTCGCCAAACCTGAATCCGGTGCTTGGCTACATGCTTATCCTTCTCCACACTTGGGAACACTGCTTGATAATGAATCTTTAAGAATAGCGGTGGCCCTAAGACTTGGAGGCAAGGTGTGTGAAGAGCATCCATGTATTTGTGGTGTTATGGTGCATGAAGATGGACACCATGGATTAAGTTGCCAAAGATGTGCGGGTCGCTTTCCGAGGCACCATTCAATTAACGAGATCATTCGTCGGGCCATGGTGTCGGTCAACGTCCCATGTGTATTGGAGCCACCAGGTCTGTCTCGTACGGATGGCAAAAGGCCAGACGGTCTTACATTGATTCCGTGGCGGAGGGGTCGTTGCCTCTTGTGGGATGCTACTTGTGTTAGCACGTTTGCTGCGTCTCATTTAAGGCAGACAGTGGGTTCGGCCGGCTCAGCGGCAGAAAACGCTGTGAAGTTGAAGCACGCCAAGTACTCGGCCCTGGAGTCAATGTACGACTTCATTCCGGTAGCTGTCGAAACGGCTGGACCATGGAGTGCTGAGGCCCGCTCTCTTTTTAGAGAGTTAGGTCGGAGATTGAGAGAGAAGGGAAATGATCCTCGCTCTGGTTCCTGGTTGGTTCAGCAGGTCTCCATTGCCATTCAACGCGGCAATGCAGCCAGTATAATGGGGACCTTTGGATCGACTAGGTTGCGGGGTGGGTCCTAATGTACCTAATATATTTTTTTTATATGTTTTTTGACAATGCTTGTTGCTGAATTCAATTTTTCGACTCTGTTTAACATATTTTTAATGTAATTTTAACCCTTTAATGCCTGTAAATGTTTTGTGTACCAAATAAATTCAACCTTCAATTTTAATGTTAGATTCGTCTAGTCGTCGTCAAAAATCAATAGTTATGGCGTACGAGCGTCGTAAAGTGTACTGAAAGATGCTATTTTGCCAATTAACTCTTTTGCACACCTGCTGCAGTATTTAGTGCTATGTACAGCATAACCTGTAGTCATCTGAGGTGGTTAGCCCCGTAGGTACTCAAGTGGTGCTTTCTTGCAGGTCAGGAGGAGGAGAAGAGAAAATACTCTACAACCTCACAGGGCTCGTAGGTCTACAGTCTACACGTATATAAAGGTAATTTTGGGTATAAATTTCTTACAATATAAGAATGGGAAAAACATTTTTAGATCTCAATTTTTTATGAATATGGGGCCAAAATAGAATTCGAGAAAAACGCGATATACTTTTGATACTTTGCGGAGCTCGTACACCAAAACTATCGATTTTATAAAAACGTTGAAATGAAACGTATTAAATTGCCTCTACTTCAATTCCGTTAATGATTAATTTTCGTAAAATGAACCCAAAAGGAAATATTGTGGTAAAAATTATATTAGAAGTTTTTTTTTTGGGTGCGAGCGGCTGAGATTAAAGTTGGAATTCGAAAAGTGCACATCATTCGATAATATATCTCAATTCCAAAACACCCGGGAAACATTGCAGGGTGCGTATTTAGATGCAGCTAAGCAGCTCTGCTTTACTGTCAAATTAGCAAAATGTTTTGGAATTTCGCATTATATTGATAATAGGTATTATAATAAATTATCCAAGATTATAATATAACAACATCGTATATTAATATTATTATAACAAGTATTAGTAAATTGATAAAATTTGTCTACACTGAGTGGAAATTGAACTGCCTGGAAATTGAACAGATTAAGTTGCATCACAATACGCTACCAGGTAACCCCCTTAATTTCCATTTAACTACCTACAATAATCATTATTTTCTCATGAATAGTACTGATTTTTCATGGTAATTATGGTAGTTTAATAAGTTCCGATAGGTACGCATTTCGAATGCTCAATTCAAGTATACAGCTAATTTGGGACTGATTTTTTTTTACTTTTATTATTATAATTATCAAATACCTACCCACTCCTTTGTTTTTTTATTATTCTAGCATAAAGGTTTTTTTTTGTTTTGTAATCATAAATCTTTACTTTAGTGCATTTTTCAAACTGTTCTTGTTATTTTACCATAACACTTTCTTTAAGGAAGTACCTTTTATAATTTATTTTTTAGTTCAATCAAATAATTTCAACTTATGAACTTACCTCTACTTATAGGTACGTAAGGTACTGACTACATTATTTTTTTTGTACCTATAAAGGGTTTGCATTAAACCTTTATTGAGCTTAAACATCAAAATTAAATTAAACACATCATACTGATAAAATTTTAATTCATTATTTATTAAAAAGTGAAGAATCATCGTGCATATTATGTCATTTTGGTTAGGTTTTACTGTGAATGCGTCTCTTCCAGCACCACCACAGTTGTTGCTGGGTCGGTTGTCTAAAACGTTTTGACTCAAAACCTAAAAAAGCGGATAGATGGGGAGCTACATAAACACTCGATACACAAAAAAAACATAAAAATGTCTCGGGTCCCATATGACCCAACTTCAATGAGGCCGGGTTAACTTATTCCAATGTTTTGTTTTCTACTATTCTTTCCATTTACCAAAGTTTCTGACGTCTCGCTTTTAGCCTTATCAGTTATTTAATTTGTTTAAACGTTTTTTCTATTTGCATCTTACACATTCAATGTAGTCTTGTCTATTTCTGATGGATTTATGTTTCAGACCGTCATTGAATTCCAATTTTGTAGCTAGTTTTGACGTTTCACTTGTTTTGATGCTCAACTTTTTTTTAAATACAAAATTGCTTCTTCTGATGTTAGCATGTCTTAACTATTTACCATATTTTCTTTATTTTTCCAAACCCTTTCGAAAAAAGATACTTCTGATGTATTGTCATCTTCTAACATCTTATTTAATCCCATTTTTTGTTTCGTTTAGGTGTCTTTCTATTTTTAGGTGCCTAGCGTATTTTTTACTGACATTTGATTTTTCCGCCGTCTTACCTACTTCAACAGATTTGTCTTCTTTTAAAATCTTATCTACTTCTGACGTTTCATTCACATACAGTAACAAAGGTTTCCTTCCTCCAACATTTGATGTATTTGCTACCTCCGATGCATTTTCTACATTATCGCTCACACCCAAAACTTGCGATTCATTTCGCTCCTCGCAGTACGCCAAAAGGTAGAAAACAACATCGTCTACGGTAACGTTACGGCGGACGCTTATCAAAGACATGTCTACTATATTTACGGTCATGTTGTTGTTCTTTTCACACGCAGTTAATTGGAGACCATTCATCTTGCCGGGGCATAGCTGTAAAAATAAAATATATGTAAAATGCCTTCTAAGAGTATATTTGTATGTTTGTTCATGGATTTCTCGGAAACGAAAAACCATGGCAAAATGACTCTTTTATGTAAAAAAAAAAAAAATTGCCAAAATGGTAAAATAAAATTAAGAACATTTTTCTTGGGGTAGGTACCTCTCATACACGTAACGTGGGGAAGATTTTTTATTCTCTTGCCCATCCCGTCATGTGGGGTATTGTTAAATAGGTATTTCAAAATGGTTATGAGTTTGTTAACATCACTTTTCGATAAAGTTGACTGCTTTCGAAACATTCAATTTTAAAGGGCAAATTTTTGTTAGATTTCAATGTCCTCACCCTCTCCCAACAAAACTGTAGTTTGTAGATACGTGAAAAAATTCACAGCACTAGCATGCATGATAAATTTAGAGAAAAACTATCACGACTATGCTTTGTAAACTCGGAGTTGTAGTCCATAAACTAAAAGCCAAATAATTTTCATGTAAAATTTCGCGTGAGGAAATTAAAATTAGACGTATTTTCTATTTTCGTATTGCTTGCCATCACGCGCGCAAACCTGTTTAATAAATAGACAGAGCAACATTTTTAATGAAGATTTTTTTTTTAAATGATACCCAAAAAAAATGGTTCAACTGATTTGACTCGATATTCTGATCAAACTATTTTCACTTTTTGCACATATAACGCTACACGTTGTATAAATATTTAAATACAATTGACTTACAGACATAACAGTCAGGTTAAATTTCTCCTGGTTTGAACGTACTCGGAGTACTAACGGTAGCAAGCTATCTCCAATGAGATTCCCTTAAACAACAATAATTACTTATGTATATATATACGCGTATGATTTGAAGTTTATTAAAAAAACAAAAATATAAATGAGAAAATAAGTTTATTTTCAGACCTGTTAATCAGGTCACGTTGTAACGAATCAAAAAGTTTGACTATTTACAAAAATATTTTTACCAGCATAAACATCGCTGCAAACCTCTGCTGTCGTCTTAGCAACCACGGACGCAAGGATGACCACACCAAGCACGGTGCGAGTAGACATACTTAACCCTGTTGATTACTCGAGCACGAGACACAAGCTATGGACCATAGAAGGTCTATCGCTCGTTTTATATCCCTTGTAGGTTTAACTCAAAAAATCCTAATTAACCACAAAATATGAACATTGCACGCTCTAATCCATTCAAAACGCAATTAGAACGACACCTTTATACTAATAAAAATAGGCTTTCAGATTATCATTTACCTTGATTTAACAGACGTTTAACAAAATTTAATGCGTAAGTACAGCTTAAAATTTCCAGTAAAAACTAATAGCCCTGCACCATTATATTTTATTACTTAATATATATAAAAGTATGTATTTCGGGTTTTTTAATTAAAATATTAAATCTTATAACGGATTTATATTTTTATTTATATTTATTTATTGAGGTGCTCGTAGCGCAGTGGTGGCAGCGCTTTGGTAGTAATACCGAAGCTAAGCAACTTCAGGAATTCATCTATTTACGGCTTATATTACTTTATATTATTTTAAAAGGCGAAGAAACGAACCCATAAAATTAGTTTTGGTCGTGACGCATGGATTTTTACTTTTGGGGCAAGCAATGTATGGCGGGTCGACCGTCTCCTTTGCGTCTTACACTTTCAAAGTCTTTTATTTCAAATTAATTTTCATTTCCGATGTCTTATCTACTTTTGACGAATTTTTGTTTCATTGACTTCCAATTTTGTAGCTAGTTTTGACTTCTTCCTTTTTTTGATGCTTAACGTTTTTTCCTTGTTAGATCTAATACGTCCGCGACGCTCAAGTTTAATCCCAATTCTTTATTCAAATACAAAATTGCTTCTTGTGATGTCAGCATGCCTCTACTATTGGCCATGTTTTCTATATTTTTCCACGCCCTTTCGGAATTAGATACTTTTGATGTATTTTCGACTTTAGAGGGGATAACCTTCGATATCGTGTCAAGTTCCGATGTTGTATTTACTCGTAAAATTGCATTCCTTGTCTTCCTCACATTTAAAACTTCCGATATATTAGCCACCTTTGATGCATTATCTACATCTGAAATTTGCGATTCATTCTGCTCTTCGCAGTAAGTCAAGAAGAGGAAATAAATATCGTCTTCGGAAACGTTGCGGCGGACGATTATCCAAGACATGTCTACTATATTCACCGTCATATTGTTCTTGTCACACCCAGATACTTGTAGACCATTCATCTTTCCGGGGCATAGCTGTAAAAATAAAATTATGTTAAATATCTTCGAAGTGTATTTTTGTATGTTTTTTTATAGATATCTCGTGGCAAAACATTTTTTTTGTTATTAAATGAGATCTATTTTAATTTAGGGTACAGTGAATTCATCAAAATCAGTCCAGTCGTTTTTGAGATATATTGGGTAGTAAAAATAAAAATCTATTTTAAGAAATTTAACCACCTTCAAACAACTCATTAAAAAGTTTAAAATAACGTATGGTTATAATCATTTGGAGTCAGTGGGTGATATGCGTTGACCATTGACGTTCATTCCATGATAAAACCAGCTGCAATGTCAATGTACAGTGCAGCGCCACCGTGAAAACGCAGCTGGTATCACGGACTTTTCAGATTGTATTTGTTGGTGGTTTATTATATTTTATTAAATATCAATTATTTAATAATATTGACTTACAAATGGAACTGTCATGTTATATTCCTCGTGATTTGAAGGAGCTCGAAGTACTAAAATTGGGAATCTATCTCCAACAGGACTCCCTTGAAAAACAATAAAACAACTGTGTGTTTTGAAATTATTTAAAAAACTAACCCTTGGTATATCTTTACAAAGAGAAATTAGGTATCTATAGATGTCCAAAGGTAAAAAAAATAAAGTTAGCCTGTAGGCATCCCACTGCTGGGCAAAAACCTTACCTCAAATGTGAGGTAGTATGAGCCATACTCCACCACGTTGGCTCAGTGCGGATTGGCAGAGGGGTTTGAAAGGCAAGTCAATGTCAAAAGGTAAAAATATAAATTAGAAAGCGATAGACTGAACTAATAGAACTGAATTAATAGGCTGTTGCTTTTTAACAGGATCCGAATCAGGTGACATCGTCACTAACCAAATGTTTAGCAATTTAAAAAAAAAATCTGACTCATAATTACCAACGGAATCATAGCTGCAAACCTCCGCTTTTGCTATAGCAACCATGGTTGCAAGGGTGACCACACCAAGCATGATGCGAGTAGCCATACTTAACTCTTGTCGATTAGCCGAGCAGGAGACAAAAGCTATTGGCTACCGAAGGTCTTTCGCCCATTTTATATCCATTGTAGGTTTTACACAATGAAATACTTATTAACCACAAAATATGCACATTTCACGCTCTAATCCAATCAAAGCACAATTAGATCGGCAAATTAATAACAATGACGATAGGGTAAGAGATTACGATTTACCTAGATTGCGTAATACAACGTTAAATCCAAGCACTAAATAGCTGTGCACTAAATTTCATTCATCTACCGTAATATTTTGCGGAAAATCGTAATTACGTAGTTATTTAATAAATTTTTCATTCTAAAATTTAACTTATATTTATATATTTTTTTTTGTTTTATAGTGTTTTGTCACTATACAAACTTAATAATATACATTGCACTTATGAAAAACAACTGTGACAGACGAGGAATCGAACCCCGTGTCTTACGCTATCCGGGCGCATGCCTAGGTACACTACTCAGCCACCGTCACATTGGCAAGCCTGTTGAATTTCACAAGTGCTTTCGTTAACGCGTAGGCTGCGTGACCTCATCAATTTTGCGCAGTTTTTAAGGTTTTTAACGCTTTACCAGAGGATATAAGAGGTATTGCGGGGTCTTTTTTTAAAACAAAGTTACAGTCATGGTTAATTGAGAATAATTTATCACGAATATTTTATCATCATCATCTAATTTAAGAGCTAAGCTCTTGTCGGTGGAGTTTTTTCCAACCTTTACGCTCTACTAACGAATATTTTACTCGATAGAAATATGTGTTTAGTCCGATGGCGATGATTTCCACTACTGACATTATCATGATTTAATTAATAATACTATATTTGCACGCTGACTAAAATGTAGCAAATTTTGGTGAACTCAAATGTAAAGCTAAGACCTATATTGTACACTCAAAATACGCAAATAAACACATTTGTATTGTATTGTACTGAAGGTAATATTTTTATCGAAAGCCATTTTTTTTGTTTTTATAGTGTTTTGTCACTATACAACCTTAATAATATAATTGCACTTGTAAAAAGCAACTGTGACAGACGAGGACTCGAACCCCTTGCCTTACGCTATCCGGGCAATATAACTTTGACATTATATATTATTTTCGTAAAGATAAGATAAAATAACCCTCTTGCATATCACAAAGAATATTTTACAAATTCGTTATTAACTGAGCCGAAAAGGAAATAGTATCTATAAAGTTATATTATATGTATAGACGTTTTTTTTCAATAGGACGGTGTGAGCGGCGCAGTTGAAGTACGACAAGAGCACATCAAAGTTGAAATACGAAAAGAGCACATCAAAATCTATTACAATATTTAATTCATTTTCAGAACACTCGGGTAACATTCCAGGTAACTCCTGTCAGGTGTGAATTAAAGACGTATTTTACGACATATTTAAGTTTATTTAATAATAGTCTCCCTAGCCGATTTCGACTACGGTGGCCAGTCACAAGGACCAACCGACTGCGCGGGACATATTATAGTGCACAAGTGTGTGCGCAAACACAGGTGCACTCTCTATTCCTTTCACTCTCATAGCCCGATGGGACAGCAATCTGACACGACCGGAGAGAGATCAGGCGCAGGACCAACGGCTTTACGTGCTTTCCGAGGCACGGGGGTGAAACACCGCCAACTTCCAAACTCCGGGCTTCCCTGAGAATTTCTAAACAGAAAACTCAGATACATATTTTTTTGGCCCGACCCGGGAATCGAACCCAGGACCTCTGGCGCAGCCGTCGCTTTAAAATGCGACCCTCTAACCGCTGCGCCACCGAGGCAGTTAGTTAGTTAGTTAAGTTTATTTATTACTTGACAGACTCGATAAGCAATGTGCCGAATACAAGCATGACAAGGCTCTTCTGCCATCTTTTTTCCAGAGGGCCCTTTCCGGCTCCGGTGTTGCCGTTCTTAAATCTAATCTTACTTACTACTTCACAACTCCCAAATGACTGTCAATATTTGTTTCCAATTATTGCTATCAAACTATAATTTACTAGCCTTGCCTTATTTGCTCTATTATACTACAATGAGTATTATTTTCTTTGTTTTGGATTACATGAAAAATTTGGTATCGGACTTCAGACCTAAGTCCGATACGCATTTTGATAAAAAACTAAATGCTTGATAAAGGACGTATAATTTTACAACTTATTCGGGACTGTTTATTTTTATTTTAATTTATATGTAAAATTATGTCGGTGTAAGTAAAGGCGTGCGCCCAGCAGATACCGCATTCCTTTTCCCCCGGAAATCAACTCCTGATATTTTGTCAACTTCAACTTGCAACATCTTATCAAATCCCATTTTTTTGTCTCGTTTAGGTGTCTTACTTTGTTTTGGTGCCGAACGTCGCTTCCTCCTGACATTTGATTCTTTCACTGTCTTATCTATTTCAACCGTTTGGTCTACTTTCGACGTCTTATCTTCTTCTGATGTTTCATTTATATTAGGTGACGAACGTTTTCTTCTCCTCACATTTGATACTTCCGATGTGTTGACTACCTTCGATGTGTTAACTCCCTCCGACGGATTGTCCACATTACTACCCACACCCGATACTTGCGATTCATTGCGCTCCTCGCAGTAAGCGGAAAAGAGGAAAAAAATGTCATCTACGGAAACGCTGCGACGGACGATTACCCAAGACATATCTACAATATTCACGGTCATGTTTTCCCTGCTACATCCAGATACTTGTAGACCATTGACCTTGCCGGGGCATAGCTGTAATAATAAGTAATGTAATATCCTTCGAGATATAGATAATCAGATAATAGAAGAAAAGGAAAGGAGAGCTAATTTATTGATTTTTCACACAATTTGATCACTATAATGTGATCATCAAAAAGCTTATAGTTTTGCGAATAAAGTGTGAATACGTTTTTAAAGATTAGTACTTATAGCTTCACGACTCTACTGTCATTGTACACATTGCATGTTACCAATATGATATGAGTTTAAAATTAATCTGATTTTACAAAAAAAACATTGACTTACAGTTGGAACGGTCAGGTTATATTTCTGGTGGTTTGCAGGAGATCGGAGTACTGTTGGCATTCTATCTCCAACAAGACTACCTTAAAAAACAATATACAATAAAACAATAACTGTCCGATGTGAAATCAATGAAAAAATCAGTTCTTTGATGTATCATTACAAAGATAATTTAGGTATTTGAAGATTTCATAAGTTTAAAATAAAAACAACTAGCGGCCCCAGCGAACTTCGTTTCGCCCCCAGCCCGTCTCGCCCCGGCCCCGTTTTATGCTCTAAACCTCACGGAGCCCAAAACCTTTCCAACGAATGCAAAACCATGGAAATCGGTTAGTGCGTTCTGGAGTTATAGCGTCAGGGAGGAAAACCCGACTTATTTTTATATAGTAGATTTAACGATTATGTTAAATAAAGGCGATCTGTATCAGGTCACAATGTCACTAAAACCAAATATTTGGCTATTTACAAAAAAAATGTGACTCATATTTACCGACAGAATCATAGCCGCAAACCTCCGATGTCGCCATAGCAACCATGGTCGCTATGGTGACCACACCAAGCACGATGCGAGTAAACATACCCGTACTTACGCACGCAGCACGAGACACAAGCAATTGATCATTGAAGGTCTATCGCCCATTTTATAACTATTGTCGATTAATCACAATGAAATAGGTACTCATTAACAACAAATATGCACATTTCACGCTCTAATCCAATCAAGACGAAATTAGATCGGCAACATAATAACAATGAAGATAGGGTTAGATTATGATTCACCTTAATTTGATCAAATAGATCAAAATTACCCTACCTAATTGATCAAAATTAACTGAGTAAGTACAACTGTAAATTCCAGGTAATAATACACTATTTATAGGGTTCCATAGTTCAACAAGGATCCCTTATAGTGACCATATCTGTCTAGACAGACGTGAAGAACAGACGTCCTTCAGCGCCTGCGACCTGAGGTGCTAGAAAACAGTAATTTGGCATCTGTATGTATTCTGATCTCCCTGCCAAAGTGGTAATTTTATTTAAAACAAAGATTGAATGGTTTATTATTCTGTGAAACACCTCGTATCGTTGAAAAGGTCTTTTAAAATGATTATGGTTTTGCTTACATCACTTTTCGTTAAAGTGGCCTGTTTCCGTAACATTCAGTTTTAAAGGGGTAATTTTTGTTAGAGTCCTATGTCCCCACCCTCTCCCAACGTTAGTAGGTAGATACGTTAAAAAAATTCACTGCAAACCACTGCATCTATGTTTAATATTTAATTTTAAAGATAAATTATATGATTAGTAAACAAATAACGGAGTTTTAATCCATAAACTTAAGCAAAATATTTTTCATGTTAATTTTTGCTTGAAAAATTTTAACCTCCAAAACGCGTTAAAATGTGAAACTGAAACTGTAGGTAGTTAAATATTGATTTTGAAATAAAAATCAAAACATGTGGTTTGGCCATTTTGCTCCTTTCAGATGTGTAGGTATAACTTTTTTTTGTTATTTTATTATTATTAGTATTAAAAAAACGGGCAAACCACTTGGTTTTGAGTTATGTGTAGAATTTGTAAATATTTTCTAGTAGGTTTGTGAAGTAAAGTTGAAGGGCAAGGTCATGTAGGTTAAGAAGTTTAGCTCTACATCTCAGTTTTTGGCAACATTTTACATGGAAATGTTTTTGGTGGGATTCATTATGCTTATTTAGATTAACATTAACTATTAATTAGATATAAAAGGTATTAATTTTGTTTATTAAAATTATAAATTATATTATTTTTAACATTTATTACCAGATTTATTATTAGGCACCCATCTTTGGGTGAAGGCCTCCTCTATCTCCTTCCAGCGTTTTCGCCGGATCCAAGCTAGTCCAGCACCTTCACAGATGTCGTCGCTCCATTTACTATTTACATTTTATTGTTTGTAAAACAAGCTAGCAGTTTTAATCATATGAGGCTCCAAAGGAAGCACTGTAAGAGAAATCTGTTTTGAAAATCTGTTTGTATAATTGTTACAACTTACGAAAAATCAAATAATTTGTAAACATTATATTTTCTTAGTCATGAAGTCTTATCAAAAAGGTCGTCATGTTTTTGATGGTTCCCATTATAAGCATTATTTCAACTTATTACCAAGAATGTGTACGTAATAATTAGGAATTGCGTAAATTCCGCTCATTATGTACCATAAAACCATTTAGTTTTGGCTAAATAACGGGGGATTAATTAGTTTTACATGTGCTAATGTCCGCTATATTTATTTTGTTAGTCAAGTAGAGTTCGCAAGTTAAACCGTGGGTCGATGATAGGATATTGTAAATTTAAAGAAGTCACTGCGAGAAATAAGGTAATAATACTATTTTGCTTGCCTTTTTTACCTTCAGAATATGCACATCTTTACATGTGCATTAAAATACAATTTTAAAATTTTGTATTTGTATCACAGTTAATAGTTCAAACAGCCTCTTTTTAATACTTTCAAGGGGTTTTTTACTTCGAAACTTCAAGTCTCTTCAACAAACCATAGAAAAGAAATGATTTAAATAGCAATAAATTATTTGTACTCCGTGAATGGCACTTAGCCGATCATGCCCACGCGCGTGGAATAGACGTGGCGTGGAGCCTCTACCCTGTTAGACTACACAATGTGTCTATAATCATGTTATATGTTATAACCATTTCAGTGCTTTGACGTTGCTTCTTTCCAAATTTCAAGATTCTGAGTTCACGGGAAGAACCCTGTAGGTTTTGATTTCTTGTCGAGTGTCAAAAATTTGCGGAAATATGCTGATATTTGCGGCATAAACGGCTGTATCTTTTGATTGCGTTGGATTAGAAGTTTGATGTTTTAATCTTTGAGTCTTTGATATAAATTCCAGCTTGATACCTCCACGCGTTCCTGATAAGAAGTGTAGGGACAGACAGACGGACAACGAAGTGATCCTATAAGCGTTCCGTTTTTTCGAGGTACGGCACCCTAAAAAGAACTTGACATTGACATTTACTACAATGAGTTAGTGATTTAATATACGAATACATTGATTGGGGATTATAACTTTGGATTCCTATATCTCTGAAACTAAGCATTTAATAGTGCTATGGCCAGGTCAAGCAAACTACTGAAAATTTTGTAGATTCATTGTCATTTTTTTGTTTCTATCAGGCTACACGCCGTGCAGAAAAATATCAGCTGTACAATATTACATGTATGCAGCATTAAACAGTCTTATTGCTGACAAGGAAAGATAGATAGAAATTGCATAGCAATTACAGAGTAGGAGCCCAGACGTGGCGAGGACGCCTGGCGCGTCGCATGCCGCTTGCATCTAAAGGATTACGCCCTGAATGAGTGTCAATATCTTATTTGAATAAACCTGTTTGACTGAATTAATACTGCAATGAAATGCAGAATTCAAGAGCTAACATTAAATTGCATAGTTTTATTTTGGAGATCATAGACAGGCGACATAATTAAAAGGATTCTTCCGCCGTCCTTTCTTCTTTGTGCTGTACTGTCTACTTAAACTTTTTAGTCTACTTCTGATGTTTTATTTACATTAGGTGTTCGTTTCCTTCTGCTCGAATTTGATACTTCAGATACGTTAACTTTAATGAATAGGCTACATTACATCGCGTAAGCGTTGATGAGTAAAAGATTTTCTTCATCATAAACTACTACACTAGAAGAACTTTCATAGTCATGCTGTGTTTTTAAAAAAATACCACACAAAAGAAATCAAAATGCATAGAAATTGTGGCCCTGATAAAGGAAAAACTGCTTTTTCTTCGAAAAATAAAATTTTATTGGTAAACTTTATTTCGTTTACGAGCTGCACGAGAGTTGCCCTAATCTTTTGAACTGTACTGAAAACTTATCAAAGCATATCGGCACACGTATGCGCAACTAGTGCTGCTATAATAAGCGTTCAATTTTATTTCGAGATTTAACGTCGATATGACCCACATAAGTGAAAGGAAAGCTTAAATTGACTTCGAGTTGATAAAGATTGGAAAAAATAGCTTAGTGGACTTATGTTAAATTTTCATATCGTCTAATTCAATTTAATAAAGGTTACATCTAAATACATGAAAATTAAACACATATTTTATCAACAATTTATTTCTGTTATCACATAACTCTATCGATGCACAACATTACCAGCTACTACCACAAGTAGAAACTATAATATTAGGTCAGTATTCACCATACATGTTTAGTGTATCATTGTGTACAACAATAGCTTTCCAACTAGTACTTATTAACCTTGCCCTTTTGCTCTATTTATAATACAATAAGCATTACTTACTTATGACTAATATTATTTTTTCATGTCAATTATGGTAGTTTAATTCGGTCTGATATGCATTTTGATAAAATACTAAATGCTTGGATAAATTACGTACAATTTTGTGCATCTATAAAACTTTTTGCGTACTGTTACTACTATTTTTGTTATTTTTGTTTGATTTAAAATAAGCAGATACTGTTTTCGTTGTTTTTCAATCTGCCAGTATTATCTTTGTTATTTTACCGTAACGAAATCTCAAAGTAGTACTTAAACGTCTTTCAAAAATAGTTTTTTGTTAGTAACTTAACGGACACGATACACGGTATATTCGGAGACCGAATTAATTCTACAATAGCCTAACATGCAAAGTTACTAAATTATAAGCATACAGCACTATTATGTTACACACATGATATAAGTGCTCTGATAACCGAACGTCAGTGCCGATACGTTGCTAATGTTAGGATCAGCTCTGCCGTCGTTCCCGATGTTACAATAGAAATGTTCACTTGTCGATAGCTGTGTATTGATATCGATAGTATTTGGGTAGGTGTTTGTTTTTGTCTTATGTTAAGTTTCGTAAATAGATAAACAGTGGCTTAATTTACCAAGACAATTATCTTATGAACAAACCAATGAATAGATCGGAACATAATGTAGCAATCGATGCCTACTATTGTCACTATCAAAATTATGTGCCATTTCTTTTCGTGCTTTTAGTTACGGTCGATGTCTCGCATGCCAAACCACCTTAAAAGCCAAAATCGCTTGCGCCTTGCATCATCTCGTTTTTGTGTCGTGACGCTCGTTTTTGTGTCGTGTGTCCAAGCGATTTTTGTTGAAAATCGATTAGGCGCGAGAGACAACGTCCCTAGTAGTTTTAACACCGAATTATTTAAATAAATAAATGCAAAAGTATATAAAGATAATACACAATATATTTAACACATAACATACTTTTAGCTGGATCTGAATCTTCAGCATCTACTTTTTACACGTTGAAAGAGTTATCAATACTCGACTATCAAACTAACTGACACGATACAGACGAGAAGGTTAATGGAATCCGTAATATTCGGATTACACGGCCTGCGGATGAGAAGTCAGCTTGTACTGCAGTATCTAATCGAGATGGCTCCCTTAGGTATAGTAGTTTGTTTGACATTTTGAGTAGACTTCTACACATACTATTCAAAGATAGCTTAGGTTGTAGTTCCTATTTAAACTTTACTTATCTTGTCTATTATAACTACTTACATAGTAGGTTTTAAAATTCATGAGATCCTTTAAATCCATTTCAAGGGTTCCCTATTTTGCTATTATTTGAATACCTAGGTACTTAAATGCACCTAAAAATCATTGACTGCATATCAACTGCTTCTTTTAATCATAAATAACCATTACAGTTCCTTTTATGGTAGTCAGCAGCTGTATCTGTATGTAATTAATTATGTAATTAAACCTTATATCACTTACTTTTTAATGTTCGAGCAAACTCTAATTATTATTGTGTAGTTTAGGTATGTTGGCGGGCAGGTACGCTATGCACAGTGCCCGCGCTCGGAATGAAATTAATGACTCAGCTCAGCCTTGTTCGCCGCTCAGTCCCTCACAATCACATCTTTCTATATATATATATACACACACTTATTTATAATGACATTAATTTTCATATTTATATGTTTAAAGTTTATTACATAAGTAATAGGTATATGTTTAGTATATTAACGTGATGTTGGCGTCACTGTTCGTGTACCTCACTCGGCAGGGGCCCACTGAAAACCAGCGTCAGGTCCTCCATGGGACCTGGCTTATGCTGAGTGAGGTCCTCTTGGTCTGGACGTCACCAACACACATTGCGTCTGGCACGCACTGCTTGGCTGGCATTCAACTGCCTTACGTTTGTAACTGTATTTTTTTTTTTTGTTTTTTTTTTTCATATTATTTCTGTAATTGTTCTTTATTTTCATTTTTTCTGTTGTGAAGCGTGCGTATGTGTGTGTGTTTGTGCTGTCCTTTAACCAATAAATGCTTTTTCTTTCTTTTCTTTCTTTCTTTCTTTCTATCTAAACATAATGTTCCGTATTAAACATAAACTTACAGATTTGTTTGTTTGTAAGAGATTTCGAAAGAGAATGGACGATTTGTTTCTTTGTCATCTTACTAAAGTAAGAGTTTAGTGACTTGTGCACAGCAGCTAACCACACTCAAGAAATTGAAGCATAATGACGTTGTAGTAACATTATCAGTGCTAAGACGTCCACTACACTGCATCAGCCCACTTAGGCATCTTCACGATAGGTACCCACATAACTATAGCTATCGTGTTCGTATTGGATCTAGGCATAAACACACCCTGTCTTTTCATAATGCATTAGTTTGGATAAGTCTATGCAAGAGAGAACAAGAAGCATTAATAACGATTTAAACAGAATTTATTATTGATGCCAAAATGTTGAAATATATTATTTCGACAGGAGAAGAGGCATGGTAACTTGTTTCAATATATTCAATTGATAAAAAAATAAACAAAATAAATCTCTTGAAAAATTTTCAGATGTCGAAAAAACCTAGTTGATGACTGTAACACTAGACCGGTAAACTTAAAAAAAATACGCTCAAATGCTAAAAAAACAGGTGAGCTGCAAATTGAACCGAAACGTGTAGTGGGAACGTAACTTGTATGAAATAAAAACGAATTACGCTCCACCGAAATCCGACCCGGCACAAATGACTATAGTTTTAATCTCCGGACCGATCCCCATAAATATTACCGTGACTTTTGGAACACATTTATTGCATAGACACATAAAAAAGCAAGCACAGAAATATTAGGAATAATCTTTCATAATCTCAACCCCACTACCTATAGATCGTGCAAAATTTTAATGCCAAAATGGCAGAACCGATTTCACTAAAGTGAATTCTATAACATTTTGAGAGCATAAAAGTATACACGAACACAGGATTATGCTTGTACAAAATAACAGAAATTTAACGAATCCACGGGGTCGTGTTACTTTTTTTTTTATTTATTTATTAAAGAAACATACAGCTTTTATATTACTGTTGAATAGATTCTTAATGTTGATAGTACATTAGCCAAAGCAGTTTCCAATGACGGTATTTTTCATAGCGAAGATTTAGTACAAAAGTTTTATTACATGTTTTGAGTTAAGTTACTTTAACTTAGTAATAGTTTCTTACTTAGACAAGGAAAAAAAAGCAAGTAAGATGTCAAAAAGAGTCATAAAATAAAATAAATATATGAGTCAGTGTATGCGATTATGAAAATAACCCAGCGAGGAAATAGGTACTGGTAAAAAAATCGTAGCTTACAAGAATTATTTATTAGTGCCATATATAGCAACGCAGATGTGGCTGATATGTTCTTCGTGTGCCTTTCAACATGGTTTGTTATAGCCGACTAAATTGCGTTTGATCAAAACTGACTGCGAACTATTAGCTAGATTAATTCCGAACTGGATTGGATAAGTTATTTCATATGCAAGTATTTGTTCCTATGATGATATTATCTGGGTATGGATCCAATCGCTTGTAATATTGCGGATCCAATGTTAATTGAATAACGATTCCTGTAGTTTCAAACCAAAAATGCCCGTTCACACTGTGTTGTTTTTAAATTAGTTTCGTTTGCAAATCAGTCCACATTACGTTTGCCTAAAAAACTCACAACAATTTTTTATCATGTTCAATTGACATCAATGTCTTTTTTAAAAACCTTTGACATTGCCAATCATTTCGGCTTAAGTAATATTACAACAAAGTACTCAAACAACTTAATTCTCCGTAAGATGGTAAAAAAATTCGTACTCATCACTCAAAGTTCAGGCTAATGCCGTCATTATTGAGCGCGATAAAGAAAGCCGGCATAAATCATTTTCCCTTTTTGCGCCAGTGTCAAGTGTGTGTGCGTTAACGTAAGTGACGTGAAGTGACGTGTTAATATCCACGTAAAAAGCCGTGGAGAGATTTCGGTGCGATACGTTCCGATATTTTGTTGTACCGCTGTTGATAATGCTTTTAAGTATTGTGTTAATTTATTTTCTGTAAACTTTTAAGTACGACTTTGTTTCTTTTTTCCTTAAAACAGAGCAGTGTAACAATCATGTTGTGCTGTTACTAATATGTGTTGATTAAAACGAATATTACCCTATAGCAGCTGCTTTTACTTTTAACATCCGGCTCGAAGGACCAAAGAAATATAGGGGATGCTTTGATAAGAGACCCTAACATTTACCTACTACTTGCTATGCTATGCTAAGGGATGGGCTTACTCTTAAGAGTACTAAATAAAACCGGCCCGTATGAATAATGTTTGTAAGACACTGATTTATTGCTATAAAGTTGAAAAGTATGAAATAAAATGCTGCGTATACGAAATTTCTACAATTGGGCCGCGTCACATGTGTGTGTGCGTATTAAATTTAATGTGCGAGATCAGCACATACAACAAGATTTTTGCTGCAGCTGCTTCTACTTTTAACAACAATTTTGATGCTACTACACAAGTCAATGACTCATATGGCGAGTGTCATAAAAAATATTACAATATTGCATAATGCGGTCCTCGTAATGGCACAGTGTAAGCCGCGGCTCTGGGGAATTGTTGCATTAGTATCGAATTTGGAGTCCATCGACTGGTATGCGTGTTGTAACGTAATATCTAAGTATTGCAAATTGCACTGCACTGCCTACCTTTTAGGTTAAAATTTCACCAGAACCACATAAGATATATACCTATATTATTAGTATTAAACTAGGTATATACGAACTACAAAATTACACACAATTTGAAACTAAATCAACCAGCATTGCATAAATAGGTATGTAATTTCATTCTCAAATCCTCCATCCGTAGAAAAACATAACTGCGAAACTGAAACCTAAAGTCTAATCCAATCAGCTGTTAACTCTACATTGCATAACGTCGTCCCGCGTGCCTTGGGCGGTATCGAACCCGCTTCCCTGACCTATATACGAGCGGTTATTCTATCCTGTAGCTAAGCTGCGTCAGCAAACAGCGGCGGCAAGATTTAGTTTCGTGCTCACTTGAGGTTTTCTTAACATTTTTGAGTTGAAATATCTCTTTCTTCTTGGCTATGGTTACTGTATTTAGTAACACTATATTTTTTACTCCAAATGTTGTTGTAAAAATAATTAACATTTGGAGAAGGAAAAACATAGTTGTGTTTTGTACACCGGTATGTGGTTCTTATACCTACCTAGCTAGCGATGGTATTTGCAAATCTACTTGTACTGCAATGAAATTATTTACTTTCACCTATAAAGGCTGCTTTAATTTGCTATTGCCTTATTATTTATGACCATATGATCACAATAACCGTAGTATTCCAGATTGTTTATTTTTTGTAGGAAAAGGAGAGGAAATATGTTGTTTTATTTGTCATAAAATTTATTGCATCGGTAATTTTATCATTAATATTTATTTTATATAATCAGAACTTATATAAGGTCAAATCGTTTTAAGTGATAATATTTTAACAGTGTCTTTGTATGCATCATAGAAACAGGACACTATCATAATTTTTTGGAAAATCGAGATTTGAATTTTTGTTATTTTTCTTAACATAGACAATATCATTTTTTTAAAATAGCACCCTGACAATTTAAAAAGTTATCTACGTCATCGGCTTCGCCTCTCTCAATTTACTCCCAAACCTTCTTTGTCTCCAATCTTAGCCTTAATTAATAAAAAAATAAAATCTGAAAAAAATATATTACCTTAGTCTCCAATTTTCTCAAAAACTAGCGGATAAAAACCCAAAGTGTTTTCCACAAAAAATGATTAATTTATTGTGCTGAATCGGCCCTTTAAATATTATCACTTAAAACGAGGTGACCTTATATGTGTCATATACGCGGAATGTATACATTGTCTTGTAATATCTATTTTGTATGGTATACATTGAGGGCTCTTCTTTCTATTTAATAAAAATCAAATCAAATATGCGGAAAAAGCAAAATTTTATGGACCAAAATATATGTACCAGATTATTTTTCCACGTTTCGTGAGGTTCAAGAGATATAACACATATCACTATCGTAATATCTTATATCTCGCAAGGATAAGAAGGAATTACTTATTGAATGGATACGAGTAGTACACACGATCTAGGAGTAACACGCATAAGTACAACATTCGTTTGCAAAGCCAAGGGTTTGGTAAAGCTCGACAAAAAGAGCCATTCAACAATAAATAAAATATATTTTTCATATAGCTAATTTTTGGTTCAATGCTTCAAAAATTTAGCTCAGGTATTATAAAAAAAACATTTATATACAACATCACATCAAACTTTGTTTTGAGATTGTATTACTTAGTAGATTGATCTGTTCAGGTCTAGGTATACTAGTAGGAATTTTGCGTTCAATGCCTTTGTTTTTAATTCCACTCCACTGTCGATGAAACTCTCATTTTGTTTTTTTTTTGTTTTTTGTTCAATTGAATAGATACCCGGATAACATTTGAATACTGTCCTACCAAAAAACTAACGTGTGATTGAAACAAAAAAAGAAAAAGAAAATTAACTGCTTGTTTTATTCTGGCTATGTAACAAAACGTGGTGCGTCGGTAAATATTCAATAGGAATGAAAGCAAACACAACGTTTACTAAGCCAAGATATCTTCGTGCGCCGCACAACAGCCTCTAGCTCAGAAAAATATAAAAACCTGTCAAGAGCGAGTCATAGTTGCAGATGTTGATTTGAGGTTCCGTATTATCATAAAAACGATGACGATTTTTAAGCCATAATCTGAAAACAGGCTGGAGAGATTACTCAACTGCGCTAA
Organism: Pyrausta aurata; assembly: GCA_963584085.1. NCBI lineage: Eukaryota > Metazoa > Arthropoda > Insecta > Lepidoptera > Crambidae > Pyrausta > Pyrausta aurata. The sequence continues at coordinate 481,317 of OY757253.1, read as the reverse complement.
ACATATTCATTGCTCAAGTGTTTGTGACATAAAAAATTATATTCGCCGCATATTCACAGTTTAGTCTGGTAGAACGACATTAAATCGACGACGAGAAATCGGACGATTGACTTAAACTTTTGTTGACTTTCCGAGACTTGAGCTTTCACCATTGCCAATTGCTGATTTTGTGTAGATAACCTGTAGTTTTTTTTTTTACCACAAACGAAATGATTTGATATGTGCCGTAAAAATAATCAGGCATACTTTATAAATAGTACAAATTACCACGCATTGGCATTTCAGGGATAAGTTTTAGTTATAGCGTACATTTTTACACCTTTTGAGTAATGGAACCTTAAATTCAATGTGACACTGGTTCGTAACTATCAGAATAACAGGTTTTTATTGTTTGAGGGAAAAATAAATATTCGCGGAAGCTTTGCCACGTGTATTTACATACTTGTACTACTATGCGTATTTTGTGCTTGACCCTACGCTTATAAAATAATGAAATATATCAGCCTCCTCTGGATTACATGATATGTCGAGTTATCAGTGGTTGCTATCAAAAGCAAAATGTTTTCCACAAAATTTCGTTATTTATTAGCAGGAATACGTGATAATTTGGATTTGCAATAATTGCATTTAGCTTTGGCAAACAACGGGTGGATTAATTAGTTTTACATGCGCTAATGTACCTTTTCATTTAATTTTTTTAGTCAAGTAGAGCTTACAAGTTGAAGCGAAAGTTGATAGGCTATTGTAATTGATATAAGTCACAGGAAGAAATAATATGAATGTTACAGTCTTGCTTTCAAAACACTCCTTCAAAAATATCTACTTCGTATCATGAATATTTTGAATTGTTTGCAGCCCTGCCAACAATCAAACAGACACGTATATATTGTTACAAGGGTCTCTTATTTCCTGAAACTTCAAGTTTCTTCTACAAACCGTAAGCCAAATGACGGCGGCCATAAAGAACACTAAATACACAGTTACACGTACACGGCATCAGTGCTTGACAACTGAGGGTGGGAAGTTAGAAATCAATTTAAACTGACTACAAACACGTTTATTGATGGTGCATTCTTCACGTGCATGAACTTGAAAATATAGCGGACGTATCCACTTTCATGCAATTGTTACAGGTAGGTGTACTTTGCTTATACTTATCAAGACAAAAGTACTAATTTTTTTACGACTAAAGTCAACAATGCAATGCAGATGAATTGTGATTTAATTCAGTCCAACAGTACTCTAAAAAGCATTATAAGCTATGTATTCTGAAGAACCATTCCCATAACTTAATATGCCGGAAATTGAATCTACTTCTACGGGCTTGTCTTCATTCAATGTTTTATTTACTTTCTCTTTAAATTTGAAACTTCTGATGTTTTATCAGAAGGAATGACCTGCGATGTCTTTTCTAATTCGAATTTTTTATTTTCTACTGATTCCGCACCTCTTTTCTCCCTGACGTTTGATACGTGCGATGTCTTGTCAACTTCAATTTCCAACGTCTTATCTAATCCCAATTTTTTGTCTCGTTTAGGTGTCTTAATCTTTTTTGGTGCTGATCGCCTCTTACTGCGGACATTTGATTCTTTCGCCGTCTTATTTACTACTTGTGCCGTATTGTTAACTTCAACCTTTTTGTCTACTTCTGCAGTTTCATTTCGCTTCACGCAGTAAGCGTTGACGATTAACATGTTATCTTCATTGTAAACCTTGCGGCGGACGACCACCCAGAACATGTCTATAATTTTCACGGTCATGTTGTTGTTGTCACACCCAGATATTGCCAGACCATTGATCTTACCGGGGCAAAGCTGTAAAAATAAAAATAAATATTAAAAGACCTTTGACAGAATCAAAGAAAAGGTAAGAAGAAGTATCATATAAAATAACATTGACATCAAAATAAAATTTTACGTAAACACTTGATCAGTTTAAAGGTATCTTTCACACATTTTTTTAACGGCAGACATTAACGACTCATCTATGTGACGATTTCAGCATCAAAAAGCCTATCGTTTTTCAGACTTAAAGTGTCAACAGTGTTTCAAAAGAAAAGTACTGTTTGGGTTGCTGGCTAATATCATAGCTGTGGCTTGTTGGGATCATTCACATATGCCTTCCTGCCAATTTTTTTGTACCTGAAGTGTTAACAAAAACAATAAAGACTCACATATGGAACGGCGAGATCAGATCTCTTGTGGTTTGAAAGAACTCTGAGTACTGTTTGCTTTCTATCTCCGACAAGACTTCCTTAAAACAATACACAATAAACAAATATCACAATAGGAAATAAATAAAAAATATCAGTTCCTTCATGTTTACACGAAGATAAATAAAGTAACTGAAAATGTAAAAAGTGAACATAAAATTAAGAAAGCGAAATTAAAATTTTGAATTTTAAAATTGATTGTAAAATCCCTAAACTTAATAATGTAATATTATTTTCTACTACTTCCCGATATTTCGGCACTGCTTATTAATTAACTTGAGGTAATCGACTCAAATGTAAGTGACCGCATTCCTTTGTTTCAATCAATATAATATCCGAGTTTCCTTAAATCAATAAAAACTGACTGTCATTTGTCAGGTATGATCAGTTTCCGGTCATATGTTTGACTATTTACAAAAAAAATATATTTTGTTACTATAAGCTTACCGACAGAATCATGGCTACAAAACATATCTGCTATTGCTATAGCGACCATGGTCGCCAGGGTGATCACACCTAGCACGGTGCCGGTATACATTCTTAAACACTAGGCCGACAAGCTAACTGGAATATCACCCGAATACGATATACAAGCTATCGACCACCGAAGGTCCATCGCCACATTTATACCCATTGTTAGTTGAACACAATGAAACCCTAATCTATACATATAATAAGACTGTAAAAGATCGATTTCTGTACATTGAAGATTTTTATGAAAAATTGTTACAGGGGGTCTTAATTACCGTAATAGAAGCCAAAACAACAATTTTTAAAATTTTTGTCTGTCTGTCTGTCTGTCTGTCTGTCTGTCTGTTTGTCCGGGCTAATCTCAGAATCTACTGGACCGATTTTGATGGGGCTTTTTTTATTTGACTCAGCATCACTTGGAGAGTAAACTAGGATAGAAATGATCACGCCAATAGACTTAGGGGGTAGGCAGAAAATATATATATATAAAAGAAAGTCGTGTTTGTTACAACACTTATAACTTGAGAACGGCTGAACCGATTTGGCTGAAAGTTGGTAGGGTGGTAGCTTAGAATCAGGAAAAGCATATAGGATTTTTGTCCCGCTAGACGGGGCCGGGGCTGGGGTAGCACGGGACCGGGACGAAACGGTGGGGAGGTAGCTTAGTACCAGGAGAAGGACATAAGATACTGCATATAGGATACTTTTTGTCCCGCTAGACGGGGCCGGGGCTGGGGTAGCACGGGACCGGGACGAAACGGTGGGGAGGTAGCTTAGTACCAGGAGAAGGACATAGGATACTTTTTATCCCGTTCGATGGGGCCGGGGCTAAGGCGGGACGGGGCCGAGGCGAAACAATTTAAAATAAATGTGGGTGGAAATGAATCTGTAAAGTGTTTTAATTCAATGTGTAGTGTTTCCTCCATATTGGTTTGTATAAATTAAATGAATATTTGGTACTTTATGGTACTTGCCAAAGTATAACAAAACAGTGCCATGAAAAAATTTATATTTAGATCCATTTTTTCCACACAACAAAGTAAAATGTTAGTAAAGTAGTAGTTTTTTTTGTGGCAAAGTAGTAGTTAAAAGTAAAGTAACCATATTATCCTATCAAACAAAGGAATTCCTAATCGAAATACAAATTGTGAACGTCCAAATAATCAGTATGGTCATAATAATTGATCACCTTTGATGTACCTACTACTTGCTTCTTATTGTTGTATAATATGGCCAATTTTAATGATAAGTGAGTACTAAAATGTACTATATAAATACTTTATATCTTGCGTACTTATAAGTACTTATACTTAAGTATCTTATTTGTAAAATCATAAGCCTATAAATTAAAAATTCTATCCAAAGTCACTATTCCACGCGGACGAAGTCGCGGGCACAGCTAGTTCACCATAAAATATGGACATTTCACACTCTAATCCAATATAAATGCAAAAAGATTGGCAATATTATAGCAATTAAAGGAGGATTAGAAATTTTAATGTACTTAGATTTGAGTCACGTTTAAAAAATAATAATGCACCACCAAATACCAATAAACCTGAAATACTTTATAATCATAGGATTTTAAACTTTCGCGTTTCATTGCAATAACTATTGAAAATTCTAAAAATGCAAAACACTACCTTTCCACAACTTCGCTCTGTCAGTCACCGAGTACTAATCTTCAAAAATATAAAGCTGTCACGAAAAGAGGAAGAAGAGGTCATAAAATGCATTTAGTTTTGATTACCTAACAGGTGCATTGATTTGTCTTACAGGCGCTAATGCCCGCTTCTGTTTAATTTTGTGAGTAAGGTACACTAGTAAACAAGTAGAAGCATGGGCTATTGTTATTTATGTAAGTCACTGGAAGAAACCTAAAATGAAATGGTAACAATTTTTCTTTCTTTTTGCCTTCTGCTGAACAAGCATAAATACCAATGTAAATTTAAATAATTTACATCAATTAAAATTATTTTTGCTGCACACAGTAAATGGTACAGGATATGTTAATTTGTATAATATAATGGTCTTATTGCTTACAGGAATTTCAAAGATATTATTTTAAAGTATTTATAGAAATTACAGAGTAAGAGCCCAGACGTGGCGAGGAAGCCTGGCGCGTCGCCAACCGCTTGCATTGAAAGGATTGCGCTCTGAATGAGTGTCAATATCCTATTTGAATAAGCCTGTTTGACTGATAAAAACTGCAGCTGAATGCAGAATACAGGAGCCGACGGAATATGGTATTCCATAGTTTTATTTTGGAGCTCGTTGTTAGGAAAAAATATGTTGAGGGCGACCAAAGGATTTTGAGGATAAATAAGTATAATATTAGAGACAGCTGCCTTGTTTAGTTATGAAAAAGGAAAGATGGCGAGGAATGGGAGAGATTGAAATCATTGATATCACTTATAATAAATAATTGAATGATTGTTCAAAAACATTTTTATGTCTCCAAAATACGCCAAGCTCATTTGTGGCATTAAATTTACCGATCGTTTTATTGAGGCATTTTATTGAAAAAATTATTCGATTTAAGTTATTTTGACCTGACTTCTTATGGAGTCCCTGAAAGGTTTTTAAACAAACTGTTCTTGTGCTCTCAAGAACAAATGTTTTTCAGCTAGGAAGAGCTGGCTGCAAGCCAAATAACGGGGGCTTTGACGGGAGCCATATTGAAAATAGCTCACACGTGACACCTTTACTTCGAAATCAGTGTTGAAAAACTGAGGGTGGGAAATTAATGACTTTAAACTACAAAACGTCTCGTTCTGTGCCGGTGCATCTCTCACATTAATGATTTAAAGAAATAACGGACCGTGATCGGATCCATGTCTACCTAACCTATTACTATAGTGTTCTTTTATTTCTTTTTAAATGCACCAGACAATACACCAATTAGGATCTTTGCTTATTTTTCATCATTAAAAATAATGATTACAGTCTTACGACTAAATACAACAATAAAATGCAGAAGTAATTTTATTAAATTGTACCGACTCTTCTACCGACTTGTCTCCATCTAATGGTAAATTTACTTCCTCTTGATATTTGGTATTTCTGATGCATTATCGACTTCAGAGGGGATGACTTACGATGTCTTTTCGAGTTCGGATTTGTTATTTCCTACTGATACCACATCCCTTTTCTCCATTTTAAATATATTTGATACTTCCAACGTCTTATCTAATTCCAACTTTTTGTCCCGTTTCGGCGTCTTACTCTTTTTTGGTGCCGACTGCCTCTTCCTCCTTACATTCATTTCTTTCACCACCTTATTTACTTGTGTTGGATTGTCTACTTCCAAAGTATCATCTATTTCTGATGTTTCATTTACAAAAGGTGACGAATGTTGCTTTCCCCTCACATTATTTTGATACTTCAGATGTGTTAACTACCTTCGATGAATTGTATACAATATCATCCTCACTAAAAACTGTAAATTCACTTGGGTTCTCGCAGTAAGCGTTGACGATTAAAAGATTATCTTCATTATAAACCTCCCGGCGGACTACTACCCAGAACATGACAATATTCAGTGTCATATTGTTGTTGTCACACCCAGATACTTGCAGGCCATTTATCTTACCGGGGCATAGCTGGAAAAATGAACAATATTAAATGCCGACAGAATCAGAGAACAGAAATAGTCTTCAAGAAGGGAGTAAATGGGCTGTTGCTAGACAGACGTGGTCCATCTTAGGCCGCCTCGTTACTTATGGCCAATTGTCTGGCTATTTTATTTAAAAAAAGGTAAGAAGAGGTTCATATAAGTATAATTGACTTCAAAATTACAAATAATCATTCAAAAATACTCACTTGATCCACACAATTTTCTAAAGGCAGACATTACAACCTATCTTTGCGTCGATTCAAGGTTAAAAAGCCCATCGTTTTTCGGACTTGTCAATTGTACTGCTGTAACTTTCGTAAGCTTTGGCTTGTTCAGAGATTTTACATACCCTCGTACCATTTGTGTCTTAAGTGTTGAAAAAACAACATTGACTTACATATGAAATGGCGAGGTTAGATTCTTCGTGATTTGAAGGAACTCTGAGTATTGATTGCATTATATCTCCAACGAGACTCCCTAGAAACCATACGCGAAAATAAAATAATGTGATTAAATGAAACAAATTAAAAATATATATCTTTTATCCTTACACAAAGATAAATTGAGTGGTAACTAGAAAGTGAGAAAATAAAATAACTCAATTTCCTAAGATGAATTAAGAAATAGACGGTCACTTGCTCAAATTCCTCAGACATATAAATTGCTTAACAACAATCAGTTTAAAAATTAATTTAAAAAACTTTTAATTGAAAAATGCTACTTTACTATAACTGACTTCCTTAACGATAAAATTTTGACATAAAATAATAAATAATGTAATAATCAATGTTAATTGCCATAATATTATAATCAAATAAATATTTTTTTACATGCAATATTATATAATGTAATCATGAGTGATAATTTCCATAATATTCTATTTTAAATTGTGTCTGTGTATTGTAATAATTTAATTGACTCTGTAATATTGATAGACTAATGATAAATGAAATCTAACAAATTGCTATAGATGTAAAAATTTGCATACCAATTTAACAGTAGAATGCACTGGACTTGTAAAATTCTTAAGATCTTTGTAACTGTATTCTAGCAAATAAAGACTTACTTACTTACTTGGCAGACATTATCTGTTTCCGGTAACATCAACATTTACCATCGTTTTCAGATCATAATGTGATGTTTAGCTATATACGACAGTAAATTAATTGTTTGTTACTCATGCTTACCTGCAGTGTCTTGGGTGCAAACCATATCTGCTATCGCCATAGAGACTATCGTCGTTAGGGTCACCACACCCAGCACGGTGCGAAAAGTCATCTTAACCACAAGGCTGTCACCCTCACAGGAATATCCCACGAAACTGTTTACGTGCTTTTAACCAACGAACACCTATCGCTTCATTTATACCTATTGTTAGTTAAACACAATGAAACTCTTGTTCACCATAAAATATGGACATTTCACACTCTAATCCCATTTATATGCTATGAGATTGGCAACGTTACACGAATGAAAACAAGATTAGAAATAATTATGATGTACTTACTCCTTGTCAATAGTATCAGAAATCATTGGAATCAAAAATTAAAATAAACAAATAAGAACAATTATTTAAATAACAAAGACGCCTGCACTATTTAAATACAGGGTGTAGATTTAAATCTGTGCACTACGATTACATAGAGGTGATTTTTTACATTAAACTGATCACGAATTCACGAATTAAAAAAAAAACCTACTCACACTCATACGTTACAAAAAATATTTTCTTACGTTTGAGTGATCTTATTTTTTTACTTACCCGCCTCTATTGTGCAGAAGGTTCAATAGTCAGTTTTATTTTAAAATAGCTGTTTTCATACAAACATTCGGTCATCCAGTACAATATAGTGCTGCCGTCCACAAACTATAATGCCGTTAAGTGCAAAAACCACATTTCGAGAAAAACAGGTTTAAAGGTGGGAAACGGAAAAAAAATCGCTGTTTCAAAAGTAAATGAGTAATTTGTAACTTAAATATACCATCAGATAGGTTTTAATAAGAACTATAGAACACAAAAACTCACACAACGCTACGTATTATAGGTTCTGAAATATTCTAATTTTATCGTTTTAGTTAAGTATCAAATAACAAATAATTCATAATAAACACAACTTAAACGCCGCTACAGCTACCTTAACGGCATTTAAGTGTTGGATCTTGAATAATTTTGATAAATTTGTAAAACGAGTTCCTAACTAATAATTCTACTAAACTTTAATGCCGTTAAATTGTGTAACGGCGTTTTACCTCGGTAATACTTTTTTATTTTTTGACGAGACATTACTTGCCTATAATGCAGCTAATGTCAGTTAACGTCATTTTAGTCTCGTATTAGCGCGTAAATTATGCAGTCTTTGGTACGCCTATTTGATTCGTATTAAATACAAGACTAAAATGCAGCTAAAAACAAAACCTTTAACCATAACGGCATTTAAGCTAGGCATAAGTTACTTGAAAATTTAGAAAATACAGAAAAATGAATTTATGACAAAAATAATAAAACCATTTTTAGTATATAAAATCGAAATTTAAATGAAAAAAAATATATATTTGCATTTATGTGTCTCGTGGCAATTAATTCCAATGACTTTTTATCATATTTTCGTTATTTTAGCAGATTTTTCATTTTTTGCTATTTCTTATAACAAAAGAGAAGTAACTGGCAATAATCAATGTTTCTTACAGCGTTACGAAAATACTTAAGTAGATTCTTATAAAAGACAATACAAAATTAAATCTTTTCCATTTTCATGTCGTGTTGAAATTACAAACGACTATTTATTTTAATTCCTAAATTTAGCAGTTTAACTTTCTGCTATTGATTAAAACACAGTTAACGGAAACACTTGGTGAAGTGACTTAATCCATAGGTATGTGGACCTATAAATTATAATTGCTGAACGGCAAACAAAACACCGTCTTGAACCTGAGTAATATACTGAAAACTCTGTCAATTTTCTTAATATTTCTCTTCGCAACTGAGCCAAAATGAATTTGGCAGTTCAGCGGAACTCAAAAGCATTAGGACAAAAAAACATTAACTGAATTTTCTCATTAATATTATCTGTTGGTCGTGGCTATCTCGGAGACGTGGCTAATTCCGCTTTCACGTCTCGAGTTACCCATGCCTCCGTGACAATAGAAACGATAGAGACGCTGGTAGCATCTTACTAGTAAGGCGCGCTCTTTCCTACTCTCAACTTATTCTTCCTGATTATAGCCCAGATAAATAATATCGTGGCTGTGAGAACTTCATACATTGATATTCTATCTGTATATATTTCTTACCCTTCTTCTTGCTTTCCAAACGAAGTTCTGTCATTTTGTCTGTTCCTCCTTCAGTATTTGTGATGAATGATTCGAACGCACACCTCGCCTATGGGGGTTGCCACTTCCCGGATCCTCCTGGCTTAATTCTTTTAGATCTTTTGGGTTTGCTAAATTTGTGTATTTTTGACAAAGGTAGTCCAACAACATGGGTATCTTCTTTTCAAAACCCAGCCTTTGCTGTCAATATGTCTCTCTGCCCCCAAATTTAATATCACTGCTTTCTTAAAAGAGCATTTGGTGCACCAGATCCATCCCCGCCGAGTAACTCTCGTATCCCACTATCGCACTTTTAAAATACTCACTAAAAAGCTGGACTGGGCCTCGTTTACTACCTTTGTTGATGAAAGATTAAACTCACTACCAAACATTAACACTTCTAACTCGCTCTGTGCTTACTCCTATTTTGTCGATGTCTTAAACTCATCAGCAGATTCTAGTAGCCAAAAAAAGTCATTTAAGAAAAAATCCTCCCCGGTGAAATGCTGACGGTACAGACACTGTTCGAAAAAGCAAGGAGGCAAAAAAAGAGTAATAGAGATATATCTATGAAGAATTACGTCCTTTACCAAAAAAACGGCACAGGTTAGACGACTTTTCTCTAAGAAAAAAAGAAAGACTAGAGAAAGGTTTGCGAAAGCATGTCTCTACTCACGCTATCTACTATAGTTTAAAAACAAATCAGAAAGTTTCGTCAGTTAGTTATCGCAACAAACACACCTGCAAATGACCCATCAACTTGGCTCCACGCCTTTGCAGACAAATTCGTCCCACCCTTTGTCCCGTTCACAGACTGCTCTTCTTCAATTTATAAATACCCAATTCAACGTTTTGCACATAACCGCATTATAGCTTAGGAATGTAGGATAACGGCATTTAAGTCGTGTAAACATGTAAAAAACACGTAGCCTGTTACATTTAATTAGCATTTATGGTATACCCGCTACTGTTATTTTAATAAATACAGACACCTAATACAACGCTTAAATGCCGCTATTGGACTTTATCTGCGTTTTTGTCTAATATTTTACATAAATTTTTAATAACGGCAATATACTGTTGTAATTTTTAAAAATTATATGTGCTATTACAAGTTAAAATCCCTTAGCCGCGTTTTAGCTAAGTAATTTGTTGTAACTGCATTTTAGCTCTGTAATTTCGCTAAGGCAAAGCAGTTAACGGCATTCTTATTTTTTGTATCTCAAGAACTAAGCAAGATAGAAAAATATGAGTAACAGTGTTAGATTCAGCATTTTTTTCTGATCCAGATAGTACTACAAAGTCATTTTTGACCAATTGTCGGTTAACGGCACTATAGCTTATGGACGGCAGAGTAACGCTGATCACAAAACATGACCTCTCAAATATCTTATTGAGAACAACTCTGTCAAACTAAATAATAGTGACATGCTCTTAAGCTTGCAAATACAGTTCAAAGACACAGGGTGCATACATCAATTCGTATTTTACAAAGTTTACGTACTGTATAAAGCCAACGGTTTACTTAGGCAGCACTGGCTTCTCGCCAACACGTCAGTGCAGCCTTATAGAAAACTAATTTATTGAATGTCGAGTTCCGGCTTATATTAGACTGTAAAATACTATGTAGAAGCATGTTGTTTTAATTAAACTGACAGCAAATTATGACCCTGTGCACACTGTAGAGAGGTTCCCTCATAGAAATCAGTTATGAGCAGTTCAGTGCTAAACTACAATGGTTTTTGTTAAGTTTGGTTTAAGTTTTGAAAAGCAAACGATATAAAACAGGTTTTATTTCATTGTGGTTCATTCTTACTAAAAGTAATCCAAGTGTATTTTGTAAACTGTTTTCCAATGTTGTTTGAAGACGATCTTCCACCAGTGAGTTAAAAAAGTTATATTCGCTTATATCTTTTTAACGTACTGATTTTGTGCAACCCTATTAATCTTTCACATCGTACACTTGACTCACCCAATCAGAATAAGCTTACTTTGCAACGATACACAAATCCGGAGTGGCGTACCGATACCGCGTTCAATTTGTAATGCAAACAGATATCGCGCTCGTATCGCGAATAAATTCTCAGCGTGTCACCGATACCGGACTTTGCGTTGTTTTAAATACTTTTTTCTTATCCGTTTGTTTGTACCAGTGAGTAATTTTGCAAATGACTGATAAGCTGGAGACCTGATAAGGTTGAAATACTGTGACAAAAAATTGTTAAAGAGTTTTTACTATTCTCAAAAAAACTGTAGATTTTCTAAAAAGTATCTTCGAAAGAAGTCAATGATGGATAACATCTCAAAATGTTCTAAGCATAACATAAAGCCTTAGCCTATAATTCAGGCGCATGAATAACGCAGCCACAGCCTGCAGCAGCTCATTCTTCATACTGGATAAGCCCGGCCGTTCCCGGGGTTCCAAAAATGGCGCCTGATATACGGCAGTCGCCACCTGTTACATCTGAATACGATTGTGTTAAGAACTGCTCTAGAATATAAACGGCTATGGCGTGTGTGTGATTTGTGCATTAAACTGAGACTTTTGTCTTTTAGGGTGAAACGTATTGGAGTCTTGGTTTAAAAATAAATAAATAATGGGTTATGAAAAATTCAATAATAATGATCGCCCTAACAGACGTAAACTTTTGTCACCACCTGAGTCTATGCATACGCTACTATAGCTAATAAAACGATGCAATCCTCATTCGAGACTAGAAAACTCAGTATTAAAAAGTTTATCACTTTGTGTGTAAATATGTCCAATATAGCCAGAAGGAACTGTAACTTTGTGATAACCAAAGGTATTTAAGTTATCTCAGAAACAAATCTTATTAACTTCACAATGAGCGAGGTAAAGTATATGTCCTTCAATTTGCAAGAAATTAAAGGAGTTCTGGTCTAAAGGATAACATCATGCGAAGGCGGGTAGCGGTAATCCTTCCTCAGTCGGCTTCGCTCAACTTTATACATCCATTATTCCGAGTCGGAGCTGGCATTAATACTCGCCCCTTTATCATTGTTTAATATTTGCCGGCGATCGTTCTGGCATTAAACATGGAAATATTCATTTGTTCTGCAGATTAGGAGTCCAAGTTTCATTGGAGAGGTTGACACTAAGTCCTAACCTACGCAAACGGGTGTCTAATTCTACTAGCTAGCTACTAGCTACCTATCTGCTTATTATTTTTTATGCAGTTCCAAAAAGAAAAGGTTTGTCTAACCTAGTGAATTTGTATAAGCACCTTACAAATCGTCCAATCGCGGTAAAACATTTACCCTCATTGTCATAAAATTAATACTTTTCAAAGTGGAGGTCATACAGACTTGAAATCGTTGTCACATAAGTAATGCTTATGTTATTAGTTTGCGCAACCCCGTTATTGTTTCCCTCATTGTTAGTTTGGAAGCTAGGAGCGAGGTGCAAAGACAAACATCACCTGAAACACGAAAGCAATTTCACACAACTCAGAACGTTCAGTGCGAAACTAACTGCACCAACAAATTACCTGGAGTAGGTACAGTTGAGTAAAAAAAACATAATTCAAATGTTTTTTTTTATTTTAATCATGCCTTTTAAAACGTCTGAGTTAATGATAACTGTAAAGGTTGAAACAGCTGTTGGAGAAAACCTTTCATTTCGTTATGAATATAAGATTTTAAAATTGAATGAACAGCTTCTTCTGGGTAAACTTGCTCTACCGTTAACTCTGTTTCTACCACGCTAGGTTTCTAGTCTCTAGCCAAAAAATAACCTATTTTTGATAATGCTGTTTGGCGGTAAAATCTTTTGTAGGTACAATGGTTTTCTTTGTAATGATGTTTGTATAATTAAATTGGGTTGAAAAAAGTAAAGTGTAAACATCCCACTGCTGGGCAAAGGCCTCTCCTGAAGTGTGAAGTGAGGAAAAAAACATTCAAATTACAATTAGGCTCACTTGGGCACGGTGATTTAAGTCAGGATTACGCCTAATTAATCCTAGTTTAGCGTAATCCTAAATCTTCGAATGCAAGTCCCACTAACTGTCATAACTAAAAATGATATTATTGCAGGCTTATATATTTTTTACCTGACTGTACATTCATTTGGGGCTTATTGGCCGGTTTCATGCGACAGTTTTGTTCATTTTCCTATTGCTTTTGTTTCGGAGAGGCCGGAATGAAGTCACGTCTATTAGATAAGTTTGTGTCATCAAAATAAACTACTATGAAGGTACAATGTTACTAAATAATGTAGAAACTGTCTAACAGATGTATTTAAGCAACGGGCGAGCACATTTTGTAAAACTTTTAGCAACTCATCCGATTATGAGCAATTATCGGATTTCCCGTACAATTACATAAAAAATTTTATTTACCTATAGTAACTTTACAAAAAAGTTGCGTAGATTTTAGTAAAGTACCTACCTAGAATAAAAATCTAAAAAGAAAAATTAAAACAGTGCAAGAGAATGATACCAGTAAGTGACATGAAATAACCCAACATACTCAGACCTTAAATAGAGGCAATAAAAACCAAAAAAAACACCTGAAAAAGGAAACTTTCCAGACGATATGACAGGCGTCGTCAACAAAGTTATCGATACAGATATAAATGTTGCAGTAGTGTTTTTAAAAATCAGGATTGTTTATTATTAAAATCAATTTTATTTCTTTTCGAACTCTGAATTTCAGATTCTATGTTGAATTTATGTGACGTGCCATTTTCTATAATTTCGATTCCTTACAATCTAAATGGTAATCTTGTCACATATTTCTTATTTGAGATCTTTCTTTTGAAGAAAAATAAATTGCATGTCAAAAAAATGTCTAGATTTTTATTGCAGCTATGATAGAACTGAAATTGATTTATTTTGAGATGATTAAACTTTAATCATAGTTGAAATAACATTTTATTGAATTGTGAGACAAAAGTATCGTAAATCTCATTGTACGAGAGAAACCTAATTTCTCTGTCAATGTCGCGTCGTTCAAAGAAGTCTGTTCTTAGAATTTTCAATTTATCATTCATAAGTCCTTTTCCTAACATGAGATCTGACATTGTGATACGAAATTGCTTCAAGACATTATGTTCTAGCTTTTGAATAAATAATTTGTCAATCTTGTGTAACGGGAATATTTGGAATATTCAGTTACACAGAAAATCCAGGGAACGGTAACCCTGTATGAGCCATTAGCTTTCGTGTGGTTGAAACTGTATAGCATGATTGTTTGACTATTTCTGGGTGGCTTCACAACGAATATTATTTCGGGACAGTTTTGGATACGTAAGGTTAGGTATGGCTTGTAAATATGACACTCATGTTGATGACTAGGTAGTTAGTTCAAGACTAGTGAACATACTAATTCACTCTAGTTCATGTTTTATTATAAAATCAAATAGAATTTTAGTTAGTCGCTACAATCTACAAACATATTGAAAAATTACTTATTATTGAGATTTAAAACGATTTATTGTCGTCGTGCGTAAGAGGCCCCAGAGCACTAGGTACTTTAAAAAAGAAACTCTCTTCTAAGACATATAAATCAAAGAGTACTCTGGCAATATCTCTGTATTCTTTATCCGCTGTAATTTTCTTTTCACTTACGCTCCAAATAACTTAACTTTATTCCACGACTTGCAGAACGCGTGATAACCCACGTTCCACTTTTTTTTTGTATTCATACGAGAACAAAAGCGGCGTGGAGTCGCTCGTTTAAATAAGCGGCAGTTGGTCGCACGCGCCGCCTCGCAAACTGCGCGCGTGTTATTTACGTGCGTGGCCGCTGCGTGCCCGATGCGTGGGACGAGTTCACACTAAAAGCTTTCATAAGGGGAAATGTGGTATTGATACACTCAATTAATGTTGACCCTAAACTGTAAAGCTCTACTACAACCAATTTACGCGCTACATTCATCAGATTTAAAACGATGTACTTGCAATAGTTTCAGGGTTTCTAAGTATAAATTAATTATTTGTAACTATTGTGTTTCTCTTAAAGTGGCTTCATCGCAATATTAATATTTTTAATGATTTTTAGATTTTAAATGGCTTTGAAAGACATTGTTTTCACAATGAACTTGCATAATGAATACGAACGTTGAAAATGACGATGAATACCTGGATAGCCAATGATAAAACCTATTGCCTTGTAACATAGTGAAAAGGTTACAAAATAGAAAATGGCTCCAGTCTGAACATACCTTTAAACTCATGTTGTTATGAGCGCAGCCGGGTGGCGCGGGGACAAACTACACAGCAGTTGAATATTAGTGCCACAACGCGGATTTATTGGTTGTATCTTACGCAGAACTACATTTTAATCCGCCATATTGTTATTACTGGTACTTGCGAGGTATACTGTCCTCGTTATTTCACTTAGCCGGCGTATTTTGTTTTCATGCTACTGTGTTATGTGAACATTATTTAGCGTCCCAAGTAACGTTGCTTCTTATGCCTATTTCTCAGCATAATAAGCAACATTTCTAAAGAAAGATATAAGATCATGATCGACACCTGACACCGGATGCGATCGACGTCAAATATCTGCTTAGACGAGAACAAAAAATATATGTTATTTCAGTACTTGGTTAGGTTTGCGAGAGATGAGCTTATATTCAAAACAGGAACAATGAAGGGTACATATATATTTTAATTTCAATAGAAACTAGTGTGTTATAAGGACTTTTAAGCTTGACGCTATACGCGATTTCTTCCAGACAACCTTTTGGTGAAAAAAATATGATTTCAGGAAGGGAAGGAAATTTACTCGAAGAAACTTATGGTAAGTTTTTTCATGTAGTTAAATATGTTAACCAACTGCCGTTCAAGATCTGAGTTCACATTCAAAAGAGTTCCTTAACTCGAAAGCTCGCTCGCAAGTGCTTGCCTGTGAATTGAGTAATCTATCTCGTATTGAATTTATATGGGATTATAACTTGAGCCGTGAGCTGGAGGTGCTCAAACAGCTGATCAAATATCTGGGTAGAGTGTATGCCAATATCAATTTCAATACTAATATATTGAACTATGATCCTGAATTCAGAGGCTGTTCAAATGTCAAGTAATTTCTCTATCACCACAAGTCTGTGACACGGTTGCTATTGAATAATAATTATTATCAGTTTACAGACGTGAGCTACTTAAGCTCCAAGTGGTTTAAATTGTAGCCAAATTAAATAGAGGGAAGTTTTGTACAGTCATAGGAATAAAATGATATTTAGTTACTCCTGCTGACATGGAGCTGATCTGATGATAAAACCAGCAGGTGGCCATGAGAACTTGGTAATTAAAACAAACAACCCCAATGAGTTTAGGCTCGTATGATTCATCTTGACTAGTACTTTCGTGCTAGGTGTTAATAAAGGTGGAGCTAGAAGCTTGGTTTACAAATTTTTTTTTACTACGTAAATTATATGAATTGCACTATATTTGCA
The DNA here is from genome assembly GCA_963584085.1 of Pyrausta aurata. Classification (NCBI taxonomy): domain Eukaryota; kingdom Metazoa; phylum Arthropoda; class Insecta; order Lepidoptera; family Crambidae; genus Pyrausta; species Pyrausta aurata. The sequence goes on along the minus strand of OY757253.1, from coordinate 464,292 downwards.
ATTAGCTTCATTACTATTAAACTAACCAAACAAATGTGTGAGTTTTTGTTATTTTCTTAATTTCCGAGTAGATAAAGTTTAAAACACTAATACGATATCTAAGTTAAGATGTTACTCGCAGCTGCTACGAGCTGATACAGCGAATGTGGTGAATTTGCATAATGTAGTTGGTACAACTAAAATGCAGCTATTCATTACCTGAAATTCAATTAGAAGTAACGTAACACAGGTACACAAAAAATAGTTTGCAACTAATCCTTTTAAATGGACGGAAGACTATCCTTTGTAGAGAAAATACAGTTGTTTCCAACTTCTTATTCGTGTTGCCCATTGTTAGCCTTGAATTAAGGCTAACAATGGGAAACAAAACTCCATCTGAAAGCTTTAACTCGTAATTTACATTCAATCGTTAAGTTGAGCTGTGTTATTTCAATTAAACGTGTTTCAAAAAAGATTTTTTTGAATGAGTCGAATATGAACTGAATAGAATGTAATATTTTCGTCTTACCAAGTGTAGTAGCCAAAATACGGATTTTCGGGCTCGAAAGCAAGAGACGATGGCTGACAGTAATGTTGGTAGTAATGGGCATTGATAGCTGGTAATCTTTGGCAGTTGACAATTTCGAAGCTTTCTTTTAGACTGACACATCGACGTTATGACGACGCAACGGTTGTATTACGATGACGGTAAATTTACGTAATGTCGACGTATTTGCTTTGGCGAACTGTAGTCCATGTAAGATTCCTTAGAAATGGGTTAATACGACCTAAGGCAAATCCAAAGGGCATGGGAAATGCCACTGTTCGGATGCCCATTAAATAGCACAACCGGCGGACTGTCGTAATTTGATCCGCGCCGCAGTTACACCGGGTTTCATTACGGGACGAGCTATTTAATCCGCACTCGGACATAGTAAGGTGAGATCAGCCACTTCATATCTTTTACTCATTTGATAATACAATTGGCCACCCAACTAGCTCCAACATATTTTGATAATGTTGTTGTTTATGGTGATCCTTAACCCATAGACACACAGAGTATACATAACAAGTATTTATTTGTTTATACTTTATTGCACAACAAAAATTTGTACAAAAGGTGGATTTAACGCCAGAATGCCATATTCTCTACCAGTCATACCTTTGGGCTAAGCAGAAATGATTGTGGGCGGTGCGACATAGCGCAATTATGTTCTGTAGAAGACATGAAAATGATCCCTATACGAGTATGGGGACAGTAAAACACGATGAAGCTTGACAGAGAACCCTACATGGGGATAATAAGGGAAAAGGGTTAAGGTGTTTATTGGTATTCACCACGTTGTTTTTCTATAGATGACTTTTACGACCAGTTCGAAACGAGGCTGGTACATTCTAGGTTATTCTTTCGTTCTCAGGTCAGTTCGTTCTTTCAAACTGGCGATTTGTCATATCCACGAAGAGATTGCGGCTTGAAAGCTTATTGCTGAGTAGATAGGAAATATTATATTCAAGTTTATTTATTATAAATCAAGCAATTGAACCTTATTATCTGCACTCCTCAGGCTGTGCAAGGTCTTGCTAATTCCCAACCCGTTCCCATTCAAGGCGTCTCGTTCGCCGCTCACTCATTCAGCGATGAATGCCGGGACGTTCTTTGCGCCTAATTCCGAACGAATAAGATTTCGCAGAACCCTAGCTAAATGGGTGCCGGGTTAAAAAGAAAGTGACTGCTACAGGGAATGAGATTTTAGCACTATTGGAGTATTTCTGTTTGAAAAGAAATAGTAAACTCTTTCAGAAGTCCAATGTTATATACCGAAATACTCTTAAAACAGGATCAGATAATGGTAGGCTTTCTACCTTCTTTTTACCTGACCGCCTCCTGGCTTAATAATGTGTGAATCTTGTTTGTTTATTTATTTGCAAATATTATTACTATCGTACCTGATTGACAGCTTGATGAATTTTAACAATAATTGTAAGTATTGTTATATTCGGTGCACAAAATGGGTGAGTTAATATTTTTGATGATATAATTGGCTACAGTTCCTATTACTTTTCATACCTCAAACCTTTAAAATGGTCATTTTCTAATAATCAACATTGTAACATTTTGTTTTCTCTTTCCAGATTGCTACACTACACTAGCCTCAATGGTAAGTGGTGGTTGTAAGTTTTCATTTGATCTTATGTTTTTTGCCTAGTGATTCCTTCGGAGAAATTTTAAAGGTGAATATTGTCCAATGCTTTGTTTTGCTCGTATCATCAATATGCAACAGGTTATTAAACGCCTATTTTTCACACATTTGAAAACTCATAAAGTTAATCCAATTGTTTTGGTAGCTTTTGGATAACACTGGGTATAAATCCAGATATTGGTAATGGCTGTTAATATTAAAATAACGGGATACAGGGTTTTATTGGGCGTGCAGCCGGAATTATGTTGTGGCGGATGCCCAATTAATGAGAGCACTACAGTTTGGTAAATAATGGACACGACACCACAACACAGGTAGAACAGCCATGCAGTTTGGGGGAAACTCGTAAAGTTAGCTCCCATAGATGGGCAAAGGCCTGACCTCAATTATGACGTTGTATGGCCTAATGCGGATTGGTGGAGAGGTGTTTGCAAGGCAAACGACCTTGCTCTCAGATGAAAACTGGTAGTAGATTAGATTTATCAATACTCTAAAATCTTCCATGTAATAAGTTGCTCCAGATTTTTGGATGTTGTAAGCATTTCAATCCCGTTGTGAGGATTGGCCACACACACAACTTAACACATATTATCTGATCTGTATGTGGATCCCTGAATACTGATTTAGGATGTCTATTATGTTTCTTCGAAAACAGAGACGGAACTTTAAAATGTGTTTCCTACACGTAAAAAGCACAACCTGACATGTGCTGTCAAATACAATTCACGCGAGCGATCCATGAATTAATGCCAATACGAACGCGCCTTCACGATTGGCGAATAAGATATTCATAAACTCGGCTAGGGGAGACACCTGATTGACGCAATTGCTTTTGAACTGGGTAACATAAATGATGATAAAATAAAATCATCATCTACACAAAAAAATTGTGTTAATGCAAAATTACAAATACTAAAATACCACTACAATATTTTTTTGCTTCTGAGAAAAAATAAAATCTGTATGTATAAATAACTCACTGTACTGAAAATTACATAACTCACTGTAACTTACAATTAATTTCAACTTGTAATGTGTATTTTTTTTAATTCTTAAAATGAGAATTTGACATTTCATGCTAATAATAAAACCAGACTAGGTCTGGGTGCGTATTGCGATGCAGTTTTGACGGTTAAAATGCTGTGCTTTACCGTCAAAGTAGCAATTCTCATTGCAATTTCGCATTTTATTGATAATATTAATATAATATAACAATATAAATATTAATATTCATACCATTGTAGTATTATTATAATATTATTATAATATTACATTGCTAATATTCGTTTACACTGAGTCGGAATTAAACTGCCTCGGAATTGAACGGATTAAGTTGGATCGCAATACGCACCCTGGTCTGGCACAAGTATTATTTATGGTAAGTAATTCAGATCTGTACAAAGAAATCTAATATGGTTAACTTTATTCTTTCAGCAATGAGAATAGTTTTTCGCTTTGTTCCGTGTTCGCTATCCTTTTAAATATTGATCCTAACCCACTTACAAAAATGAGACCCGCTTCAAAGAAGGTCCCCCGAGTACGCGGAGAAGTAAGGCTGAAAATTGACAGTCTGCTTTGACCTCTTTTTAGGAATTCGTAAAATAACAGATATAAGTTATAGTGTAGTAATACCAATGACTCATGTAAATTTCGAGTGTGATTCTGCAATTTTGAAATGAAGCATATTTGCCGATATTTCTACAACTCGGCCCCGACTCAGATATCGATATTCCCTTTGATATTTTTCCGGTATTGTGGGAATAATCGGATAATGTATGTTTACCATTTTTCACTCGAAGTAATGTTATCAGGTAATAGCAATAAGACGGAAAGAATGAAGTTGGAATTCTAAATTTGTTATTAAAATCTGGTTTGCAATGTTCTTTGTTATATATTTTTTAACAAATAAGTACTATCTACTATTTGTACAACTTTTATTTAGAAAGCCTTTTGCTTGTAAATGTAATCAAGTATTCAGTGCTCATAAAAAAAATATTGGTTCTGTTTATGTGTAAACTTTGACAATATTTATTTTTATTTATTTATATTTATTTATTTTCCAAACTTATAAATAAAAATTAAGAATAAGGAAGGCGTTACTATACAAAAACATTTTGAGTTATTGACATTATAATCAAAGTTAAGAAATCTTCACGTGAGAAGCCACTGATCAAGACTGACAAGTAACTTAGTTAAAATATTTAAAGCGACAGCCCTGTGGCCTGTGTCCCAGTTAAAGTTGCGAATTAGACTTCTGCCGCACGTGCGCATCAGACAAGGTACTTGATGCACAGTGACGGCGACAAGGCTTACTCTAGTGGTTGAAGACTTGAGGTTCATTCTTAAAAGATGAAAAAATTAAATGATGAAGACAGAAAGCAATTTTTGGTTTCTCATTTAATATTTAAAGAATACAAATATGACACTGTAGGTGTCAAAAAAAATCGAAACGTTGAAGTCCATTGTTTTGAAAGGTTGCATGTCTCTCTCTCTATCTGCACGACCTAAGGGTTTGACTGACAGAGTATGCATTAAGTCCATTGGGGCGAGTCCGTTCCACTCTACACCACGTCTGCACCTATCTAGACTGATCTCAAGATAAATTTAATTTGAACAATAATATCTAGTCGTAAATATCAGTAAAGCAAACACGATCCTGTAAATGAAAGTAGATAGCTAGATCTGAAAATATGGTTCTTACAGAGTAGAGTTCTGACTTCACCGAAATTATTCCTCAAATACACTTTCCCCGCGGTTCGGTACGTTTGCACTTTGAGATTTGTTTTGACAACCTTGTTGTTGCTGTTGTGGGTTGCATATCGTTATTTCAAAATTCCAGTTCTAAGACAGTTTATCTCGAGTGTATAAGAGGTACAAATATAGGTCCTATCAGTGGCTGCGATAAACAAGATGTCGTATTTGAGCGCATGAATAACAATCTTAATAACACAAATTAAAAATATACGTAATTCAATGCTTTGATGACGATTTAAGAAGTTTTATTTTACGAGAATTTATAATGGCCAACCTTGTAGGTAATGAAGGTCATATTCATGTTAAAATTTAGAGGCTTTTACAAACAACGCCGTATTAAACTTGCTTAAACCCAGATCTTTTACAATTTACGGGGCCGTATGCAAACGAGACGCGCGCCTACAAAAACACTTAACATTTTTTTTTTACGTCGGAGGTCGGCAAAGGAATTAAAATAAAATTTAATTGCGTCGTTATCAAAATTCATTAGCAGTAACGGAGACTGGGATCGCTAGCAGGGATGTGGTGAAGATAGGAATTCTTGGGATTACAATGGGGGTCTGACATGTCATATTAAGGGACTAATTCCGGTTTCTTTTTATTGATAGCTCAAAAAAATAAATACATACATAGGCAAAGTTTGCCAAACAAGTCAGTGGTTACGAATCAGTAGTACATTAAGACTTTCCGTTGCCGTATTCTAAGAAGTATTAAGTAGTGGCTGAATCCATTTTTTGTTTCCTATCCCTAGTCTGTAGAGTCTACAGTTTAGCATTCTGACTGTTTGAATAGGACCCAAAAACTTAGCTGCTTGTATTTCATTAGCTTTTCTGAGTTGTGTAAAGAAATAAACACGTTTTATCTCTTACATTCAATTACAAAAATATTTATCTTATTTTCAGTACAATATACATTTTTATGAACCTATATAACATCATTTTTGATAAAATATACAACGACGCCTTTTTACCGATCTAAAACTGAACTTAGTTTAATTTGCCTGTTTTTCGACCTACAGCCATCTAGTCCGAAGCAGTCGAAATGTATTTTTTTTGTCATTTTACCCCGATAAGTTCAATAATCTGATTTTCTGCTGATAAGTTCAATAATCTGATTTTCAAAAACTCTTCTCAATCAATAAATACACAAATGTCGCCTCAGCTTTTTTCAAGGGCCACTTGGTGTTCGAGAGAAAAATTATGTCGAGACTTCCACGCCTGCAGTCTTATGTTAAAACAGCAAGTCCATATCAATATCCAATATCCGCAACTATTTCATTTCCAACACCTATGGGTTGGCTGGAAGAGATCTCTTTTAGGGATAAGCCCACCTTTGTTCACATTGTGACTTTTTGTATTTTCTGTACATCTTATAAGTGCAATAAAGAATATATAATTGGATTCATTAAAAAAGACCGAGGCCCAGTTATCCAGCCCAATCACATCATGAGCCGATTTCTTTGGCACGTATCTAATAAAACGCAACGATTATTTGCATATAATTTAACAACGTGCATTTTAAACTCGGTGGAAATATTAGTAGAATGAATTTGTTTATTCATTTTATTCAAACAGAGATGTATCAAACTCAAAGCGTCGCTAATGTTAAATATACGACACGTGTTAGTATTGTACTAAAACAGCTTAAAACGTTTTCACATCGGAAACACGCTGGTATTAGAATCAGTTCAATTGATCCCTTTATGTTGTAGTTTCAATGAATTTTTATAACACTCACGAGCGAGCACGAGTGCGGCGAATGGAAAACAAAATCCCGGTATAATCCCGGGTGTCCGGGATTTTGACGTCGCCATCCGGAATATTGTCCGGGAAACTATTGGAGCTGAAATTCATATAGTTATCATTGATACTTTGATGTTGACTTTGTGTGCATTAACATTTTGTAACAAATGCAATTATAAAATAATTTTTGTACATTTCAACATGTACTATCGTTATGAGAATGTTAAAAACGCACTTTATTCTGTAGGTAGTATAGGAAGATACATCTGAATAAAAAAGTATGATTTTTCTTTTCCATTCTAGGACCTTGGCTTGTGTGTGTGTTTTCATCGAAATAGTAAGAGTCCCTACATTTGATACGAAGATTAAGATAATTCTCCATCGATTTTATGTAACGTCCATGCATTGCATTTTTGGCGATTAATTGTAACGTGATAATTTAACCAACAGCGTTATAATGTTACCTTCGAGTAATGTGTTATAGTTTAAAAGCAATAGTTATAAGTAAGAATTAAGCATATTATTTAATTCTACTACTTATGAGTATTCTTAGAAAATAAGAGAGTACTTATTTAAAATTTAAAAGAACGTTTTTACGGAACCTGTTTATGTACATCCTAAATGCTTTGACCCTCCGTTACCAAGGACTTACAAATCCGTGGATTAGCCCTCAGCTCATTATTATAAAATTGATTTTATTATTCCATCTCCGCCTCCACTTCCTATTATCATTATATCTCGTCTCTTATTATTTCTTGATCAAAATCATTATTCTCAGCGCGGTTTCCACTCGTCGGACTTGGGTGATCCAATTTATTAGGCCTGCCAATCATGTTTAAGCTTTTGTACAAATACACTGGTAGTATCAGAAATATTGTAGAAATGATTGCAAAAAATGGATACACGAAATCATGGAAGTGTTATGCAAAAAAATATCTATTTTTGGTACACTAAGCAGCTAAAAATTCAGAAAAAAGAGCTAATTTTTTATAAGAGTATTAATAGTACCTACTTTAAGTTTTACAGTATAATTCTGTATCGCTAGCAGACGGGACTAAATGAATGAATGACGAGGAAGAATAAAAATGGCAAACACTAAAAACTTCTGACAAAACTAAAAGTAATGTGGTCAGATATTTTTTTACGAATTCAAACAGCGGAAAAGTTTCTTTTGATTCACCATTCGGCACTATTAGTTTTCGATATGACTGCGGAGGGTTCTTGGAAAGGACTTGCTAGGAACCAATAATAACGTAATACACGGACCAGGATTTCTCAAATCTGTACTTTATATTATGAGCTCAAATCATTTAAGTATTATATCGTACAATACAAACCGTTCGCGTTGAAGGGAATTGAAATATGGATCGAGCGTGCTATTTGTTTGGGGACATGGGCAAAAATTACTTACTCGTGTTGTGCAGTCCCACATTAATCTGCTGAGTTGATAGGTAAATAAATCAAACAATTGAGCACACTGTGAATAAACGAAACATTCACGGTTTGGCCATGTTTATCGTTATTTTGCAATATAAATTCCCGACATTAAATAGTTGTGACGCACAGTTAGTTTCTAGGCAAACATTGTTCACACAAATGTTCCGTGCACCCTCGCAATTAATACGGAATAGGAAATGCAATTGAAACAATACGTGGACTGCAAGTTGTTTGCGATCACGCCGCCCGCATAACTCCCGAAGCCGCCGATGTGTGGCGCTGCTTACGTTTCTGACAACGTCTAGCGAAAGCAGCCAGGCAGCATGATACTTACTTACTTACTCCTTTAGCGCAGCAACCCAAAGTGTGTCTTGGCCTCCGACACAAGAGAACACCATCTAATCCGGTCTTGCGCCGCCTCTTGCCAGTCCGCAACTTGTAGCTCCTGCAGATCTGACAGGACGGCGTCCTTTCAGCGGTATCTGGGTGGTAAGTGTGTATGATGCTGGTTTAAAAACGAATTAAATACCTGAGCCTTTTTTTGGTCATAATAAAATATAAATGTATGTATAGTAGTGATGTTAGATGTTATTGTGCTGTCTGTTTTGTTTATGCTGTAAAACTGTTACAACTAACTGCCTTTAGCTGGTTAGTAAAGGCCAATGGGTTACCGACCAACACGAGAGAGCTTGCAATTAGGTATACGAAATGTATTGGAAAAACAAAACACGGTGGTTTGTAACAAGTATCTACCTATATTTATAACGTCTTTGAGGCGTACTAAAGAATCAATGTAGGTTCCTAATTGTAGTTTTTTTTTGTTTTTACTCCTTTTATTATCTGATTGACACTGAAGCATTGTACCTTTGCCACACCCAAGTATTATCAGTATGAACTTATACCGATGTCCTTGATATTTTGTGCACAAAATCACGGGCCATCTATTTATGCCTAAGTACGTCTAACCCAGTGGACATGCCTCAAAAATGCAAGCCCCGACTTAATAAGATACGTGACTGCGCCGGCAAGTGTATTATTCAGTACATTCGGCCCCGAGAGGCAGAAATGTAATCTGATCGGCTAGATCAAAGAAGTCACTAATCTGGTAGACTTTGTAAAATCGTTATATGAGTCAAGCTTAGTATGAAGGTTTAGGTTTAATACATACAGAATTTAGGAGCGCAATCAATAAAACAACTTAGCCACTGCAATTATAGATAGTTTGAACAAAGTGTAGTCACTTGACAGCACCGCGCAGCACTTGACTGTAGTGGAGTCAAAAGATGCCAGCGAACAGACCTCGTATGCAGCGGAAACACTGCATACGAAACAAAAATTTAATCTATACTAAGATTATAAAGCTGGAGAGTTTGTTAGTTTGTTTGTTTGTTTGAACGCGCTAATCTCCGAAACTACTGGTTCGAATTGAATAATTCTTTTTGTGTTCGATAGTCCAGTTATCGAGGAAGGCTATAGGCTATATAACATCACGCTACGACCAATAGGAGCAAAGATATAGTGGTAAATGTGTAAAAAACGGGAGAAAGAAGTCACTATTCCACGCGGACGAAGTCGCGGGCAAAAGCTAGTTTGAAAATAATTTAGTGCAAAGCACGAGTCCTTTAGCAGAATGATTGGCTAATCTTCAACCGTGCCTATAGTTCATTGTTATTCATGATTGATTGATTGGTTGATTGTTGTTTTTCATTGATTGACGGTTAACTGTTGACTCGTTTCTTGAGAGTGACGAAATCATTGCACTTTTGGTAACATTTCATTTCAAAAGACCGCAGCTCTGTAATGCTAATGTATCTCTAAGTTAAATAACGTATCATAAAATGTACACCACAAAAGAATCAAATAGTATTTTAAAATTCCAACGATATCACATACATTAAATAGGTTACTTCCTTTGTTTTTGAAGTTGGTAAAAAACACTTCTGATTTCTAACTCACACTAATAAATACATTATTATTTTGTTTACAATGACTTAACTGTTTGAAATATCATTAGCCAACCCAACATAGCAGGTACAGTAATAGCCATTATTCCAGATATGTTGTGGGTTTCACTGGTCTTTGCGGTTTGTGCTCGAATCCTCTTGGGTTGACCTTTTAGGTAAAGCGATCTGTTTCAGCTTTTCATTGAATTTCGCTAAATACTTAATAAGCGTGCGAACAGCGAACATTTTGTCTCGGTGTTGGTTTTTTTAGACAAACATAAAATTGTCTTTTTGTAGGTCGGGGAAAATTAAGGCTAGGTTTTTCATGTTTTGTGTCTGAATAATGATGAGAACGGTTCGGTAAACGACCTTTTTGTATGTCACTGTAATATAATTTCTATACTAAATCAGCTGTACATGATAAAATTTTGCCAGCATTCTAAATGAAAACCTAAAATTATTATTTTATATTATTTTTATTTTTTTATTTATTGGAAGAACACAAACGGTAATGTACAAAATTGTTTACATAGAAATTAATGCGTAGGTACTAGTACACACCAACAACATGTTCCGTGGATGTGTAAGAAAGAGAAGGCTACTGTCATAAAAGCTTCAAATAAGAAATAAATTAATCATTTGGATTATCGATAGGATGAATATAATAAAATTAAATGAGAATATTCAAAAATAATAATTTACGTTACCACAATACCAAACATAGCAACAAAAAGAAATGGCTCAGTATTGGGAAAATTTGTAGTCTACAAAACTGTGGTTAGCTACAGTATTAACACTATTTTCAATTTGTTTACAAAACTATGAAGTTATTATAATTGTAAATTTGTAAAGTAATATTATAGGCAGCATCAAATACCTTTGAGGATATTTATGACATTGTCCTTATATTTACGTAAATTATATTGAGGGTCTACTTCGTGTGCAAACAGCTGATTATAACGCTTCAACATGCGATGTAATGGCGAGCGTTTTCCTGCGTTAGTACGACAAGTGGGTATAGAAAATAGGGCTTTGCTGTTATTTCTAATTCGGCGTGAGGGGACTCTGTAGCGAATATTATCAATAAATTTTGTGCAATCAATGTGATTATTTAAAATTTGTAAAGAAAAACTGCTTCAGCTGAATACGTCTCTGTCGCAAGCTAAGAAGACTAAACTTGTCCAGTAGATTGATATAATTATCGAACTGACGGAAGCATCTGTAACTTATCATTTTTAAGAATTTCTTTTGAAATTTTTCTATTTTAGAATCATAGACTTTATAAAATGGATCCCATACGATCACTGCGTATTCTAAAATGGGTCTTATTAAACTGTGATATACGTGTAAATACGAATACGGCCTTGCAAACACTAAAGAGTTTCTAGAAATAAAACCAAACATTTTGTACGCCCTGCACTTAATTGATTCCACATGTAAACTGAACGTGAGCTTAGAGTCCAGAATTACTCCAAGATCCCTGATGCTATCCACCCTTTCCAGGTTTGCGCCGTTTAAGGTAAATGGGTGCATCACAGGATGTCTTTTCCGCGTGAAAGTCATAACTTTACATTTACCAAAACTTAATTGAAGTTTATTTGCGATGCAGTAGTTATGGAGCGATGTCAAATCCTCTTGCAAGAGTAAGCAGTCCTCTACAGAGCGATTCGATCTCTATTATTGTTCATAAAGTCTGAAATAATTTCTAATATGCCTGCCTATCGTATGGAGTCCTGGAAAATAAAACTACGGTTTAAAAAAAAACAAGATAACTGTTTATCGTACATCAGATAGACTATTTAAATTCGTTGAAAGGAAATGTACAATTTAGGAGGTCTCATCGCTATAAGCGATCTTTTCCAGACAACCTTTACTTTTTTATTGATTTTAATGTCAAATATTATAATCGCTTACTCATTTTAAACAACATGAATACCTTAATGCATTAATCGTCTTTAGAAAACGTGTAAAAATATGCAAAAATAAGGAAAAATATTAAATGGTATTGCGAAACACTAGTTCCAAAAACTAATAATATCACAATAAATATCACAATTTCGAGTGACTGGGTCATAGTCTGGCTTACAGCTTAGTTAAAGTCCGTCAGTGACGCTTGTTAGCCAGGCTATTAATATTTCACAAATGATTTTGTATAATCGATTTTCATATAGAGGAATTTTTCAAAGTAAAAATCATACGACGGATAAGTATTTATGATCATGATAGTATAAAACAAAAGTTCAGTGGCCTAGCAGAAAATATATGCCTTATCTATTGGTACATGTAATAAATCATCTTTATCTCTTCCATTCATAGCTTTGTATACAGTCTACACTTTCAAAGAGCTACACCGTAGTGTACCTTATCGAAAGGCTAATTAATAAGAGCAGGCTGTTAAATCTAGAATAAAAACTCAAAAAGAAATATGATTACTTGAGCACATGTATCCATTTTACAATAGGAGCAATAACTTAGTATGAACACACATGTAAACGAAATATGCCGCTTGACCTTATGCGAGTACAAGTTATAACTTTCAGAGGTTCAAAAAAGTCCATCGAGAACGCATAGTCTAGACAGAAATAACATTATTACTTATATATAAAGCATTACACACAACAAGGGCTATACTTGGTTAACTACCACAAAAAGTGGCACTTGTGTAAAGTACCTCTTTCAATTGTTTACGGGCATTAAATTACTCCAGAATATTAAGCAAAAAAGCTTAACCATTCTGAAGATATTTGAGATTATACTCGTGATTGGTACTTACGATAAAAATACAGTACATAAAAAAACTCTTAACTATACATAATAGGAGGCGTAATTTTTAGGGTTCCGTAGCCTAATGGCAAAAAACGGAACCCTTATAGATTCGTCAAGTCTGTCTGTCTGTCTGTCTGTCTATCTGTCTGTCTGTCTGTCTGTCTGTCCGTCCGTATGTCACAGCCACTTTATTATGAAACTATAAGCATCACATAGCTGAAACTTGGTAGGTAGGTGTATTTTGTTCACCGCTTTCCGATTCAGATACAAAAAGTAAGAAATAATAATATTTAAGGGGGGCTCCCATACATGAAACTAAAACCTAAAATTTTTTTTTACTCAAACCTATGCGTGTGGGGTGTCTATGGATAGGTCTTTTAAAATGATGTTGAGGTTTCTAAAAGCATTTTTTCTAAAAGTGTAAGGTTTGAGATATAGACGCTTCCAAAGTGGTAAAATGGGCGTCCCCCCCCATCTAACTTTTGAACTAAGAAAGTGAAAATTTTGAAAAAAATATTCGCACCTTTGGGAACAAAGGGTCACTTTTGCAATATTTTATAAAAACGACTTAAATATACAGAAAAAAGCGCGATAATCGACTTTATATACACAGTAAAAACGGTGATAATCGCGTGACAAACATCGCTTTGAGGGCGGGGGGGACGTTACGTTATTTAGAGTAATTGGTCCGTTTGCTTCAAATATAACGTCTTTTCCGGTCAGTAGTGTCCTGACAGCCGAAGTGTGATCTTGCGCGTTGTTGACAGAGCGGCACTACGGTAAGTTATGACTTATATGCTTACATATTCCTTGGAATGATAACGTTACTTCTATTTAAAAAGTATATTTTGTTACCAATTTTGATATTTGTTTGCTGTAAACATAAAGACACTTCTGTTTATAAGTGACATCGAACCATAAAACTTTTCGTATCATTGAACCCAAAACGTCACTTCTGTAAATAAATGACATTTTATTTGTATTATGTAGTGATATTTTTGCATATTTATTGACATTTTTTTTGTATTATGTATGACTTTTTGGATTTAAATAATCCTGTTTGTTTTGATAATATCACAAGCATTTTTATTTGCTAGTAATGTTTTAAACATAATAATATTTCATTCCATTGTTTATAAAAGAAAAGGTGTTTTTAATATAAAGTGTATTTTTATTATTAAAGTAAATGGTTAATAAAATTAGAGCATAAAGGATGTTTTAGTAAAATGTCAGTTTGTTAATACTTGTCTTAATTTTACTAGATTTATTTGTGATTTTTACCTAAAAGGGCCATTGCATTTTGAATAAAATAATCATTTACTAGATGTTTAAATGTTACATGAGTAGTAAAATTGCATTATGTTTATATTAATTATTTTCTTACTAAGGACGAGGACAAAATGCATTGTCAGCAAATCAAAATATATAAGATCTACGCGGCTAAAATGCTGACGATTAACGTATCCGACCGAAAAGAATAACTATATCCCTACTAATTACTTACTATACTTACTATAATATAATTTTGATTTTAGGTGACAGATTTCAGGAATAAAAAGGCTGGTCAGCGTTCGGGAAACTGCGCAAGAGCGTCTTCTCGTCTCAATTACCTCAGTGTCTGAAGACGAAAGTCTTCAACCATTGTGTGTTACCAGTGTGTGTTGGCATACGGATCCGAAACGTGGTCTCTAACTATGAGCCTCATAAAGAAGCTCAAAATCACACAACGTGCAATGGAGAGGGCTATGCTCAGTGTTTCTCTACGAGATCGAATCGGAAACGAGGAGATACGTAGAAGAACTAAGGTAACGGGCATAGCCCTGCGAATCAGTAAGCTCAAGTGTTATGTCAATTTCAGAATTTATTCATGAATATCTTATAAGTTTTTGTCCGCCAAAATTGTTGTATAAGAGAATTTACTTTCGTATTAAGGCTGAAAATGATTGATTTAAGTTTTAGATTTAATTGAAACGTGTAGGCTATGCCAAATGTGTTCAGATTTTAAATATTAAGTACAACTTCAACTTAAATAAGACTTTAGATACCTACTAAACTGATAAGGTATGATAATGAATGATATATTTTTGAAAACAATTCTATATTACTTAAGTTTTATCACGTATAGAATAACTTGAAAGCCTTTATTATATAATTTCATTCGAAATGTTTATTATTTTATTCATTTGGATGTCATTTATTTGATTTTGAATAAACAAAACTTGATAATATCTCATGTTTTATTGAATAATCCTCCATGTTATCGTTACATCATGTAAAATTTTCGTATTTGCGTATTTTTCTGCTGGTTTTAGTTTTATTGGTTTACAATAATATTCAACTTTACTAAAACATAAAGGTAATCACCTCTTAACATACTCTTATACTTTCTTTTTAGATTTTATTATTTTTTATAAAGGACATTTCTGCAAAACAACTATTAGCAATTTGTAACAAAAAGACACTTTTGGTACCCTCCCCACAGTTTAAGGCTTATTTCTCAAAATCGTCTCTTGTATGATTTTTTTTAATAGTAACGATGTATCTGTTAGGAATTTATCAATGTAAATCTGTAAGAATCGCGTTAATACTCTAAAACAGTATTAAGTTATTTAAGAACTACGCTAAAAAAAAACGTTTTTTGCTCCTCCTGTAAAGTTGGAAATCCTGCAGAAGTGACCCTTTGTTCCCAAAGGTGCGAATATGATGTAGATCTCAACAAAAACTTGCAACGAAAATTGGTTTGAAGGAGATCGAACCAGTAGTTTTTGAGATATTGCACATTTATATCAACCGCAAATATAACTTTGTCTTTCATACAAACACTATGAAAAACAAAGTTATTTTTGGTGTCGCAATATATTGTGATGTTTTCGTTAAGTGAAAGTAAGTGGACCTTGAATTCAGTTAAGGGTGGCACGGAACCCTCAGTGCGCGGGTCCGACACGCACTTAACCGGTTTTTAAAAGTGTTATTGAATCTAGCCAAAACGTAGATCCGTATAAAATCCCATCTTGGGGATTTCATTGAATTCTAGAATCTTTTTTTTATTACTACTCGTCTATTTTATTCATCAATCTTAAAAGAGCAATTTTTTAATCAACGTTTTCTGTTACGGAAAGGATAGGTAAGGACTATTATAGTTTAGTAATACTTACGCAGTTATTTATTTATACTTTAGGTAGATACTTGCACTTCAGTTTTCTTTTTCTCGTTCGTGTTTTACTCGGTAACTATCGGTCCTTGTTCAATCTCGCTGAAGAATGCTCGAACATTTTCAATCTTGCTTTTATTTCCACGCTTGGAGCGAACCAGATTGATCGCTAAATTATACGTCACACCAGTTCAGCTTTTTCAGCTCTCAGCTTGAAAAGCGGAGTCCGCTTTAAACGATCAGAAGGGGAATCACACACCGCAATCGCTTTCCTCGCTTTTTTCGCTAATCATTTGTATGAGAATTTGAAAGCGCCTCTTTTAGACGTAAAACAAACAAAAAATTTGACACTTGAATAAAATATTTATATTTCAATAATTTTAATGAAATACTAGATATAGTTTAACTTGTTTCTGGATGTGCCATATTTACGTTAATATGACATTATCTGCGGTAAAGCTTTCGCAATGACGAAACGGGAGTGCTTCGTGCTGCCGACTGACGTTAACTTGCTACGATTACGACAAATGTGCGTGATTGGGGTACTGAAAAAGTTCGACGGCAGTTTTCACCTCTTGTCAATGGTTGCCATTATTTATGTCGCGGTCGTCGGCATACTGTCACCTCATAATCTAGAATCGTAATCTGTTAAAACACGGTTCGCAGTACGTCTACCGTTTGACTAGCAAATAAGTACCTTCTCTGGCCTTCTCTGGCAATTAAGGATTTTAATTGCTCCTCGATTGCTAACAGATATGTACGAGTAATACCCCTGCCGATTGCGGGCCGATCGAATCACTGTGGGTTGGACGTAACATCTTTTGAGACGACTGGATTGTGACAACTGGCTAACTGTAAAACGACTCGATTACTATTTTTAAAAGATGTCGTGCGATATCACATAAAAGACTCGGAAATGATTTAAGTTTCTGGTATTAAATGGACATACGCTTCTCTAGACAAACACATTGTGCCACAAAATGTAGGTAGGTACTCGTACACACAATAAATTAAAATTACAAAATGCAACTATCATAGGTTTTTTTGCAAAAAGTAGGGAAGTGAGGATTTATCAACCTACTATGAGTATAGTCTTTTAATATATCTATAACGCGAGGTCGTAGACAATTTGTCTTGTCTCTAGTGCGTACATGGCTGCATTATGGCTGCTGTTTTTTATACAAGTTTGACAGTTTAGGAAAGTTTGCATCTGTCAGTTATATTGACATCTCGCGATCGTTTAAAATCTATACCGCATCGCGCGCGACGCGACAAGCCAACCCATGCAGCGGGTGCAGCTGTTTATTATGCAAACAAAAGCACCATCAAGTCATTAATAACAGGTGATCGTGTTTATCGTGTGTTCTAAATACGTAAATATGTATAAATATGTCTTATTTCAAAGGAGGGTTTCATTCTTTGAAATTACAAGCCACGATTCTTTTGACACGGTAATGTATCGTCACGAAATAGTGGAAACGTGCACAAAGCGTTAAACGTATGGACAGTGTAAGCAACAACAACGGGGTGTCACTTGTAAATTGCTTTCCAAGTCCCAACTAGTGGGCAAGTTCGCCGGAGACGCCATGTTTGATCGACGATAAGACTTTGAGGAACCAGTGTTGTTCTAGTTCCACATACCTAGTGATACACTGGGCGGACTTTGGTAAAGAGTATAGGATGAGAAAGTTTCATTTCTTAAATAGTGGAATAGATCATTCATAGAGTCAATGTTATTGGCAGCAGTAACATATAACAATGTTTTTCAACTGTTTAGATATTTAGTTTGCCGGCCTTGCATATTTGATGGCGGCGTTTACTTGCCATGGCACAGGATCATCACTGAATATTGTAGTTTTTTTGTAGTGGATCGCATCCCGATAGGCATGGGAACACATTCTGATAATTCTGTCCCTAATTAAAAGTGGTCCTATGATGTTGGGTAGAAGCAACTTCAGCATCAGAGTACTGGCAGAAGGCTGAAGATGTAGTATAACAGGAAAGGTTTTCGACTGGGTATTAAGAGGCGGGGAATCCCCGGTTCTAAAACTGCGATATGGAAGGCAAGAAGGAAACCACACTTCTTTCCTAATTTTATCAGAATTCTCTTTAAGAAAGTACAAATATGCCGCTAGGTAGGAGTAGTTACCTAAAATGTTATTGACACCAAAGAGAGTTATAGCTATGGAAGCCTTAATATCAACATACTTTTTATCCAATTCTGACGAAACAAATACAGGTCATATTGATTGCCTCCTTTTTTAAATCGGTTAAAAAGGGTGTTGTAGAGGTTATTCCAGGAGCATGCACATACCCCTAATTTAATGTAAATCGTTATCTCGTTATCTTTACTATTGATTTTTTTAGTTCAGCCAGCAGCTTGGGCAAAATTATTACATTCTGAAACATTTCCGTCTAAAAAATAAGATTAAAGCACTCGCCCGTTAAGGCTATATTCTCAAATCCGTGCTTCAGTACTTACTCAGGCCCGATTCCTCCGTTTATTATGATGTCAGTCGCGTCTGCGGGGGAATTATGTTTCGTTCGATCCGCCTCGGCTGGGATGTACTTGTAGTGTGAATATTAAGCAGAAGGCTCACTTAACGTTTTTGTTTATCATTGTTGACAGTGATCGTCATTATTTCAGTGGCGCACGAAGTTTAAAGTACTTGTAATTCGTATACTGGACTAAACTGTAGACTTTAACTGCCTCGGTGGCGCAGCAGTTACAGTGTCGCATTTTAAAGCGACGGCTGCGCCAGAGGTCCCGGGTTCGATTCCTGGGTCGAGCCAAAACATATGTACCTGAGATTTTTTGTTCAGAAATTCTCAGGGAAGCCCGGAGCTCGGAAGTTGGCGGAGTTTCACCCCCGTGCCTTGGAAAGCACGTAAAGCCGTTAGTCCTGCGCCTGATCTCACTCCGGTCGCGTGTCAAATTGCTGTCCCATCGGGCTATGAGAGTGAAAGGAATAGAGAGTGCACCTGTGTTTGCGCACACACTTGTGCACTATAATATGTCCCGCGCAGTCGGTTAGTCGTTGTGACTGGCCACCGTAGTCGAAATCGGCTAGGGGGACTATTATTATTATTATGTTGTGTCTTTTCTATTCTCGGGACCATGGGGTCCCGGACCTTTGGAATGCTTACATGGGGCCGAAGCCAACACGCAGAGGCCCGTTTGACAACATTGATCTAAAAGCTGTGTGACACCGGTGAACCGGCGATTATCCTAGTATTCGAAGTCTTAAGTCTTTCTATTGAATTACTTCCCTGACAATTTTTTTCGAGCTCTCGAATAGCAAAAATATTATTTTAATAAAAGTGACATCCTTGTGCAGTAAAAGGCTAGGCAAATCCGGCGAAGTATAAATTAATTTACGTAGTATAATGTAATTAATTTCTAATTTTACTGTATTTAATTATTTATAAGAGACGCCCCCGTCATAATCGTTGTCTGGTACTTCGTAACACAAGGAAGAAAATTCCTTACCACGAAACCATACAATTGGTGTGTTGTCTGACGCATATTTTATTAGTGTTGACAGTAAATGAAGTATAAAAAGACGATATCCCAACAATATAAATAATGGGAATTACTGTTACTATCTCAGTTGTGGCTACCCTCTAATAACCTTCGCTTGAGATTTGTATCACGCAGGCCGATAAGTAACTCGGCGGGTCGGTCCGACCAGCCGTATGTACACTTCAACGTGTATTCCAAGGGACATGATTTCTTTGAGTACGAAACAATATTGTAGCCAGAGAAGTGGTTCTTACTTATGACTTGAGTAGGTACCTTCTTGCGTACTTTAGAATAGTTTGAAATGTGATTGCAACGCAACCATGTCCTAATGACACATCAAGGCATATATATTTAATTAAAGGAGATGTTTACAAAAATGACAAGACCATGTACGGTTTCTCTAAAAATGGCTAAACACACAGGTGATTAGACGTACTGTATAAAATCTTAATTTAATTATCAATTTCTGGGTAATTTAAATAAATAAAATAATGAACTTTTAAAAACCCTGGCAACTCCTTCTGTTTATTACTTACTCCAAAAACATGACAAAAAGTGCAAAAAAAAGTTAATCTGTCAATGCCAAATGTCATTTTGCTTAATCTGTCTATGTCATATGTCATTTTGATCTCCGCTTTCGATCTTTTTTAATTTGTTCAAAGAGTTGATTGGCTGACAGGTAATTGGCAGATTTATTATGCATCATGAAAAATTGCTAGATTTTATTAGTTTATGTTACTTATTACCCAAAAATTTAATATTTTACGGACAAAAATCTTTCAAAAAATTATTAAGCTTTACATAAGCAATTTTTATTGTCATGTACAAGGTGTTGGTATTTTCCCCATACAAACGAAAACATCTTCTTTAAATCATTCCGATAGTTAACTAGCAACTAGGCCTTTAACTATTCAAAAGTTCGTTACCTACCATGAATGTTCCTAATGTAATTGTTACAGTTTGTTTTGGTAACGACTTTACCAATTTAAAGCCAGAATATCGCGTTATGGTTTTAAGTCCATAAATACTTAAAACTATAAAGACCAAGTGTGTGTTTCGAATTAACCTACAAGCCATAGGCTTTTATACTAAATATGTGGCTTGAATTGGTCAGACAGTAAACCACTCATTTTTATTTTAAGTAGGTACGTTTCGTAGATTTCTACTTACGTGGAATCAAAATGGAATTGTTATGATGTAGATAATTATATTTCTTGACTTTTTGGAGTGTTTTCATCACTCTGTGTTAATAAATCAAGTTGCAAGCTATTTAAGTTTTAATTTCTAATTCCCATACGATAAGTTTATCTCTTAAAACTTAAGAAAGATATACACAGGCTGTATCTTGGTGTTGTTGTGACTTAGCAATCTTCATCTGTGTATGTTTAGCCGTTAACTGCAAGCATTAGATGGTTTTCATTCGATCAAACTGTGTTGACAGCACAACTTTAGATTGAAGTTGATTTAGATTACCTACCTGATGCAGAGTAGCACAACCCATCTTATTAAGTATCACTGCGTAAATATCACGTAAGCTAGAGGAATAATATACCTTTATATTCGATAAGGCGCACATGAACGAAAGAAATAATAAGTAAGGATTCACTTTAGTTTGGACAGCACGTATTTGTCTTCAAGGAGATAATTTAATTGACCGTCAGAAGTCACTCTTAGGGCACTTTTGCACTTATCTGTATATGATACCTATTCGGTTCGTTATTTCTCGAACGAAAAAAGGGAAAAAAATCATACTATAGGTGTTTTTTCGACCTACCTTAGAATCAGAGCAATGTATATGATGTTGTCCAACCAAATGTCTAGGTAATAGAAATCGGATTCTAAGAATGTGGAAAACTACTTACGTCGGCGCATCAGCAACTGAGTCGTCAGGCTCTAATATCAATAGAGATAGCAATAAACAGAACGCTACTTTATCGGTAAGTGTAAGTGGGATAGACATAACACTGACAGGACTCAGTTGATAAGACGCTGACTGTGATGACTGAAACTATTCGGATACGAATGAGTGCGAAATTTCCTTACAGCTGACCGATTCCAGTGTTCTTGAAGCTTACCGAGCGTGACTTATTATGAGATAGTCGAGTCCAGTCCAACGCCGTTGATTCGTGATATATCGCGAGTAACAGGTGGCCGGCCTTTCTATCTCGCATCGTTCTTTCTTTGAATAATATCACGAGTTAATATAGGGGTGCTTGACCGTGGAGATCTGTGAGGACTCTTGGATATGTTTAAGGCTTGGTTAACTGAGTATTATGTGATAAATATATTCGGAAAATATTTTTGGGTTATGATGTTGGTTTAGATGTTAAAGTGTTTTAATTATGAATATTATACTTGTTTCAGATTGTATCAACAATATGGATTGATCCTAGCAAAATCAATACATGCTCAAAAAATTTAAAATCACGCTCTCTCAATCATGATAGGACTTTTCTTTTTGCAGAAAAGAGCCATTCGTGCTATTTATAAACTTAGTCCTCGTGACTCCCTGAGAGAGGTCTTTAGGAAAATCAACATATTAACTGTGGCTTTTCAATACATTTTTGACAATATAATGTACGTTCGTAAACATTTAGATAATTTCATGAAGAAAAGCGACATTCACCCATATAACACAAGAAATAAACACAAGCTTGTCGTTCCTAACTTCAGATTAGTTAAAACTAGTAACTCGTTCATGGGAAATTGTATAAAATTCTTTAATAATATACCACACAATCTTGTCGAATTGCCGGTTGATAAATTTAAGAAACACGTTAAAAACACGCTTATGTCTAAAGGCTATTATAAGGTTCAAGACTATCTAAACGACACGAATGTGTGGTCCGTCCAGCCTGCACCAACTGATGTACTTACCTTTGATGATTTTGATTTTACGGCAGCTCGTGGTGACTGAGTTTGTTCCGGCGTTTCTTCTCAGCACTTGCCTAATTGTCTGTGTTCTATCTCGAAGCGCTGGTAGGGCCCAAAAGATAAGGAGACATGTTTCGCACATTTATTTTAATTTTTATATTTGACGTTCATAAGTGTCATTTCATGACCTAAATTGAAATAAAGATTTTGAATTGAATTGAATTGAACTTTACGGCGTCATCATTTTTGGTAAGTACTATTTTGTCATTTAATGCAATTTTATTTAACGTGTTTTATTGAAAAAAAGTAAAATATTTTTCTTGCAACTGCACACACGAATAATTCATAGTTCAAAACTGCACTACGTCGGCAGCTGCAGTCCGCAGACGTTTTAATAAGTACGAAACGCACGCGTCGCCATCTTGCGCGATCTAATGAAAACTTTCATGTGAGCTGCTTTCAAATGCCTCGGGCGGGTATAACGGAAAAGTCATAGAAGTGAAAATATATCTACAAATCACAGTTTTTTTAAACGCAGTGAGAGGAAAAACAACTTAAGGTAAATTAATTATGGAGGTCGCGGCCGGAGGCTTCTGGATGGATGCTGAGTAAATCTATGTGTATGATTTCGAATGGTTTGGTAGCAGGAGGCACGACATTAAATTGTGGTTTTATTGGATGTCGATCATACTTGGCTTGGCCACATATGATACAGTTGTTAATGAACTTTGTGATTTCATCTTTCATCTTAGGCCAATAAAAACGACGAGAGAGGGCAAGATGGCATTCATTTATACCACGATGATTCGTTTTGCCCTCGTGATACTGTTTAATTATCTCCTGCTGCCTGAGATAATCTTTTATATTCTCAACTTCAGTTTTAGCTAACACTAAGTTCATAGCAGAGTTTTTAAATTTACTTTGAATAATCGGGATAATATCATACATTGCTAACGGGGGATTAATTAATAAAGCGGTCTTAACTTTTGGACTGACATATTCTTTAATAAGGTTTACGATATCATTTTCTAAATTGGATTGGGATACCTGTACAGCTGTTCTTAAATGTGTGTCGAAGGGTTTTGAAACAGAAGGCCGTTTCTTAACATCACCGACTACCGATATGACAATCTGTCTGTTAAATCTATTAAGTGGTTCATCTACGATCGGGATTTCGAGGATCGGGTTCTCTCTGCTGGTGTGCACGGATGCTGTCGACGAGTTATCTGCATGTGTAAGTTGTTCGGATGCATTAACAGCCATAGAACTCGTTTCTTCATTGTGTATCTCGATACGCGAAAGAGCATCTGCATTAGTGTTGGATTGACCTTTTTTGTAAACTACAGTAAAATCGTATTCAGATAGTTTAAGTCTCCATCTAGTCAAACGTGAGTTCGGCTCCTTAAGGTTCATAATCCATTGCAATGGCTTATGGTCCGTAATGATCCTGAACTTTCGTCCGAATAGATAAGGCCTAAAATATTTAGTGGCCCACACTATCGCAAGCAGTTCTTTCTCGATAGTGCTGTAGTTCATCTCGCTTTCATTTAGAGTTCGCGACGCGTAACAGACTGGTCGATCCGCACCTATGGTGCCTTGAGATAGAATCGCACCTAAAGCTACGTTAGAGGCGTCTGTGGTTAGTATAAAATCTCGCGAAAAATCCGGATATTGTAAGATGGGGTCATTAGTTAAGAGCTGTTTGCATTTCTCAAAACAATTAATATATTCTGAATTTACTACAATTTTCCTACCTTTCTTGAGGCATTGCGTAAGAGGCTTGGTAATACGCGCAAAGTCCGGTATAAATTTCCTATAGTACCCAACGAGGCCTAAAAACTGTTTAATTTCTTTAGGTGTCCTTGGTAGGGGATATTTCTGAATGGCTCCAATTTTGTCAGGGTTCGGTTTAATGCCGTCTCTGGTAATGATGTGACCTAAGTATGCTGTCTCTAGTTTAAGGAATTCAGATTTATCCATTTGGACTTTGAAATTAGAATCGCGTAATCTTGAGAAGACCTTTTCAAGGTTAACAATATGCTCTTGTAGGCTGGTACTAAAAACAACGATATCGTCAAGGTAGACTAGACAAACGGTGTTCTGGAGGTCTTTCAGGACATTGTCCATGACACGTTGAAAGGTGGAGGGTGAATTTTTTAAGCCCATTGGCATGCGTAAAAATTCATAGTGTCCGTTCTCTACATTGAACGCGGTCTTAGGAATATCGTCGGGGTGCATTTCTACTTGATAAAAGCCACTTGCAAGGTCAAGGGTTGAAAAGTATTGGCAGTTGCCTAATTTATCAAGGACGTCGTTGATGTTTGGAATGGGGTACTTATCGTCGTAAGTTTTCTCATTTAATTTACGAAAATCGACGACTAAACGCCATTTAGACTTTCCTGAGGCATCAGCCTTTTTAGGGACAATCCATATCGGGGAACTCCAGGCTGACTCTGAAGGGCGAATGATTCCCTGGTTCAACATCTTTCCTATTTGATCTCTAACTTCATCCCTATGAACGTAAGGATACCGATAGCTTTTTGTATAGACTGGAGTCTCATCTGTGGTCTTAATTTGATGTTTGATCTTATTAGTAAAGGTCAGAGCCTCTCCGTCTATATAAAAAATATCAGCATACTTCGCGCAGAGTGATTCTAGGTTAGCGCGCTCTTCGGGATTTAAATGGTCGGTCCGTAGCCGAGAGAGAACGTCCGTAGCACGGCTACTAAGTTTCGTAGCATTCAAATGTGACGGCTCATTACTATAAGTAGCGGTTGCGTGACGCGTCTTGTTCGTAGCACTCAAAGAGTCCGTAGAGTGGCTATTTAAGCTCGTAGCATTATGACGCGAGTTATTTCTCGTAGTATGGAGGTTACGCGAATTGTTCGTAGCACGCGTATGATCCGTAGCGCTAAATGTTGCCGTAGCATTAGATTCGTTCGAGTGACGTAGTTCGGAATCCGTAGTATGGGGATTATTTAGTGCATTCGTAGCACACATGTGATCCGTAGCATCTAAGTAGATTCGGTCGCACTGAACATCATAGATCTCGCCTTGAACGGCACGGTCCATAGAAAAAATTACATCATGCGGAGTGGGATTTCTTATCTCTAGAATACCGCGGCTATCTTTAACTTTAGTTAGGCACTCAGTAATTACACAGTTACATAAGATTTGTTCGTTAATGTAGGCATCACCGTCATGAAGGTTAATTGGGATTCTGGCTAATTTGGTGGAATTCGCGGGTATAACATCTTCATAAAGATTTACGTTTTTAGAGTTATGCATAGAAATTTCATTGATCGAGTTACGTGTAATTAAATGTTTGTCTTTAAGATCGATTTTAGCTTCCCATTTTTCTAAAAGATCTAAACCAATAAGGCCATCGAAAAACTCGTGGAATTTGTAAATGAATAATTTAATATAATTATCGGGTTCTTGGAATTCTTTAAAACAGGGGATAGTAATAGAATAATTATTACGCGTAGTGGCGTGGACATTGGTGACCTCGAAAGGGTCAAAATTTAAGGGCACGTTACCGTAAAATCTCTCTACAGCTTCCGGACTAAGAAACGATTGATTCGCGCCTGTATTTATCAACAGTTTCAAGGGCGGATCTGAAATTTGTATAAAAGGAAGCTGCCGTTGACATTGCATATTTAATTCTATTTTAAAGTGTGTGACGTCCCGCGACTCTGAAAATCCTGCTCTTGAGCAGTGCTGGTAGATGGCTCAGGCTCGCTAATGGAGGCGGGGGCCGTCTCGTAAGATGACTCATAGTATGGCTCTAGGTAATACACGGGCTCCGCGTCAAAGTACTCGTATTCCGGGTGGCTAAATACGTTATAATAGTCTTCAGGCTCATAATTGTAATATTCAGGCTGATAGTAATTATTAGCACATTCATTTAAGTTCATCTCCCTGGTCTTAAAATAATTAGATGGCGGCGGATTACCGTACTTTCGCCAATCGTGACCAATTGGTTGACTGAAGGTCGGCCTTTCTTTTACAGCGTAGTGGCTAACGCCACTCATAGGCTTAGGGCCAGAGTTAGGTAGATTATTACGCGGCGGCACTTGGAACCTATTCTGATACGAGTTATAATTAGGGGGCTGCGCACGGAATATCTGTTGCGTACGCGTAGGCATACCTACCGGCCTATACGAAACTGGGTTATTTTGCTGATTAAAATTAGGTTTCATTGGCTGCTGTGAAATCTTAAAATTAGACATAGGTGGGGCCTGTGCAGAGAAATTGAATGGTTTGAACGCGGGCAAGGATGCTGCCTGCATAGGTTTATGCAACTGTGGCACTTGTGACTTTTTATCCACTGATTCGTTACGATTCTGAAGGTACATCACATTCAATTCTTCTTGCACAAATTCAAGGGCCTTTTCAGCACTATCAGGACGCATGCACCGGATGCGGGACCCTAAGGGTTCTTTTAATCCACGTACAAATGCCTGCATCGTTAATTTCTTATATAGCACGCGCTTCGCTTCTACTGTAGTCGCGACACTTTCGTGTAGAGTGACATAAGTCATGATTGTGCTGAATAATCCGATCATAAAACTCTTGTGGCGAACTATTACCCTGAGTTGCTAACATGAGGTCGTTATAAAGGGCGGTCTCGTCTCTTTGGTCGGCAAAATTATTAATTAACGCGAGTTTAATGCTATTCCAATCCTCAGCAATGCCGTTTGAATTTATGATTCGTGCGGCGGGTCCAGTAATTTTATTTAGGATACCGTTAACCAGGCAAAGATTAGCTAGCGGATTTTGTTGCATATACTCGGCTGCAATTTGATCGCACAGATGAATGAATCGCGGCAAGATATGTGGGTTGCCGTCAAAGTCAGGCACTAGGCGCAAGGCCTTAAAAATTGTATCTACATCGGCCATTATAGGATTTTCTGGTCTCTCAGAGCTCATAGAATCCTCTAAACTAAGAAATGAATTATCTAAATCTACACTTATGTCCCTATTCGTATCTAAATCTAGTCTGCGGGCTTGTCTAGATCGAGTAGGCCCACACGGGGTTGTTTGCTTGGGATGAAAAATGGTGGCAAATAATAGGAAACTAAGGAATAAAAAGGAAGCAACACAGAAATGATTTCAGCGTACTTACATAAACTGCATTCTGGTATTCTTGAAATCGATGTCTTGATTTATCCTCCAGCCGATACTCCAGGTTCTTCTTATACGGGATACCCAAGGACGCCTCGCGATCGCACGCGACGGTTGCGATTTCACGGGATTTTCGATGTTGGAATTTCCTAGCTAGTGAATCTAAACCCAAGGCGGCTTGAGTATCCTACCGACTGCGCCAATTATGGAGGTCGCGGCCGGAGGCTTCAAGAAAAACCAAAATTGGTCTAAATTTATTTAAAATAAAACTAGTTACATGAGTTGACCCTATCGATGCTAGATAATGAGTGTCTCATAATTAAAAATGTAGAAATCGTGGAATCGCGTCGATGACGCGCGGGCTGTCCGTTGCAGTGTCAGCAGTGGCGATCGGGTTGCGTCTGGCCGGCGCCGCTGCTTCGTTTCGATGTTGAAATTTCACATTTAGGTAAATCATCTGGGTTCGCTTGTGTAGTTAGTTACTATGACAAATTTCAAACAAGTGCCATCCATGCTAGGCCTCTATGGAGAGTTATGACCTGCATGGAGCATTGCGGGACTTGGGCCTTGTATATGTTTTTCTTAAAGAAAGTAATGTAAAAGTAAGAAAAGTCCATTTGTGGCCAACCAAACGACAAAATTTTAGTGTGGAATTTCAAGGATTCAAGTATTCAGTAAATTAGTATAAAGCTGTTAAGTTTCTACACTTTCTCAAAACATAACCCAGTCGTTGCATATTTTCATCAGTATTCAAGAGGATTAAATATTTGCCTAAACATATTAAGAAGACGTGAAAGTAAAGTAATAAGACTGCACGTATGATTTTAACTCCAGCCATATTGAAAATAGGTTTGCTTAAATTCAATAAAGAACTCTAATGTGTTTGCCTTGCAAATGTGAGAAAGATATTATAGCCAAGTTATTAAGCTTAGTGCCCCACTTTAGAGAGTTCAACATTTTGTGAAGGTTAAAAGAGAAGGTAACCTTGGTTTACGAAATATGTTTTATCTTGCTTTTAGATAACTATCAATTGTAATTGCACACCATAAAAGATCACGGTTAAAAGATAGGGTACCTAAACCTATAGCAATTTTTTTATGAAACGAAATGGCACTGACAAAAGTGTACAAACGGTAAAAACTTAAGGCTAAAAGGATTGTCTTCCAGTCGATATTTAAAGTTCATGCAGATTTGTTTAAATGTATGTTTAATGTATGTTACATGTTTGTTTGTTACTGTTTTACGTAAGAACTACTGGATGGATTCGGATGCAACTTTACAATAATACAAATCTCATACATCGGAATAGCACAAATCTTCAAATTAAAGTGATATTTTTTGAGATTAAACATTTACGTTAATGAAGTCGCGGGTAACCAATAGTATAAAATAAATCAAGATGTTCCAAATAACCAACAATTCATAATTTATCAAATATACTAGCTTTTGCCTGCGACTTCGTCCGCGTGGAATAGTGACTTCTTTCTCCCGTTTTTTACACATTTACCACTATATCTTTGCTCCTATTGGTCGTAGCGTGATGTTATATAACCTATAGCCTTCCTCGATAACTGGACTATCCAACACAAAAAGAATTATTCAATTCGAACCAGTAGTTTCGGAGATTAGCGCGTTCAAACAAACAAACAAACAAACAAACAAACAAACAAACAAACAAACAAACTCTTCAGCTTTATAATATTAGTATAGATTACAGCAGTGCTACTTAGTTCAAGTCAAATCAAGCTACTCGAAAACTTTTTACTATGTTACTTATTATGTTTCGTTCCGAAGTTAATCAAAGGATCCGTCTAAACCTGATTACAATTTTCAGTAATTGGAACTCGAGAGGTATAAATTCCACATTTTAACTGACAGAAGTTTAAGTTGGTCTTATTATGATGGACAGCGTAAGATCGATACGGACAAACTCTTTTGTTCACGGCGGTCGGTTAATGATGAAAAATGGTGTCAAGTTACGAAGGCCGCAGCGTGGATCGGTAAATAAAGAATGTCAGTAAATAATGGATTTTTTGCAAACCTTACTTCAACCGGAAGCGATATTAATCACAGAAAAATTTCACTGTCTTCAATGTATTTTTAATATGAAAAAAAAATAGGTTAGTAGGAAAATCTAGGACAAGCTTCTATTTTCAATTATTACAATGCACGAAAGCAATATAATGAAACCTAACTAAAGCACAGTAAGTTTAAAACATCTTGTGTGTGAAAGACCAGTGTCAGCACAATACAAATGGAAACAAATATATAAGAAAAGTTAACATTTCAACACGTACTGCTATCTCTTGTCAATTATGACTGTAAGAACTTACGAAAATATTCCCATTTTCTGAAATTCCCAACTTTGTACTCGTACGTTCATAATTTAGACTGGAAAATACGTAACCCATCACCACAACAACGCTTCGCGCTTAGCAACTTTTAAAAATTACCGTTTCACTGAACTAACGGCGGCGGTAAATTATTGTTTTACCAAAGTTGGGATAGTTCCCGACTGCCATACTTCATCATTTAGTTGGAGCCTGGAGAAGTATCACAATCGGAAAGTTGTCTCATAGTTTGGTATCGGGACAGAGGCGCGGAGGATGGATAAATAAATAATAAATTTAGTAGAAACTGATATTTTTTACACCGCAGAATCACACTGTTTGCAGGCTTCTTGCAACCGGTCACTGTGGAAACTTTGGGGGACTTTGTACAGCAAATCTATGATAATAAACTATCGAGATGAATGAAATTGTGGGTGTTACGATAGTTTATGTAGTGAGCTTAATAGGTAAGTCATATGTTTTCAGTATAATAAATTTATTTAGATTCAATAAAATAATTGTGTTCGTAAAAACAGTGATATAATTAACTTATTGTGTTTAAGTTCAAATATTTAATTTAGGCCCGAGTTACTCAATATTGACCCAACTTTATTTATGTTGAATTACAGCGAATTCCCCAAAACCAAAGCCACAACAGATAAATTGCGAATTAAATACATTTCTACTTCGGGAACCACGGAATTATCTCACCGATCCCGGTTCCAACTCTTTGACAAGGCTTGATTGATTGACTCATTATTGGATGTTCCTTTGATTTTAATTAATGTCAGAACTTAGGCCTGTTTGCAGCAGGCTTTGAAGCTTATCGAGAGTTCGTCGATGTCGTAACGCTTTGTTTGAAAGATAACGGTTGGCGGTTTTATGACAAGATGAAACAGTGAGATAATATGCTTGAAGGTTGACAGTACTCGTGTTTCAATCGAGGTTCGTGGAAACAGCAAATAATGAATCCAGTTGACAGGTTTATTAATTATGACCGTGATAACTTTGGTAAGTAGTATTAGTAAACCATAAATATGTACCTAGGCCTGAAATATTGTTATAAAAATCATTAACTGACTGTTATCAGGATTTTGTTTTTATGTAATCTAAGAACAGCCAGCTAAACTTACGTAAAACAATGTTCAGTCTTAATGTTGTAAAACTTTTTAAAATACCATTTACTTGGTAACACGGAACCTAGAAAAGAATGCAGTTCATAATGTCTGACATTACAAAACCCTGGTGTCAGTTTATTAGATACCAAGTAATAATGGTGCAACAAAATATCCTACAGGAACGCTACAACTAATTACGCACGCGTCTTCAAAGTTGTTTTGCACTCGCTAATAGCAGTATCAGATATAACAGTAATTCCTTAGGGAACTCTTCTTAGAGTTCTCATTAGCAAAATTTTATCTGGTGTTGGTGGTGGTGTTGTAATAAATTTCACTCACTCTTATGTTTATTGCTTTCAAGTTGCAATCGGGAAAAGCATTAATTCAGCTCAAACTGTTAGGCGTTACATATTGTAAGAAGACGATATGAATATTGAAAGACGTTACCTTATAAATTTAGCAAGTCCTAGTAACATATCACCTTATTAATAATACCGGATTCAATCAAAGTACCACAGGGTACAGTAACAGTAATCTTGAGCCCTCCATTATATTATCTACGTAACAAAACTCTCTTACCACACCCATAAAGCGCAGATGTGCATATATTTATTGTAATCTTATTTAAATAACGCTGAGTGGAGGCTGCTGCAGTTGGATCGCTTCTCAAAGACGAGTTCCAGCAAACAGCACAGGCATAATTATGCGCAAATTTACATCAACACAGCGAGCGGCCGCGTTTTTGTGCTACAAAATAAACTGTCCAGTTCCGTGAGTGGTCCAATAAAGAGGCTTTAGTTTAGCTAGAGCTTTAGAGGTTGCAAAATTAAAAAAAAAATTGCATATGCATATTACAGACATCGACACAGCCAAAACTGTGGCTAGGAATGATACTATATTAGCAAAATAAGAAATGATTGCAATTTAAGCTGTGACAAAATTTCATCTACATGACGTGGAACAGTCCTACACAAAAAAATCAGGAAAACTACGCAGTTAATTATCTTCTTAGCTTTGTGAAATTTTATTTAACTGAACACTTATAACCTAACTTTATTAATGCGCATATTTAATTTATTTCTTAATAAATCATAGTCCGTGCAGTTTTTCATATTGTTAGTATTGTTTGTAATTGTAAGATATATAGCATTTAGCCTATGTCTTGTATCCTCACCACATTATTCGTTTCCACTTGCGCTAATGCAGCTCTGGGCCTCAATTCTGCTAATTGCGTCGTCACCGAGTTGTGCATCAATTGTACAACGAGCGTGCTATTAATACACCTCGCTATTCTGACAGCGGCTGCTGTAGTGACTTAGTTGTGCTACTATAGTCGGTGGTTTTTTGACAACTAATTTGACAGCTCCTTGACATTGACAATCAATTTTTATAATTTCGATCCTATAGTACAGTAATAGCTTTTAAAATTGTTTGTCAAAAAAAAATTACTAAATATTGTATCAAAATTTTCAAAAATTACAAAATATAGTTTTTGTCGAGGTGTATAGATGAGTGTAGGAACTTCAATAAGTTAAAGAATTATTCACATGCACGTAATTGGATGATAGGTACCTATCCTCATTCAAATTCTGCCAAGTGGTAATCATCACCCATCCATCATCATGAAAGTAAAATAAGATAAAGTTCATCACATAAAGATCAAATACAAAAGTTTAATGTGAAATCATAGTAATATATACGTTAATGAAAATAAATAAACCAAATGCAAAATCATTTTATAATTTTATGCCCGTGAACACAGGCAACGAGAGTCACAAAAAAAACATATTGGTTTTATTTTTGTCAAAGTTTGACACTTTTTGGTCTGTCATTCCTATTTTGCACGAATTTACCCCTATTTGAAATCCACAAAATTTTAATAAAATCTCCACATTTTATGAAATACAAACGACTTGCAGGGACGCACACAGTGATCGACCGTAGAGTGCAGCCGAGTTGCCTCACTGTGACTAAGTTTTTAAAGATAAATACCTACATACCTACTTTGTATGCAGCACTCTAACTTATATCTAAGCCTAGGGTTCGGAGACCAAGAAGATAATTTCAATGTCGATACTTAAAGTGCTAGTACAGTAGCTATATGTAGCTGAATGAACCCTTTGTAAATTATGTGTACAGTAAACCGCGACGTGACGTGACCTACTCGTATCGACCCATTTTTATTTATAAAATAAATGTATGCTGATAAAAAGGTGCCAAGATTTATTTATTTTATCAACCATCTCCTAAAGTTAAGTGATCACAATACATGATATTGAAATCTAATTACTAAACTTTATTTCGGTTTACAGTGAATTATTTTGTTCCATTTAATATGTACAGAATAATAGACATCGATTTATTTTATTATTCTTTCTTCTTTTACTATTCTTTTAAATGCTATAATGTTATGCTATGAAGTATGACGAATATTTTTTACGCACAATAGGAACATGTTTTATAAGCTAGAACTTGAAAATTTTCAGCACTGTGTTTAGTGTTTCTTGTCAGCACAACAATCTAGCGAGATTTCTTTCTTGACTTGCTTTACGCCTGAAAATTAATTGAATTATTATAAAGAGTTTGACATAATTGTGTCTTATATTCTCCGAAAATAACGCATTCGTCTTCTACTTGGGAGAAACAAATCCTTTTGGAGTCGGAGCATACTGTCGAACTTACGTAAGTACACCAGCAGTCGTAAATCATGCACCGACTCCAAAAGAATCGGTTTCTGCAAAATAGAAAACAAATTCGTTATTTCAGCTTTGAAGTCAGATTTTTTAAGGGAGTTGAATTAATAATTACTTCATGATTTTCAGTTATTACCCATATCTCAAAAACTACTGAACCGATTTTAATTAAACTTACAAGTACCCTATGTTAAAATATACCTGACTGAACTAAAAAAGAATCACCTTGCTATGATTTCTCTTTTATAGATATCCTGAGACAAACATATAAACATACATTCACTTACGAAATTTTGCACACGTCTTCGGAAGCCAACAACAAGAAGATCAATATACTCATTCTTTTAACAAATTCTAACGATATTATATAGATACAGCTCAAAATGGATTACCTCCTTTTTTGAAGTCGGTAAAAATCTAAGAATGTACAACGCGATACCAAAACGGTTGGTTACCTCGTCCTAGTCTGATTTTTGGCAGTACTAAATTAAAACGAATGGCCTAGAAGGTCAGATACCCAGAGCTGTTAAAATATGTTGTAAAAAAGTTCAAATCAAAATGACGAAAAAAAATATCGAAAATGGTTTAAAAAAATATATTTCTGCGTTGTTGACCCACGACTGCTGCACGTCGCTTTCTATCTCTCTTCCTCTTGCTTATGGCAGCATCTTCTCACTCACTTACTCAGATGAGTTGTTGCTTCGTTGTGGCTCCATAGCACACAGATTGTGCTACTTCCATTGCCATCTCCCTTTTTCTTGCTTCTGGACCTATCTTCTTACTCGTTTACTGTTTTGAGTTTGACTCTGTTTGACTGTTTGACTTTGAATGTAACTACTGTCACTGAGCATTTATATGTATAATACACAATTTTGTTAAACAATAACTTTTTCTGCAAAGTACACGATTATGTGGCAATAAATAGAATTTAATTTGTGAAAAGTCATTACATGAGTACGTTCAATGCATCGATAAGCGCATCAACGCTGTGATCAAGGAGATAATTTGTTTTGGTTCATTGTCAAAGCTTACCTGAAACGATTTGATAATGGATAAACCTATTTATGTAATAAATATCAATTTTACACAATGTATCTAGCCTCCAAATTATTTAAAGTATTAAAAACTATAAAGATTTAGATTTATTTCCGATGAAAACGGTATGAATGGTGAGGTACTTTTCAACGCTTCTTATTAACGTCAAAGATATATAAACGTCCTTCATCATCAAATCCTCTTCGTCAGGCGCTCTAGTATTCTGCAACAAATTTATCAATGAGGATATATATTTATATTTATTAAAGGTACAGGAATCACTGATTATGTAATCTTATTACATGTAGGTACAACTTTGAGAGTAGGTCCACCTTGGGGTAGGAGATGAAGAGTAGACTCCCGTGTGAACATAAATTACATTAGAGTTTGCTGTAAACCATAATCATTAAAATATCCGTCCTAAGCTTTCTAAAATGTACTTACGGTGACATAAAGACTCAAAGCGATTGCCTACATGCTTCTCAGCCTTTGGAAAGTTCTGTCCGCATCTTCTCGTTAAGCATATTATTTTCCTTTTATTTCCATTAGGTACTTTTCTATCCTGATGTGCCTTATTTAAAGAACAAATTATTGGTTATTTCGTTAGACGATTTATAATTTGATCCAAATATTTTTTAAATATCATATGACAGTAGTTGTTGAATTTATCCCATTCATACATGAAAGGCAATGGAACAGAGCCATACAGCCTGATCTTCTTACTAATTAATTCCTTTGACCTGCAGGCTTTGGTAGGCTAAGTTTAAGGACCAACGACGCGATCTTACCGCGGCGGTCGCGGGGCCGCATAAAATTGGCGGGCTCGTGAGTTTTATTTAAAATAAAACCGCTGTCCTGCGGCAGCGGTGGGCAAACCGCGCCGTGAGTTCTTAGCACTGTTCTTAGCTTTAGCCATTTTATTACTTTGAGAAAAGAGAAAAGCTATGAGGGAGTCTATCTGTGGTCCATCTTTCAAATGTTTGACATTTGGAAAAAAAATTTTTAGAAACCTCAATATTATTAAAAAACCGGCAAAGTGCGAGTCCGGCCCGCGCACTGACGGTTCCGTGCCACCCTTCACTGAATTCTGGGTCCACTTACTTTCACCTAACGACAAAATCACAATATTTTTGACGGAGAAAATAACTTTTTTAGGTATTCGTAGTGTTTGTATAAAAGACAAAGTATGTTTGCGGTTGATGAAAATATACTATATCCCAAAAGCTACTAATTTAACACATTCCGGGACACTATTCCAGACACAATAGATATTTTATTGTTTTCATTCCTGTAGGCGTTCACTGTTTTTTCCAACATTTGTTGATTTGATATTTATTATAATTATGAATTTTTTATTTTTAATATTTTGACACACAACCCGCATCCCGCGCTTTTCTCATTCAAAAATTAACGGCGCACGCCTTCGTGGATGGCTCTATCATTCACCTACAAGTTTCAGATGCTAATAGTTTCAGAATAATGTGGCTGTGACATACGAACGGACGGACAGACAGACAGTCATATAAAAATATATATAATTTAGAATCTACTAATGAGTTATTAATACCGTTGAACTAACTAACGTTTTATTTATTTCCCTAAAAATAGCGACGTACTCCTTTGGTTATGTTTATTTCGCTTATTGGAATGACTCGCAATGAATTATTAAATTCAGAGATCAATTGCAAGTTTTGTAAATAAAACCTTTTTTGCTTTTTAATGGAGGTATGAAGAGTGTTACATGGACTTTGGTTTGTCTTTCCTATTTTGTACGAATTGACCCCTAGGTTTTTGAAATACAACAAAATTAAAATTAAAATCTCTACATTTTATGAAATACAAACAGCTTGCAGGGGACGCACCGACGGCAAAGTGCAGCTGAGTTAACTCACTGAGACTAAGATTTTAAAGATAATTACCTTCATACCTACTTTTAGTATGCTGCACACTAACTTATTTGTAAAATATATCGAAGCCTAGGGTTCGAAGACCAAGAAGATCTTTGTGAATGATGTGTACAGTAAACCGCGACGTGACGTGGCCTACTCGTACCGATCCATTTATAATTATAAAATAAAGTATGCTGATAAAAAGGTGCCAATTTATTTATTCGATCAACTATATCTTTAAGTTAAGAGATCATCACAATACATAGATATTTCACTTCATTTATATTGAAATCTTATTACTAAATTTTATTACGTAAAATTTTATCAAATTCTAACGATATCATATACATACAGGTCGAAATCGATCACCTCCTTTTTTTGAAGTCGGTAAAAATCTGAGGGATGTACAACGCGATACCAAAACGGTTGGTTACCTAGTCCTAGTCTGATTTATTGGTAGTACTATATTATATTTCTGCGTTGTTGACCCACGACTGCTGCACGTCACTTTCTATCTCTCTTCCTCTTGCTTATGGCAGCATCTTCTCACTCACTTACTCAGATGAATTGTTGCTTCGTTGTGGCTCCATAGCACACACGATTGTGCTACTCCCATTGCCATCTCCCTTTCTCTTGCTTGTGGACCTATCTTCTTACTCGTTTACTTTTTGAGTTTGACAATGTCATATCTGTCATTATGTCTGGCAATGTATCTACTGTCACTGAGCATATAACTAATACAAAATTTTGATAAACAACAACTTTTTCTGCAAAGTACACGATTATAAATATATAATAATAGATTAGAATAGTTAGATACGGGATTGCTACCATGTACC
The DNA here is from genome assembly GCA_963584085.1 of Pyrausta aurata. Classification (NCBI taxonomy): domain Eukaryota; kingdom Metazoa; phylum Arthropoda; class Insecta; order Lepidoptera; family Crambidae; genus Pyrausta; species Pyrausta aurata. The sequence continues at coordinate 426,891 of OY757253.1, read as the reverse complement.
TTAATATTTATGAGCTTCCGATATTTCGGCACTGTTGCAAGCGCCATACGTTAGATAATGCAAATACGTTATTTTGTGAAAAATCATCACATGAGTACCTACGTTCAATGCATCGGAAAGCGCATCAACGTGATGAAGAAGATAATATGTTTTGCTTCATTGTCAAAGCTTACCTGAAACGATTTGATAATAGAGAAACCTATTTATGTAATAAATATCAATTTTACACAATGTAACTAGCCTCCAAATTATTTGACATATTGAAAACTATCAAGATTTAGATTTATTTCCAATGAAAACAGTATGAATGCTGAGGTACTTTTCAACGCTTCCTATCAACGTCAAGGATTTATAAACGTTCTTCATCATCAACTCCTCTTCGTCAGGAAATCAAGTATTCTGCAACAAATTTATCAATGAGAAACATACATATAAGAGGAAAATCTCACATCACAATTTGTTCAAAACTTTTCAAAGGTACAGGAATCACTGATCAATCTTTTATTTTAGGGCGCAGGTGAAATCCACGTGTGGTCCCGCGGTTTAGTTGGAATAAGCTTGAAAACATTGAGATAGAAAATTATATCGATTCTTGAAAAACATTTTGAAAATAAATAAATAATTGTGTCATCCAACATCAATCAAAGTCATTATTTTGTCATTAAGACAATAGTAGTAGTTGAGTTTATTCCTTTAAAGGGAAAGGCAATGGAACAGAGCCATACAGCCTGATCTTGGTTTCCATTTTAGGGTCCCGTAGCCGAATGGCAAAAACGGAATCCTTATAGTTTCGTCAAGTCTGTCTGTCTGTCTGTCTGTCCGTCCGTATGTCACAGCCACTTTATTCTGAAACTATTAGAATCACACAGCTGAAACTTAGTGGGTAGGTGTATCTTGTTCACCGCTTTCCGATTAAGGTACAAAAAGTAAGAAAAAATGATATTCAAGGGGGGGCTCCCATACGAAACTAAAAGCAAAAATTTTTTTTTACTCTAACCTATGAGTGTGGGTTGTCTATAGATAGGTCTTTTAAAATGATGTTGAGGTTTTTAAAACCATTTTTTCGAAAAGTCTAAGGTTTGAGATATAGACGCTTAAAATGCCCCCCCCCCCCCCCCCCATCTAACTTTTGAACTAAGAAAGTGAAAATTTTTAAAAAACTATATGATGTAGATCTCAACAAAAACTTGCAACAAAAATTGGTTTGAATGAGATCGAACCAGTAGTTTTTGAGATATAGCACATCTTCAACAACCGCAAACATAACTTTGTTCGTCATACAAACACTATGAAAAACAAAGTTATATTTGCGGTCAACAAAATATTGTAGTATTTTGGGTAAGTGGAAGTAAGAATCCCTAATTCAGTTAAAGTTGGCACGGAACCCTTAGTGCGCGATTCCGACTTGCACTTGGCCGGTTTTATTTTGAACTGCAGGATGACATTTGGGAATGTCGGTAAAACTAATGAGTTATAAATACCGTTGAAATAACGTTATTTATTTAAGCATGAAAAATATTTACTCAATAATAGAGAGGTACTCCTTTGGTAGTCTTTATTTCGCTTATTCGAATATGAATTATCAAATTTATAGATCAATGCAAGTTTTGTAAATGAAACCTTTTTTGCTATTTAATATAGGTATGGAATCGATTATTATCAATAGTGTAACATGGTACCTTTACTTGGCAACACTGATCCGGACTGACGTGCCCGTGTCACTCAGTGTCACTTTTCAATGATGTGTTACAATAGCACTACTGTAGTCCAACGAATGTCCAACAGTAGATGCCGAAATACGGGAATTGACTCCTAGTTTTTCACCCGCACACAGCCGGAGTTGGACGGCGTGACGTGCATGCGATGTGTTTAATTCAATCTTTTTGGACTATTCCACCTTTATGATTTTTTTTCCTAGATTTAACTTTTTGTTTTAAAGTCACTATTTACTATGATTATTATTATAATTTACTATTTATAATTGTAAAACTTCACAAATTCATTGTGATGTAATGACAATCAATATTTACGTGCAAAATCACTTAACAGCGCATTAAACCAGCGCCATACTTCCAATCATGCACCAGTAACCGAACGTTAACCAGTAACGACGCGAGAATATCTCCAGTCGTAAACGGATTCTTTACAACCTGCCCCAAATTGATATCTAGACCGAAAACCGTTAAGTCAGATTTATATCGAGCGCTCGTAAAGACAGGGTGGGTCACTCGCAGTTTGGGAACCAGAGATTGGGTTTAGGTTTTCAACAGTTTTTCTGCCCTAAAGATCTGATTCTACAATATCAAGAAAGCATTGTATCTTCATATTCTCAAACGTTTAACAGAATAAAGCTAAATGGTTTTAATGTGGTCTGACGAAGGTCTTCGAAAGATTGAGTAACTAGAACGTCATCTGACTATTATTTCATATAAAATAACGTTACATATTTAAGATTATTCGTTAGTCAGGGCTTATTTGTGGATGGTGAAACAGGTCATCATAAATTAACCCAATTAATGGCAATTATTTGCATTTACAGGTTTAAGTTTCAACACCACAGATAAAACAATAACACTTCTCTTTGTTTTCGTTTATCACCCACAAAAACTTGTTCTGAAAAATATTAAATATTTAAACACATCATCAACGTTAACTTCCAACGACTGCAAAGCCGGCGTCAACTTACCCATTAAAAATAAAAGGGCGATGCGTCATAACGTATTACTCTGTCGGCGTTAATTTTTCACAGTGGCAACATTATCGCTTTTTAAACTTGTCCCCAGCTTAACGCGTTCGTTATTTTATTGAAATTTTTGGATAGCATTTTGTAATTTTTTAGCTGTCTACGCTAAATATAGGTGTAGAAATATTTATTTGTACAGAGAATAAATATGTAAATCTGATTATTACGCAGACTGAATCAATAAAGTTTTTGGACGCAATTTATTTTAAACTTATAGGGCCGGTTTCTTGATTGATAGTTAACTAATGGTTAAAAAAATGTAATGATTAATAATCACGAATGTGCATCTTCTGAATTAAACATATCGATAATTATTAATCCAATGATAACTAATTTATGATTAGTTAAGTTAACTATCAACCTTCCGGCCTTCAATCCGGCCCTTAAACATTATGGTTTTGTTACTAAGGGCGTAACTAAACCGTAATGTTTAAGGGCCGGTTTTATTTTACACCAACGCATTCGCATGCGGCAGGCGGCAGTGATGAGGCTGAATAATACCGATAAGGATGCAACAGTCATCTAGCTATGATAGAGTGAGACATAGCATAAGCGAATGTCACCTTGCCGCATTCAATAATGTAGGTAACATTCCGCATACAAACGCAGCAGTGGACTAACGGTGATGCATACAGTTAATTTTTGTTTTTATAGTGTTTTGTCACCATACTAACTTAATAATATAAATTGCACTTGTAAAAAGACAACTGTGAACCTGTGACAGACGAGGAATTGAACCCCGTGTCTTACGCTATCCGGGCGTATGCCTATATATTATTGAGGTGATGCATACAATTGGGTTTTTGAAATACTTACATATTTTTTGTTGAAATTTTTACAGTCACTTCATGTTCTTCTCAGCACTGACTTTATTTATTACCAGTTGATTTATAGGTAGATATTTAATCATTTACCAAAACCCTATTAAAAGTTTTCAGGTCTCTTTAAAAAATCTAAAATTTCATTTAAAATGTTTCGTCCGGCTCGTGTCTGGTCTCCGACGGTGGTTTGCTAGAAGGATATCTGAAGTCTAGTTGAGTATATTTCTAATAGACATATATAGCCTTGTATGTACGTAATGTACATAAGTACGAGGAATATGCGAGTGCTAAGTAGTTGGCTTGTTTGAAACTACGCGAAGTTGCCGGAAAGTCGAGTGTTCCACCTCCATGTTTGGGCGTGTTAAGCTAAAATTTTCGCCTACTTAAGGAATTAATTTCAAACATCAAGCACACTGTGAGATATTATTTTGAAGATAATCTTACTTAGGTGTAGGGTGTAGTTATGAAATCAACCACCTATTATACTACATTAATAGTTTGCACAGGCTTGTGTCAGCCGTCGTCTCCTCAATCCTAGTGAAGTTAAAGTTCTGAAAGCTCTTAAAGTCTCCCTTCCCTCTTTACCTTTTAAACTAAAACAAAATTTTGAAAAATAAACAGACGTAAATCTTAGCAAACACTTTCAATGAAAATTGGTTGGAACGAGATCGAACTATTAGTTTTTGGGATATAGCACATTTTCAACAATCGCGTATAAAATTCTGTCCCTCATACAAACACTATCGAAATCAAATTTATTTTTGCTGTCATACAAATGTTGTGGTAATTTCGATAAGTGGAAGTAAGTGGACCCTAATTTACTTATTACGCGCTTGCACAAAACCCTCGATGCGCTAGTCCTACTTGGACTTGGCCGGCTTTTCGAAAAATATTTTCAATGCACATTTAATTCAAACATGAACCGCTGTTACGTTACCAGTTGCGTTGTAAATCACATGAAAAGGATAGCGGAGTTCCGACCGCAGCAACGCATGCCGCGCTACCCTTTTCTGGCAGGGATACCAGTTTAGCGGTCGTTTTCTAGATTAAGGGAAAATATAAACGAGTCTGGACTTTTTTAAAGATTTTTATAATCACTTGTTTTGTAATCAGTATAGTATGTACTCAGGTTTTATTATCAGTATAGTAGTTGTATTTTGTTGTGTTTGGAGTGACCATTCCGACCATATAAGTGACGTAATATAGCACGAGAATTTCCGTGCTTCGGAAGGCACGTTAAGCAGTTGGTCTCTGCTAATATCAGTGGATATTAGTTTAATAAAATCTGTCAGCAAAGTTGGTCGCTTGCCTTGCTAGCACCCCTCCGCCAATCCGCACTGAGCCCGCGTGGTTGAGTATGTCTCATACTACCTCATACTTGAGGTTAGGCCTTTGCCCAGCAGTGGGATCCTTAGAGGCTAACTTTACTAGTTGTATTTTGTATGCAGAAAATTTAGAAACTCTAGAAACTTGCGTTAGGGATTTTTATTTTTCAGGAGCTGGCAACCCTGTTTCTACCGCAAAAATTGCGCGGGTTCAACACGGAAGTTTTTAATTCGGCTCGGAACCAAAGCCGCTCGCTTAATTCGATACGTAAATTATTTTTCGGCAATGCTATTAGTCCTCGATACATCCTAGAGAGAGACGCATCATGCATGTTATGGTATGTTGTGACAACTCATTTATTTTTGTTTTCCAATGGAGCCATATTGTGATATTTGAGCCGTTGCATTGCCTAGTTCAACAAATGCATGAATTTTGTTTTAAAACTTTCTTATATGTATTGGTTGTTTAAGTTTCAAGAAAAAACTTGATTTAATCTATATAGTCAAGTTGAGCAGGTGTCACATGCCACAATTATGTAAAATGTTTCAAAATTATCATTATTTTGGCAATCCATTTATGTAATTTTTGTTTTGTAGTCAAATCAAAACGCAAAACAAATAAGACTTATTTAGTAAGCACAAATACTTAGTATTTGTGCTTACTAACTTTAATGCGATTCGTAGTAGTTAGATAAAAAAAAGTGAGTGAAAAAGTGGCACATTTTTGAGTTGACACAACTTTATTAAAATTGCAACATAATTTTCTGTCGTGTGTAGTTCGCTTTGGAATATTCATTCAGGTTATATTAATTTAGATGAGTCCAGGGACGCTGATTTTAAAGTCTGATTGTTCACTCGGTGCTGGAATGAATTTGATAATGCGCATATTTATTAATCTGAATGTAAGTACCTACATGTAAAGGGTTCCTTAATTTTCTTTTTATTATTATTTATTTAAAGAACACAACAAATTACAATCAAATAGACTACAGAAAGAGACTTATACATTTTGATAGTATTGTACTAGATAATAACCCTAAACATGTTTCCAAGGCAATTACATAGTGGCTTCTCTTAAATTAAAAAAAATACAATTCAAACATAACAATGAATGACGTTCAATTCCTCGTCTGTCACAGGTTCACAGTTGCTTTTTACAAGTGCAATTTATATAACAATGAAATCAAATTATGGACTACACTATAATATACTACTACTATAAGTATGGACACAAGATGATGTTAAAATAGAGTCAAATTGAAAGTAAATGTAGTTTTTTCTGACTAATTTAAATGGACGTCAAGCGACTGTTTACTTTAGTTTTACAGTAAAAACCAATTTTCAAATAAAAACAGCAACGTTAGTATTGGATTAATAACTCTCGGACTCAAAGCATAGCCTTCTTTAATTTAATATTAAATATTTTTAACATTAAATAATTGACTTGCGCATAAACAATTATTAGTTTATTCCTAAAAAGATTGCTTAAGTCGTTGCTACAACTAAACCAGCATTATTTTACACGCGATCTGATCGGCAAAGTTCAATTATATGTCATGTAATGTTGACGTAAATTGTCTCATCTCGGCTCTCGGGCCGTAAGATTGTATGAAAATCCATTACTCTATAGTCGGTAATGTCCACACTTCGCGTGCACCTTCATCGAACGCAGAGGAGATAGTTCGAACATCGAACGCCACCACGCGCCGGTAGCAGAAAAATATTGCGTAATTATTACAATAATATTTGAAATTACTTTAAAAGCAAGGAAAGGCAGCTAATATCAGTTGATGTCTACATTTATTTTTTTGAAATGATTTAATACAGCGCAGCGTGGCGCACCGGTTCATACATTCGACTTATTAGTTAACATCATTTTATTTGCCTTGCAGAGAGCGTGTAAAGTAGAGTACCTATTCACCTCGGGGATAAAAATGTCTTTGGCCCAGGCGTACTTATATCTCTCGCTATAGTCAGAATTCTCTATTACTATTGCCTCCCTCGCTTCACTCGGGAGTAAAATTTAGAATCCTTTCATTTCGCTCGAGATTCAAGATGGTGCCCGGGCCGTAAGACACTACTTCCCAATTAATGTTGAATAATCTAACTATTAAATTGCTCAATGCACATTAGCTCTCTGTTGATATGCCAGATAATCAGCACGTTGTTTTAATCCGCTACTATCGTCAGATAATTTTTAATGTGTGATATCCTCTCCAAGAATAACCGCAAGCGTTTGATGCCCGCTTGATATTCAATGTTGTTTTGCGATCCCGGTACACCACTCACCGCGGTTAATGGCGGCCGCACATGAATAATTCACCATAACATACGGGGAAGGCTATTCTTTCAACCCTCATAGACATTATGCGGACGTTTTGTTCGCTTAACACAAACCGACTTCCAAGGTTTAGCTGTCTGAACCTTGGAATTTGGATTTTGACTGAGAAATTGTTTAAACAAGAGATAGAGTTCAATAACCTATCTTACTTTAACGATAACAAACGTAGAACACCTGTCAACTCCACATTAATTAGACATGAGATCTGGTTATTATTTAGGATCAGTTGAAATTGTGCAACTAAGCATTCTAATTTAGAAAGTGAAAGATCTAGTTTTTTTTTTATTATATTGTGATTGCATCGACACCTGATTTTGAAAGATAGTGGCATTGACTGCATTAATCAGTCAGGTATCACACGACTGCCGGGAGTCGCATAATAATGGAATTTCTATTGTGTCTCGTTCACACATACTTGACGAGTTAATATAAAGTAAAACATTAGCTACATAATAAATGAATATCCAAATACACTCCAGTAAAATTTATCTCTTGCAAAAAACAAAACGTGTAATTTAAAAAAAGTTTTAATTTGTATTTATCTGATTTACATCAGGTCTCTAAATTCTATTAAAAATGTTAGCTATGGCAATAATCATACCCATAGTTAGCACCCCTACCCACATCGCTGGTGAGAAAACCAGATCAGCTGGCAATCTGATCAAACTTTTGATAAACTGTTTTGGCATTGATGACACCTTAAAGTACCTATCCGATTTGTAATCAAACCAATCAACTATCTCCCCATTGTACCAAATATACTTTCCTTTCAAGCCAGGAGGCGCATCGAGAACTAAATCTAAAGGAGTTTCAGCAGCTTCATCAGCTGTCAAAAACCCTATACCTCTAGTCATGTCAGTGCTGACCAATCCAGGATGCATAGAATTCACTGAAATTCCTCTTGACTCCAACTCTTTTTGCTGTACCATGGTCAAAGCACTAACAGCTACTTTAGATACTCTGTAAGCTGGTATTGTCCCACCATCAGCGAAGTCTGTACTTTTGTATGTGCCATTTTTTATCGACTTTAAAAACCAGTTGACAAATTCGTCGATGTCTTTCTTGGTCAAGTCTTCTTTACTTAATCTTTTGATCCAGTCCATATTTCTCAGATTAGAAAGGTGACCACAATCACTGGATATATTCAATACTCTGGCATTATCTCTTAGCAAAGGGTATAAGTATTCTTGTGCGTTTACTATACCGCCATAGTTGACATCGATCACATTTTTGCAGCACTCGTAACTTCTATCCATCAATCCGCTGATGCCGGCGTTGTTTATCAAAATATCGATACCACCATGTTTATCTTTAATGAAATCTCTGAATTTTAAAACAGACTCTTTATCAGAAACATCCAGTTGATAAAAATGAGGGTTATCATGATTTTTCAACTTCGCGACCGCTGCCTTGCCCTTTTCCTCATCGCGAGAAGTCAGGTAGATGACACCACTAAACCGTTTACATAAGCCTTGCACTATTGCAAAACCAATTCCCTTATTTGCACCAGTCACAACAGCTACTTTTTCTTTAGACATGACTACACCACTGGAATTTGTGTAATCAACTGACATTTATCTTTGTTTATCAGTTGGCAGCACGATAAATACTCGTAATGACTACACTTTGCACAGCTGTTTATCAGTTGTCGATAAATACTGGCTTCATAAGTTCGTATTATTGTGATCACCGTGCTTATATTGAGTCTCAGTCATTTGACTAATCATACTAACTTTTATTTTTATTGCTTAGTTCATAATATCTATCTGAACGTTGGATGACACGTTTGGTGTAGTAGTTAGCGCTCCTGACTACTATGCCGGCCGTCGCGGGTTCAAATCCCGCAAGGAGCAAATGTTTGTGTGATGAGCACGAACATTTGTACCTAAGTCATGGATGTTTATAAAAGGTCAAATCGTCTTAAGTGATAATATTTTAACAGTGTCTTTGTATACATCATAGAAACAGAAAAATCTTGAAAATTTGGAAAATCGAGATTTCATTTTTATTATTTTCTTTAGCAAAGACAATATCATTTTTTCAAAACAACACCCTGACAATTTAAAAAGTTACATACTTCATCAGCTTCGCCTCTCTCAATTCAATGCCCAAACCTTCTTTTTCTCCAAGCTTAACCTTAATTAATAAAAAAATAAAATCTAAAAATAAAAAAAATATTATCTTAGTCTCCAATTTTCTCAAATACTAGCGGATAAAACCCCATAGTGTTTTCTACAAAAAAATATTAACTTATTGTGCTGAATCAGCCCTTTAAATATTATCACTTAATAACGAGGTGACTTTATATGTATTTAAGTATTTATGGTAACACAAGGAAGAAAATTCCTTACTTCGAAACCAAAAAATTGGTGTGTTGTCTTGCGCATATTTATTATTATTATATCTGTCTATAAATTTTTTCACCTAGTTTATACAAAGGATAGTTATTAAAGGAAAGATGAGAGCTTTGTCTCCACTTACTGTAATGAAAAAAGTTTTATTTTTAAACGCTAACGATTTAATTTTAATTGTTTTACAATCAAGGAGTTAAATTTTTAGACTTAAAATAATAATCTGCAGTGTAATCGTGCCAGTCTAGTATTTTTCTATCGTACCAGATGTAAGCACCTTTGAGGTCTTGAGGCGCTTCAAGAACAAGATACAGTGGAGTTTTAGCAGCGTCGTCGGCACTGTAAAACCCTACACCTTTCGTCATGTCTGTACGCACTAATCCTGGATGCATTGAGTTCACCGAGATGTTTCTTGATGCCAACAGTTTCTGCTGAAGTATTGTTTGAGCACTTAAAGCCACTTTTGCAATTCTGTATGCTGCAATTGTACCTTCATCAGCCAACTCCTCGTTCTTAAAAGTTCCATTCTTAGCGCCTTCTAAGTACCAGCTAACAAACTCTAAAACATCATCTTGAGTAAAATCTTTTTTTGTGAACCTTTCAATCCAGTGTATATTCCTGATGTTCGAAAGATGACCGCAATCGCTCGATATGTTGAGAATCCTTCCGTTATTTCTCACCAACGGGAATAGTAGTTCTTGAATGGTCAAAATGCTGTAGTAATTAATGTCAATAATTACTTTGCTTTCTTCGTACGTGTTGTAAAGCTCCACACTGTTGGCTACTGCGGCGTTGTTGATCAGAATATCGATGCCTCCTTGAGTTTCCTTGATGTGGTCTCTGAATTTTATGACGCTGTCTCTATCCGAGACATCTAATTGATGATATGCAGGATTCAGCCCAAGTTTGTTTAGTTCGGCCACAGCTGCTTTCCCTCTGGCGTCATCACGAGAGGTCAGGTACACGACCCCGTCAAACTTTTGAAGCAATCCTTTGACGATGGCAAAGCCTATGCCCTTATTGGAGCCAGTGACAACTGCGACTTTCTTCGTCATGTCTGGACTATTGAAGAGTAAGACGACAACTAGCGCCGATTAACATTATTACATAATTCAAACTTGACCTAATCAGTGAGGGTCAGATAACTTAATCGTGACTTGCATAATGTAGATAACGAGTTCAAATAATAACCGTGTTATGTAAACATACAATGGATAACAATCAAAAGTAATAGAGATGCCAGTAATAATATGAAAACGGTTAAGTGATAAAATTAGATTGTGTCACATACAAATAATATCGAATTCTCGAAAATATTTAAAAAAATATATTTCGTCATGTAAAGTTCTTTACATCACAATGTTTTTACCCATCAATATTGTCCAAGTAATGGCTACGTAATACTGATCAGAACCATTTAAATGATCAGCACAACCACACACCACAGATACGACCGTGTATTTTATAAACAGGCAGGGCGTCCATGAACATATCCCTTGTCCAAGGTTTATAGTGACCGGGTGCACACGCGGTCTGCCGTGTTGGTATGTCTTTTTCACATTTAACATGTTCAATTTTATGCAATATAGTGGCTTTGCATTTAACATAGGGATGAGGTACAAGCACGGCCCGAACATCGATTTATCCGCGCTCCCGGATCCCGACGAGCCCGGATGTCTCCTGCGGGACGCATTACGCCCGCGCAAGACATGAGCGATTGTGTACATTGTCCTTTATGGCATGTAAGCTGAGAAACATTTATGGTTTTAGAGGATGGCTTCAGTAACATAGCAATGGCAATAACACAAAATCTGGTACTATTTGATCTCCTAAAACGTTGACTTCAAAAATGATTTGATATTTGTGTTTTTTTTTTGACATTTGTAATTGTTACATTGAAGTTTTTTCTCTCATTTATTTGGGCCATCAATCAATAAAAAGTTGACGAAGAGATCATCTTAAAATACAATCTTCAGGTGATTAAATAAATAATCGTGAAAATTGTGTAAATTGCATCTACAGGCAGTTTGAAGTCCAGTTTCAAGCTTTTCTCCTCTCTTTTCTTTCTCCAAATAAAACTCAAAGAGTTAATTAATCGCGATTGCAAAATACATAGTTATTGGCACATCGCTAGTTATGACACCTGTTATAATCAATTTTAATTCAATTCTATCAAACATCTGCACAATGATTAATGCATTGATTCCTCCCATTGCGGCGTTATCTATTTTAGTATGAGTACTTTTTAGCCTAGAAGAACGACTCATTACATGTACGCCAATAAAGAAATTTAAGCAAATCTGAACGCTACATCTTACACCTTTAACCACATAATCGCGTCGCCCAGAGGACACGAGCACTCGACGGCGACTCCTGCCGCCAAATGATTGATAGTTGCTTTCAAATAATTCCGCAATTTATAGCCTTTCCCGATTGATTGAATGGTACCGAGATCGGTTTATATCGCCTCCAGTGACGGCTTGGGGTGACGTTTTGTTAGCGTTGCTGAAAGAAATGTTTTTTGTATTTATGTGGATGGGTAACAGTTTTGCCAGTTTAGAAATACCTTTACAATTTGCGTAAATTTTATGTTCAATATCAATGAAGGTACGGTATCACTAATACCTAGGTGAAAACAGCTAAAGCACTATTTCATATTTTTTTGGTGACTAGATATTACTGGCTTGCTTATGGTGTCGATACGCAGCTAGATGCTTACAAATCTAGAAATATCAGGAAATTTCTCGGTATTGAAGTATTCAAGACCAAAAAAAAGCTTTTGTTGAATGTCATTCATAAAATACACATGTATTTCTTCAATACCCGGGGTCGCGAATGTTTGCAGAGTTCAGCGAATACAGAGATCCTATTCTTTACTATGCAGTCTTCCTTAACAGCCGTATTCATCACGCTCTCTCGTATTGTAATCTCAATTTGAGTGACAAGAATGACTACAAATTTGAGTGACAAGAACGACTTCAGTCGAATACACAAGCATCAACTATGAGAGTAGACCTCAGAAACGGTCAGGTTACTCGGCATTAGATAAGTAAATACATTTGGACAGTCAATATTCTGAACCTTATGACCCGATGGAAAGCTAGAGGAACAAAGTTGCTAAAAGGTATTGTAGATAAAACTTACTAGTCAAGCATACAAATTGCTGGTTATACTGCAAATCGTCGTGGTCAATATTTAGTATCAAGTATATTTAGTAACCTACATATTCTATATTTAAGGGGCTAATTTGATTTCAAAATCTGCTTGACCTGTACACTCAAATTATACCCCTACAAAGGTGAAACATGGACTGCATATTTAAAAGTAAAAAGTATTAATTTTCCTCAAGCACCCTTGTTACCTACTCACGACTTCTTCCAGAAATTTTATTTTTTGACAACTTGGAAGTGACTTTAAAGAGATCCCGCGATTCGGAAGTAACTTCGCTGACTCTACAAAGAAACAAGTTAACATTTAACTCGGAGTCCTTGAGCCGTTATTCAGCTTAACTCTTTTATCAAACTTTCCGTGTTATCCCGCCTTTAATACAATTACACTTGTAGACTTTTTTCTTTTCAATCGGATTGTAACTGGACTCTTTCCTTGTCTTTTTAATTTTCGTTGCGTGGCCAGCATTGAACATTACATAACCAGAGAAATTGACAGTCACACTAAGCGAATTGGGAATTGGGTGTTAGAGACAGCTGCTGTTATCACTAAAATTAGGACGTAGATAAGAACTAGAAATTCGTATTATTGTGAGTAAGTGTAACAAATAGGTAAGACCAAATTAAGTGAAATTCCAAAAGAAATATGACGTACTACGTTCCTACCTCTTAATCTTGTACTAAATCATTGGTTTTTACTGCCCTGATCCTTGCAAACTCATTTTTGTAAACAGCCCTTACACCTACCGGGTGTTTTCAAATTTAACTGCGTAAAAAACACTAAAACACTCCAGAATATTGGATTTATTGCTGAAGGACTGGGATCGTTGCGGCCATAAAATGCACATACATGACTGATATAAAAACTTCACAAATACAATTTGTGAGAACCTATTGTAACTTGGACAATAAAATTTTCACTCGGAACTGATGTATGGCTCTCGTATAACAGAAGATTTACACTTTGTGTGGGTCAGTGGGATCGGAACGATGAAACTAATAGTTTCCATAATTTTTATGGGCAGTTCAACACGATACTTAAAGAAGTAGAAAGCTGAAAGAAGCTTTCTACAACAGTGTATGCTATGTTACTTTATTTTTTTGAGATTACTGGTTCCTGTCAAAAAAAGTGAGCAGTGGAAGTAAAGAAACAAGACTGACTGGAGAACCCACATCTAAATGCTCTTTTTGGCCTTTACGGCCAAACTCCTTTCTAGACATTATTTTAGAAACACCTATACATACTATATGATTACCTTTACCGAGGTAATTGAATTGTAATAATAATTGTTTTTTACGTGTCATATATTAAACAGGAAAGGAGACATTTTTTCTTGAATGGAGGATGGGCCCGCCCATAAATTGTAACGTCTAGTAATGAAACATATATTACATTGTTCCTTATAATGTCTTAAAAACATTAACCATATTAGTTTTTCGTTATCTAACGGGAATATTTGAAAATTCATCATAACTTAAAACCACACACGTACCAGTTGACGCACATTTTACCACTAAACCGTTATTGTGTAACTGTGCAGTGGCACAGTTACACAATAACGGTTTAGTAGAATGAAGGCCGTACTAGATGCTTTTTGCTTATATTTTTCGTTAAAAATCCGGAGAAAACAAACACTCAATTCAAAACAAACCAAAACAAACGGAAGGTAACGGAAAGCCAAACGCCAAACGGAAAGTGTGACAAATGACACTCCAGCCATTCCTGTCAATGTCAGTGATAACTGTCAGAGTTGCTATCCATTCCACGGCTTTACTAGATAACCATTTCATTCAAAAATCTAAAAAAAGCAATTAAAATATTTTATACGGAGATTCCAATTGTTTAAAATAAATAAAAGTAAAAAAAACGTGATCTAAACAAAATCACGTACTTGAAATAATTGATATTGTTTTTATATTGACCAGCCCGTCGTTCCTTTACACGTATTTCTAAAGGAGGAATGGCGTGAAGAAAAATAGTCAACACAACGCATCTTTTACTTCGATTTTATTATTCCGGTTTCATTTAAACGTTATCTTTCGTCTAATTGTCTAAAAAAATAAGTTATTAATTTAGGGTGCAATGTCATTATTAGACACTATAAGTGGCTACTGGGCCCAAAAAAAAATGTCTCCTTTTACTCTATAAAAGATATATTTGTTTACCTTCTAATACCTCAATCATCTATCTAATCGTATAAAATAATAACCGGAACACGATTCGTCCATTGCTTTTTTCAGTTCCTATGCTGAAATGACTCTAATATTTCTTCTCGTGGTAACGAATGTCTTTAAAACTATCGCGCATTTATTATGCGAATCCTTTCCCAAGAGCTAATACCTAACTTGATCGCGATCGTAAAACGCCGAAAGTATTCAATCTTTACGGCGTTAATCCACGAACGTTTTCGCATGCGGCAGAATTAGATTGAACGATTTCGACAAACATGCAACTATTACAATTTATGTTGAGTGCGACACAGCATATTGAGAATTTCACAAACAATATGAATGCGTTGGTGTAAAATGACAAAATGTCAGAGTGTTGAAAGTTTCGCAGTAGACTTACCTGACGAAATATTTGGGACTATAGACAAGCGGCAAAAGCTTACGCTAGTGCCCATACAATTGTTAATTTATTAATTTATAGCGGTCCCAGCGAACTTTGTTTCGCCCCGGCCCCGTCCCGCCCCAGCCCCGGCCCCGTTGAACGGGATAAAATGGATTCTATGTCCTTCTCCTGGCTCTAAGCTACCTCCCTGCCAATTTTCAGCTAAATCGGTTCAGCCGTTAGGCAGGGTACGCAAAATAAGTAACTTTTTTGGTTGGTTTTTTACACCTTGTGTCCGAAAAACCCTAATATCCGAGGAACCCTACTTTTGTTTAAAATTAAATATAGCCTATATTACTCGTGGATAATGTAGCTTTCGAATGGTAAAAGAATTTTTAAGATCAGTCTTGTAGTTTATGAGCCTATTCATTACAATCAAACAAACAAACAAACAAACAAACAAAGTTTTCCTCTTTATAATATTAGTGTAGACAAATTAAGTAAAATACAAATTATTATCGTATCGTGTTTGCTTGAAAATTACATAATACTCCTGCCGTAATCCTTGGTTCCGCATAACTTAAAACTCCCACATAGAAGTATGAAAGTATTATGAAATACACCAGTGTTTTGACGAATCTTTATGACTTTCTTCCGTTAACCATTTTCTCGCTGTTTCAGAATAGTTTTTCGGATTTTTGGTGCGTTTTCAAAAGTTATTGCTACGATTATCTTTTTGTTTTCCAAGCATAAAGGAAATTCTTTTTAAAATAAGATACCAAATTCCGAGTAATGTCTTCATAACATGGCAGACTTTATTAGGTGATAAAGCAACATAATTTGTATTGAGACAGTTATGTCGTATTTAAAAAACGTTTCTATTGGCATTAAACAAGTATCTGTGTAATTAGCTCGGGAATCAACAATTGAAAAGAAAAAAGTAATTGCCCAAAACACCTAAAAAAATACTGCTAACATAAATTATACGTTCGTAAACCCTAATGATTCTGAATTTAATAGCTCTTTCATTAATATCTTGGATTATCTACACTTACACATAAACAAAACACTTTGGGTCACAAGTAAACAAATAAACGCACATACAAATTAATTTCACTATTACAACCTATTCGTCAGACTTAGGCTAGATATTACATAGCTTCGCTAACCAAGACTTATTCCTAGAACTGTTGACATGTTTTAGAACAGTCGTAAAACAATGGTCGTCACCCAGTCATATCACTTTTACCATATTTACTGGGCAGGCATTATGCCAGGACACATAAAGCGCGCACGCGAATAAACACCACAAATCTGGATCCAAACATGCTTGGGTTCAAATTCGCAGATTTAGAGAGACGTAGGTACTAGTGGTGACAGATAATAGTTTGATCGTTATCGATGGTATTTTATAGTCAGTTTAACTAAGCAAGTTTGAGATTTTTTTTAAAGAAAACTATCAGTGACGAGCTGCCATTCCGGCACAAATATACTTTTATTTAATTAAGTTGTATAATATATACAAAATATAATTTTATTTATTTAAGTTGTACAATTGGCTGAATTAATGCCTCGGGTAAGAGACTAATCAACCGTTTGGGAATACAGAAAGTTGGATCAATTGAAATTGAAAGATTTTAACACGCAAACCTTTCGATGCTGTTGTTTTTTTTTTAATTTGCCATTTCAGAAACACGCATACTTTTCGATAGCTACAAGCGCACATCACTAAATAAAGTGCACTCAGTTCGTATTCCAGGGCGAGGCGTGCACTGGCGATGGGCCAGGCCTTGCCTTCAGTTGGGTTTCGAAATGCATGGAATATTCACCAAAACGAAATTGTTTTCCGAGTAACTGACGTTAAAATGCCTTAACTGTGTGTATGTGAAGTAAAAAATATAAAAGCTCGCTGTCACGTGGAGTCCACAAAGTACCTATAGACATCTAGCAGACAGTGAAGAACAACACACAATGATTATTATGGCAAAACTTTGCAATATTTTATCATGCACTCACTTGTTATTCTGAACTACGTAATTTAAAGAGTCTCATCAATATTAAATCCAAGATAATGTTTCATCAATGTTTTTTTCCAAAAAGTTAAAAAAACTTATAATTTGGTTACCTACGACGAAACCACTTTTATATAGCAATAAAATTATTTTATATTGAATAAACTGAAATCAAATAACTTTTAAAGTACAGTAATACCAGTTAATTTTTCGTTACTTCATTAATAACGTGTAGGTACTCACCAAGTTAAAATTGTTTTCTAAAATAAAACCCAAATAATATGATTGCAGCTTGACATAGGTAATTTAAAAAAATGCTTTTAATTCTAGGGGTGCTGGGAGAAATCAAAACTATTTCCCACAACGAAACCACATTATTTTAATCAGAAAATACATAGTATCGACTTCTGAAAGCAAAGCACGAAACAGATGACAAACAGAACACCGCAATAGTAATGCACCCTCAAACAGTTGAAGTGCAGTCACATCTACTTTACCCGAGCAGTGCACTCTGAAGTCAGTGAGGTGTCCGGGCGCGACGTGCACTGGCGACCGGCCAGTCTTCTAGGTATGTGCACTACGCCACGATAAATAATGCACGATATTGTATACTAATTTATAACATTTAACAGTATGTACATAATTAGTAAATTTCTTATTCTTATTTACCAATGAAAACAATATACAAAATGCGATGAACATAGCTTATAAATAACAAACAACCACTTAGGTTTGAGCTAAAGCTAAGAAGTTTGCATAATAAAAATTGAGTTCTGGATTATTAGTAATATCTATTACTTGACTAATTTAAATACATAATTTAACAACCGTTATTGATTTGTAATGTTTTTTGCCGTGAGACTATTCTTAACGTAGGTGATAAACTATGTAAGCCAAGTTAGTAGGTACTTCGCCGTGCGTGCGCCGTACGCGTTGTTATACGCGGCTGGCAAATCCGGTTCTTAGATATCGCTCGTGTGAATACAGGGTGGCTAACAGAGGTTTTAAAGATTGTAAGATAGTTTGACAAAAGGAAGGTATGTAACATTAATGATATCTATTTATTTCATCCAAACATCCATTTATACATATTCACTGTGGATTCAAATCAAAATATTAAGAGCCAATACTAGTACAGTAAAATTAAAAATTGAGGCTGCGTCAGCAATTGGTTTATTGGACACACTTCATAAAAAATCAGAACTTGGTAACGCAAATCCGGTACCAAGTACAAGTCCAAGTACAAGTTTGTGACCTCGAGCTTCCGGTCGGATCTCGAGTCACAAACTTGTGACGACCATGAAAAACTATGCTAAACCTTGATCATCTTTTTATTCGTTTTCATGAGTTACAGATTAAGAAGTTTATAAGACAGAGACAAATGCATAACTTCACTATTACACATATATTTTTTTATAAATTCGTATCAAACAGGGTTAAATACAAATCAGACTCATTTTATCTCAAGTAGGTACAAATCGCTCACCTGTCTCTTTTAACTATCGCATCAGATTCAATCGTTTTCTCTACGTCTGATGTAGAATCAGTGGTACATTTCTCTACATCATCTATTGACTTAGTTTCAATTTCTTTATCAGTCCTTTCTTCCGCTAAATTATTATCACACGATCTTAAACAGTCTTGCGTTCCACAGAACCATTATCAGTAATCCTTTGACCTACTAAACTAATGTCAACATTACTATTGCGCACCCTGACACTAGATTCACACACGTATCCTTATGGCCTGGCTGGATGCCAGCGTTTGAATCTTTGCTTCCATCTTGGGTTCAGTGATCCCGTGTTTTCGTTCCAAATCTAATTAGCAACATTTTATGGCTGTCAGCTGTATTCCTTTGTAAAGATTGCACGGGCGGTATTTTACGACATCGACAGACATGCAATATTATCATTTGAAGCTTAAGAAATATTTAAATCAGAAATTTTGTCACAACATAAAAAATCTTGGTATTGGGTCTTAAAGTATTGGTGTCTACTTTGTATCTAATTTCTTAAAAGTGACTTGATTCTTATATCGGAGATACGTGGGCACAACATTTTATACTGTCTTTTTCGTTTGTCACTGAACTATGTAGCCTTGATTTTTTCTCATCTTATTTACTTTTGTAGCTTCATTATTAATTAACATCAGATTTCGTTGTGTGCGGGTGATAAATCACGGCCTGTATTGAGCTTGTCTGTTTGTTAATAAAAGTGACTGAGCGGTTTTTTACAGTTAATCATTTATCGTGAACAAGGTGGAGAAAATATTTTTTGTTTTTTGTTACTAACAGTAAAATTTGTGGTTTTTAAAATAAACAAAATAACGTATCGATCTACCTATCTTGAGACAAAAGATTAATTACAATAAACTTGAAACGTGTTCAATACTTATCAAATCCACTTTTTACTTCAATATATAGACCCAAACGTTTGAAATATTTATCCAGACGACTGTCTTACAGATCTCAAAGTACATAAAAATATCCGTATCAAAGACAAGCTACTCAAATAAGTGCAGATCTCGTGATTCGATAAATGTCTGATTTGTGAAGGCATACGGGCCGTACGTGTTTACTCCGTGAATAAAGCATGAGTGACCGGGCCTGACATCTTCGTGACCTCGCTGTATCGGAGATGCCATAGGGTAAAATAATACTGCAGAGTAAAACATTGCAGAATGATTATCTCGATTTTGATGTTTCGTTGACTATTAATCTATAAGCTCAAACCATCTAAGAACGATGTGGCAGACAGATACTCAAAGATTGTGTAGAAAAAAGAATCCCATCAAAACATCTCTTTGTGAAATGTTTGCCAAGACGAGTTCATAGGCTCGCGCAGCCAAAAAGTTACAAGATTTCATGTAGAGTTAAGCTTCCAACACCACAACCCCCTTATCGACGAGCCCTTACTTTACATATACGAAGGAGCATTTTGACTAATGACAAAAAATGTTGCCGTTTTAATATTGTCACAGTATTTTTTTTGTGAAGTGAAGAAGATACATAATTAGGTCGAACATTTGAAAGCACACTTCACTTTAATGTAATTCAAGCTTTTCTTTGACCTTTCACTACGGATTATATTACGATTTCCTTCTCTTAGCCTGCACAATACCTTGACCTAGACTGGGTCAAGATGCTGAGCTTAGTAGGATTCGTGTTTTGAGCTCGTACAGCTTTTGATTATAAAAACAGTGATGATACCGTGTTGCTTGTTTGTCGCGTGAATAAGGCATGTAAAAGACCTGTAGAATCCTTGACCCATGGTGTTGCCACAGACTAACTTATTCAAATGCAGAAATTAAATAACGTTCATCT
Source organism: Pyrausta aurata (assembly GCA_963584085.1). Taxonomy (NCBI): domain Eukaryota; kingdom Metazoa; phylum Arthropoda; class Insecta; order Lepidoptera; family Crambidae; genus Pyrausta; species Pyrausta aurata. The sequence continues at coordinate 406,258 of OY757253.1, read as the reverse complement.
TTATAACGTGGGATTTAAAGGAAGTCCTAGTATTAAAAAATAATAGCTAAATCTTAAAGACATAGGTTGAGGACCAAACTCGCATTGCTGGCCTTGATCTACAGTTACTTAATTATAGGTGACAAAAATTGGGTGCTCATACTTTGCTCAAATTAGAGCGACAGCAGCGTGGCAGCAGCGGATGCCTTCACATTAGCAGCTCGTCTGTCGCCCGACTGGGTCGTTCCCACTACAACCGTTATCTATTTGCAGTGCTAATACGGGGATATTACCACTGCCATGGGCATAGTGGGAAGACCCCGCACGACTTACGCGCCGCTGCGGTGCTGCTGCCGCGCTGCCGTGTATAGTATGAATCGCTCTAAAGGTGACATACAATTAGTTTCCAATGTTTCAAATCTACAATGTCTCGGATTTTCAATACCCTTGTGAATAAAATAATATCTACGGGGTCAGTGGTCCAGCAAAATGACTGTAACTTTTTACAGTCGTGTTCGAGCGCCGTAGTGTACCTACTCTGTGTCGTTTGCATATTTTCCGAGCGCTGCGCTAGACAGAATTTTATTTAGTTAACTTCAAACTTGTGTTGCTCCGAACGCGGTTTATGTCGCCATAACTTTGAAGAATATCCGAGACTTTTCGAGACTGTACCGCAAATTTTGCGATTCAGTAGCTTTGAGTGGAGTTTTGCTGGTTTTATTTGAATATCTTCTTCATATTGTAACGTAATAAAGCTGTCTTTGAGCGGATAAAATTAGATGATGTTTTCTTTATCTTGTTCAATGGAATGTCTTGTGTATGAAACAAACTTTTGTCAATATCTGATGTAAGACGATATCTTTCCGCCATATTTTTACCACAACAAGAACAGTTTTATTTCATTTGTTCTTATTCTCTTATATTTTTGATTGCTGTTAAGGAGTTGGCAAGTACTTTTTATACAGATCAAATTTATTATTTTTCTTTTAAACCATCTTTTATCAAACCAACAAGGATTTTTTGTAAAAATTTCTAATTAGTGCCACTTCCTCACAAAGTCGGAAAAATCCCTGGTATATTAAATAAGCAGGCACTTAATCCTCAGTTTTAGTACTTTCTTTTACACTGATCCAATTTTACTGTTCCGCCATTACGACGCTCCGAGGATCGTTGAGATCTTCGTCCACTCGTTGAAGACACTACATTTAAATGTACCATTCCCATCATGACATTGTTTAGGGCCTGGTTTATGTCGATTACCTACCTAATTTTAATTTGAAAACCTACTGTAAAACCTACATACTATGTAGCTTAATTAGTTCGACAACTTGACTAACAATCAATCGAATACATATATCATACGTAGGTACTTGCCATTTAGACAGTACCATGACAACACGCATTTTTTAAAATAATAGAAAATGTTATAAATAGCTAAAGGGCTCATGCCTGTTAAGATAGTTTTTAGGCGTATCACCGACTAGCTGTTAAAATTTCACTTGAACTTGTTATAACCTTCTCTAAAACTTGAATAAAATAAATTTTCATTTTCATTCGTCCTACAAGTCTTGAAAAAGATGTCGTCTATTATCCTTAATACTAAAAAAAGCTCTGATAAACTCGCTATGACAGTGGATAACAGAACCAGCTGTTATTCAGTAATGGCTTTAATTTTATCAAAAACACCTATATGATTGGTAGTAGCAGTACGCGACCGCGAACGCAAAAGTTTAAGTGATTTTTGATGTGCATGTTTTTAAGGCTAATGTTAGGCGAAACAATTTTGTTGTAATTGAATGACTAATATATTAAGGCTTTGATTGAATAGTTTGTACGTTTTGATAGCTTTTGATATAATTTAATTATGTTGTGGATCTATTTTTTCCTAGATTAATAATTGATCACTAGGTAGGCATGAAACTGTTAATTATTTATTAATCTGTTATTATAGGTAATCATGCTTTTTTTATTGATCTCTTTTGTGTGCTATGATTAATCAAATAAAATAAAATGCGTGACTAGAAACTCAAATGCATGATGGCAACGATGAAAATAATAAGTAGGTATCTGAACCCAGTTGCGATAAGAATAGTATCACCAGTAATGCCAGATACGTCACTAAAATTGCACGAAACAACTTCCAAAAAGCGGAGCCATTCGACAGATCCCTAATTACGGGAGATCCCGCATAATCCCGGCTAATTCTAATATAACACCGGGAACGCCTATCCCTGGAACTTTTTATTAATGAATTCTATTTTTTGAAGGAATTTAATTAATTACGACGAAAAAGGATTGCGACAAATTTCGCGTTCCGAATTTTTGTGAGCCACAGCTTAATTAAGAGGCGGGTGTATTAATTAATTAAATACAAATACCGCGTTTGCTATTGTGTTTTTTAAAAAGGACTCCGTTTTGGGTTTGGATACGTTTAGGTTGGGTGTGTGTAGGTAGCTAGTGGTATGGAAATGGGATGGGTATTGTGGGATCTCATCTAAGAGACGAGCCCTTATGCCCTCTTCCTCGCTACCTACTGGTGAGTTTATACGACGTATCATACGTTTGTGACGATAAGGTTAGATTTTTTATAATTAGATAAGTTTTTTAACGAATAAATGGATACAATTTCATGAGAAGATTCAATATTTAGTCGTTAAGGAAGGAAGTTAAATAAGATGTACATGTCTAGTGTAAAATTTTATTTCCAGCATACCCTAAATACACAGTTCTCAAAAATCGTTTATTTCGTGGAACACTTTTCTAATCAAAAAAAGTGTCAAAACATGTTTTTCAGCCGGGAAAAAAGTGACTTAATCACAAATCCCATCGCGGGAACGAATACTCGGGTGCCTCCGAATGCGGGAGTCTGAGAAGTTATTTACCCGTGAAATAATCCGGCCACCGCTGATAACCGGTTTTTATTTACCGGGCATACCCAGGGACGCCCAACGCACGATTACATATCTATTTTGCTGTCACATCGCAATCACAAGTACTTAAGTGCTCTAACATACGACATCAGTCGATTAACTACTGCTGAAAATCTTGACGTCAACAGCTACCTCACATGTAGAGTAGAGCGATGTGTACTTCGCAAGTAAGTAGTAAGTGCAGCTAGCATTGCACAGTGCTGAAAAATTGTCTACTTGAACACTCTTGACAGTGCTCCGCACATAATCCATTATTTCCACACACGGATTGCAATCTCGTCGCGCCCGCTTGTTACGTAACCACTCTGGTCGGGCACGCAGGGTGTAGGTTCAGTTTCCGCTTCGGCGAGCCTTTGTGCCACTATGTTCTTGCTGTACTTAATGATGCGGACTCAGGCCAGAGACGAACTTGACCATGGGACTATTGTTTGGTGATTGGGAAAAATGGTTTTCGTTTGTGTTGAGTACTTTCGATAAATCTTTACCAGCGATATGTCAGCTTGCCTACCTAACTACTATTAGAATTATTAAGAGATCCCCAGGTTTTCAAATCAAGATTTTGTCAGGGCATTTAAGGTGTCATTTAAGCAAGCCTTGCGAGAAAGAAGACTCTAGAGTATACCAAAACAGGGGTCATACTTTTTTACTAGATTTAGATTATTTACTGTAGGAGAAATTTAAAACTTTAAATTGAAAGCAAGTGATCACAAAAACTAACATAACAATAAAACTAATCATGTAATTAGTTTTACTCGTATCATTCCTATCACCCGAAAGGACCAAATGCATCCCTGCCGTCTCGAGTCGCTGCCCTGAATGCTAATGTTGTTTTTTTAGACACTTTTGTTTCACAAATACTTATCAACTTTTTCATATTACTTCGTGATTTTTCCTGGAACATTGCTATTTTCAACTTTCAGCGCTGTTGAGTTATTTATTTATGTTCTAATTGTTTTTGTGTTGCCGTTGCTATGTTATGACAAGGGTGTTCATTGAACAATCTCTACCACAAAAACCAAATAGAATCGTGTCTCAGTTTTCCGATAGCAACCAACTTTCCCCAACTTTTAGTCAAATTGGTGCCTGAAATTCCGTCGCCGCAACAAAAAAAGGTGTTCCTCGAAACCCAATAACACTCTCCCCGAATACTAGAGCGCAATACAAAACTGGATTTATATACAATAGGTAAAAAACCATGGAAAGCGGAGCGCTCGAGTGTCGCACTATATTCCGTGCGTCATCTGTGACCCTGCATATGTTTTTGTACGTGTTTGATTCTGGGTCCAGATGATCTGGTCAAATGCCTTTTTAATCGGGTGAAGTAAAAAGATAACTACAATATACGGTTCAATGTTTTCGTAAAGTACATTTTTTCTAAAGGCATCATTTATCTTTTTAAACGGCGATCAGACCTACCTGTGTAAAATTTATTGGTTAAAAAAACGCTCACGGATTGGTAGGCCACCGGCGGTCGCGTAAACATAAGAATGTTGATAAACACATCCATCAAGGCTTATGATTCATTATCATTCTTTTTAGAACAACAAACACAGTCATTATAATACTTACTTTAATAAGTCAGATTGTCATTTTTGAAAATACACTACTTGAATGAATAGAATAAACCTGTTTTGAAATTTTTCCATAACCATTAGGTACATAAAGTACTCACGCCGGTATTTTAGCCTTATCTCAAAAAGTGGCTAAAAATTTAGCGACGCAAGAATTAATTCCCGTTCGCTCCCCGTTCCGAAGATAAGCATCTGCGTCACGCAAACGTCCCGACGCAAATTAGGTGGTGTGTCGTTACTTTTTTACGGCCCACAATCTGATGGGGCCGCTTACATAATCCGGCCCTGGTGGAATCTGGGTAAAAATGTTACGTTCAAACAACAAGCGAGAGTGAGGTACATTAATTTTCAAGGTCATTACTTATGACATACTCACGTCATGTTTCACAATGTCCTAATAAGTTCTAGCTCACGTTATCTGTCCAAAACTTCATACGAAATGACGTTAGTGCTAATTTGTCGTTAGTGAAACAGGCTTTTAATAAATTTTGATAGGTACCATGTTATATCCTGCTTTTACCTACTGGAACATATTACAGAATCTTTTTTCAGCGTCAAAAGCACCAATAGGCTCCAGACCCGATAAATGCGTTTAATTATATTTATCAAACAACAAAATAAGTTCATAATGAGGATAATTTGCACAAACTGAAACGTCAATAAAATATGTTAAAAGTGGGGTTCATAAACTCATAGTAATATTTTTCTTTTACTAACAGCTTTGAAACAATTTGAGCAAATCATTAACCATAAAGTGGCTTCTGAACAGGTCTGAACAGCTAAGCTCGATAATAATGCTCCTAAAAGAGTGCAGGCGGGCTGGCTAACCCGAGCGCTAATCGCTGCAATTTCCGAACTAGTGCCTTTCAAATAACGATATTATTTCTAAAGATATTTTTTTTTTTTAATTATTAAAGTAAATTCAGTTCCCAATCTCCTGGAGCCCCATGTTGAGGAGTTACATGATAGGCGAGAAAAAAGATGAAGACAAGAATTACTATCGAAACTAATTGTACATTTCTCTTCTGTCTGATGGGAAATTAAATGATGCACGACCGACTGATACCTAAATTGTGGCTAACCTAAATTGGCACAATTTTGTCTGTTTTCGTGGTAAGGAATTTTCTTCCTTATGTTCCGAAGTACCAGACAACGACTATGACGGGGCGTCTACCATAAATACTTTAATGCATATAACATCCATGACAAAGGTACAAAGCTACCTTACCTAACCTAACCTTAGGTTTTTATTCGTGTTACTTAAGGCGTAAAAAGTTTTATCGATATACTATCAACACTTGTGGCTGTTGACAGGCAACACTATATCAAACGCCGCAAATTTCCTCCATTAGCACTTTCCAGCCAGGCCATATTAGACTTTACTCCAATGAACTAAGCTAGCTGTGATCCACTGGCAGGCAGCCAGTACCAATTGATGTGCAAACTGCACGTTTGTTTCGGACGGTATTATGTTATCATAAACATAGCGGTAACATGTTACTTAATTATCATTCTCAACAATCTTACTTAGCATTTTGAACTAAGTAGGTAAGTTTACATTTGCGGCAAGGCAATACTTGCAAAGTAGAAAGTTAAGACTCAATTTTTTTTATTATGTGTCCTACTATTTCTGTACAAAACGGAGACGGAGATTACGACGAAAAAGGCTCACCTAGAAGAAGCCAGTAATATTCTACATCGTCCCCATCGTGTCAAAATTAAATAACTGACACCTTTGCCGAAATTCACTTTTTGATATTTTTAAATAATATAAAGTGTCAGCTACATTTCGGTCTAGTTTTCGTTGCAATATGTATGATATTCGCGAAGATATCATAATTTTAGTAACTCTATTGACCACATATTACAACAAGGTTTGTTAAAAAAGTTTCGTGGAAAAACTGAATAAATGACAAAAAAATTCAATAACTACAATTAAGGGTTTTGATATACCTACAAACAAAATCAATAAGTGACTTTGTTGAATTCTGCCACAACTGACTCGGAAACATTGTTACAAAAATTGGTTGTGGCAAAATTAAATAAGTGCTCTTGTTTAATTTTTCATTAAAATATTGTATTATATATTTTTATCATAATCAGCCAAAGGACCAGTCCACTGCTGAACTTAGGCCTCCCCCACGATTTCCCACAACGACTGCAATCTTTACAAGGTCGTCTAAGGGTCTCCAATGTAGAACTCTTCTGCCCCAACGACCATCAGGCCTAATCCGGCTTGTTCGGGAGGCTGGAACTTATTAAACCTACGTGCGAGACGATTTGAGATAACTCTTGAATCAGCTTGTTGACATGGCTCAGGGCTAAGGTGGGCCTATAGTTCCTCAATAAGGTATTGTTTATTTATTTATTTATACTGTATTGTACAACCAGAGTTTGTACAAAAGGTGGAATATGGCGTTATCTACCAGTCATACCTTTTGTCTCCTTTTTTGAAAAAACAACACCACCAAACTCCTGTTCCATGACTCAGGCAGCCCTCAAGCAGCACGGAATTAAAGAGTCTCTGAAGGACTTTGAGTACCGGTGTTCCCCCCCTTTTGAAGGCTCTGCTGTGATTCCGTCCTCACCAGGTGCCTTGTTGTTTTTAAGCTGTTTCAGGGCCATCCTTATCTCGTAGAGGCTGATGTCCGGGATGTCTTCGGTGTAGTGTCGGGTCAGGATAGCTTTTGGGTGTCCGGCTCTAGCTATTAACGGGTTCGGCAACTGAGGTGTACAACTGCCCATAGAACTTCTCGATCTCCCTCAAAACATCTGCTTTTGTCGATGCTACACTGCCGCCCTCCGTCTTAAGCTTTGTCAACAGGCTTTGCCCAATAGACATGTCTCTTGCTTGGGAGCCTTGTTTTCACTCTATCGGTTCTTTAACACTGTTCGTGTTAAAGGAAGAAATGTCGTGTCGTAGGGACTTCCATATTCGTCTTTTAACCTACTGTAGTTTTCAGTATTAACGGAGGTCTTCAATGCTATAGATCGACGTTCTGCTATAAGGTCGAGAGTGTGGATCGAGAGTCTTAGAGAACGATTTTTACGGCCAGGACTAAAAATCTTAGACCCCACCGTTTGAATAGTTTCCATAAACTCGTTGTTTATTTCGTCCACTGAAACGCAATTCTTTAGGCACTCAAAGCGGTTTGACAACTCGAGTTGAAAGCTCTCGGGATTTTGGATATGGGCACGAGTAGGTCGGAGCGTGGACCTCATCAAGCGAGACCTTTCCAATTTGACATTTAAAATTCCATGTGCCTCAAACCATCCGGTAAACACTACCTACCGGTCTTTATTCAGTTGATCACGGTGACATCATTAAATAACCGTTTCTTGGCAGTCATGATGAAGTCTATCTCATTTCTCGTCGTGCCATCCGGATTCAACCAGGTCCATTTCCTTTGAGGTGGCCTCTGGAAGAAATGTTCCCTGGCGTTCCTTTCACCATATTAAAAGGATCGATAAGATCCGGAATACCACAATACGCTCCAGAACTGGAATAGCAGATGTAGGCGAAAAGACAGCAAAGCTTTAATGGGAGAAGGCGGGGCATGTGTGTAGAATGCACCCAAATAGATGGGCCCAAATCGTCACGCGATAGATACCACCAGACGGCTACCGACGAATGGGTAGACCTAGAAAGAGGTGGAGTGACGATTTGTCCAGCTTTGCGAGAAATTGGGTGTCGTTGGCCGTTGACAGAGACAAATGGAAAGAATTGGGGCAGACCTTTGCCCAACAGTGGGATGATGTAGGTAATATAAAAAAAGTATTACTTGGTTGTGTGCCAAAACTTTCAAAAGTGACATACAAAAACTTGATAATTGCAATTTTGTTATAAAATACGTTTGTGGCAAAACTATATAATTACTTTTTTATTTTTATATTTAAAATAATAGAAAGTAGCATTATGATAGACTATTTAAATTATGAAGTTAAAGCAGCTTCATAACATATCAAAATCTCCACAGTAAATTTCCTTCGGCTTGGAATGTTATCGCCATTTTTGTTTAAAAAAATCACAAAAACTCAAATATCTCGGAACTTTGGTTTTGTTGGTTATTTAATTTTGCCACGACGGGGACGACATATTATTGGAAGATGTTACGATTGTATTGTTAGAAAACACTGATTTAGTTGTAATCTTTTCATATCTGTCGTTTAGTTTGTATATCAAAATTAAACTGATTTGTTGATTTAACCACCTCTCAGTGATTCCGAAATTCAATTGTATACTAGGATGTCCACGTGTCACGGGATGTCTTTCATATCTACTGAATGGAGGTAGGTAGTTCCTCCTATTTGTCTGCTTTGAAGATGGCATGTTACTGGCAAAGGTTATTGAAACTGTTCTGCACAGAGAAACTGGAAGCATTATTCCGTATTTACCGGAAAAGCGATATTTTTTAATATCCTTTCATACGCGTTGTATATAGAGCGCGTGATGGACGCGGCGGCGAGTGCGCGACACTCCGGGACACTGGCACAATGTCTCTATTGTCTGCTCGCTCGGTGGCGCAAAGTATGATAGGACGCGGTTATACACCGTGCTTTTTTAACCGTCTTACAGCCGAAGGCCACTTAAAGTATCCAATAACTACATGTCATTCGTTAAATAAAACTTGGTTATTATTAAGATTTCAAAGACTAAGACATTAAAGAAGATATCAGCACAATTTAGTACGAAACATCCTGTAACGAGCACTACGCGCGGGTCATACACTCGGCTGTCTAGCACTACTGACCTAGTTTTACGCACGAATAAAAGGGGCGAGGCGGTGGGCGTCACAAAGGATTGCGCTAGCGCATGATTGGTTAGAGATATACGTGGACTGTCTTAGATTGGCTAACGGTGCGGAACGCGTGGAGGCGGCAAGGTCAAGGAATGCATTGTTGAAAACGTAAACATTATGAACAGGGTGATACATTACGTAACATTACTATTAGATATTTTTTACACAAAAATTATGTGGAGTGTAATAAAAAAAATAAGGGCATTTCTACGGACACGACCGATTGAGCTACTGGAGCAAAAAAACTACCTTAAAAATTGAATGACGTGCATGAAAAAAATCTCACGTATTTATACAACTCTTGGCCTGATGGAGAGCATATTAAGAAGACCGACATGTTGTACATTTAGCCTAAAAAAAATCCGAAAGTTTAAAATCGGGCAGAATTTGGCCTAAAATGGAGTGTCCGCTTCCCAGAATTTACTCGTTTTTGTTTCATAACTTTTAAATTAATAACTGACTCATTATTTACCTACATTCCTGTAACAAGGGATAAATAATGAAGCCATAACAGTGTTTATATTGATTCTGAATCCTTTAGTTTTTATACAGGGACACATTAAAATTTTGTCCGAGGCGTGTGCCTCAATTCGGTGAAATTTACTTTTATTTACATAGATCACTATCTACGCTTAAATGAAACGCTTACTATTGATTCCCGCCATTTAACCGTTGCGCCCGAGCGACCGAGCACTATAGACTGGGGACCTGTTGCATTCAGGAGCAATTTTCAGAGGTTCGAAATCATTCGGTGTTTTTGGTATAGGGTCATTTCTGAAATCGGTGTGCCACCTCAATTATGTTTCAGAAGTATTTTTTGAGATTTGTGGTAAAATTATTGAGTATATAACTGCTTTCCGCCGTTATATTTAGTAGAAATTACTGTTACTCATATTATTTTTGAGTAATTATATGTATTGTGTTGTTTTCTCAATTCCGTGGATCTCAATTCCGCGGAAAAATGGACACCGAATTGTGATTCAACTATGATATTACGGATTATGTTAATAGGCGCTATTCATTTATTCCATAAAACTATTATGCTGGAGATTGTGTATGGCACAGTCTTATTTTTTCTAAGACTTAGGCTAATTTGAGTAAACTCTTAACTTACTCTCTTTCTCTCACAATCTAATAAACATATTGAAAAAGTGTAGACACAGCACTTCTTCTTCTTAAACTTAAGAGCTTCGCTCTTGTCGGTGGAGCAATTGCCAATCTTTTCTTTTGTTTGCCTTTTTCTTAACATCCTGGTATAACATGACATTCACTTTTTCCCTTACTTGGTTGAAATAACTTCTCCTAGGTTTTCCTCATTCCTTCCCCTTTCAAAAACTTCAGACAGGCATAATAAATAAATTGGCGTAGTAATAGTAGTTTCTATCGTATTAATTGCAATAAGAGCGATGAAAATATACTGAAGTGTGTTGAAATAAATAAATTATGAAAAAAAAAAACAATCAACATCATCATAATCCTTATCAAAAGGACGTCCACTACTGAACATAGGCCAACTCCACGGCTTTCCACAGCGACAAATCAAAAGCTCTCTGCATCAAGATTAATCCTGCGATCTTTTCAAAATCATCTGTCTATCTTGTCTGTGGACATCCTACGCTGCGTCTTTGGTCAAAGGGTCTCCAATCTAGAACTTTTCTGCCCCAACGGCCATCAGGTCTTCGCGCTATGTGCACTGCCCACTGCCACTGAACCTTACTAATTCTCATGGCTATGTCCGTTACCTTAGTTATTCTATGTATCTCTGTTCTGATTAAATCTCGTAGAGAAACACCAAGAATTAGCCCTCTCCATCGCTCGTTATGTGATTTTGAGCTTCTTTATAAGGCCCATAGTAAGAGACCATGTTTCGGATCCGTATGTCATCACATACCTCCGGTTTGCCAATGATATAGTCGTTGTGGCAAAGACGCTGGTCAACCTTGGCACTATGCTCAAAGAAATGGATGGATAAGACGAAAATCATGTCGAGCTCTCATGGTGTACCTAGTATGTTTTGAAAACTAAATTCTTAAAGTTGCTGGCGAGTATGAGTGTACCTGGAAAAAGTAGTCCAATTTTAACTTTTAGAAAGAGAGCCACGAATCCAACTCAGCTGGGCAGCATTCGGGAAATTGTGTAAAAGTATCTTCACGTTTCAATTACCGCCGTGTCGTCAACCAGTGTTTGTTACCAAACATTAACATGGTAATTACATTTTTTGTGTTTACATTTCAAAAAACCAATAAAGAAAGGCACAAAAGCATAAACTAAACCATTACCGATACACCAGCAGTTATTTAACAAAACGCTTAGGTGTTTATTACTTTGATCATTCTATCTAATACAGTACATTTTTATAGGGTTACATCAATTTTCAATTCATTTTCTCAATTCGGTGCTCTCTCAATTCGGTGCTTAACTTTTTTCATAAACCACTCAACAAAATTTAGGCAAATTGTTATTTTTAGATTCAGGATGGGGTAAACTTAATTTTTTGTTGTATAAATTACGTAAAACACCAAATTACAAATCAACCACCGAATTGAGAAAAAAAGCACCCTTCGGTAGAAATGTCCATAACATGCCCTAGAGGTTCATTAAGATGGTTACATTACGTGGGCTTCGGCTGTAAGACGGTTAAAAAAGCACGGTGTATATACTCCGTCAAAAAAATTTGATCACTATTTTTAGCTAGTTTCCGACTATGTTTTGTCGCTTAGGGCGGAAAACCGGCAATAAAAAAAATGTACTTTAACACAATACTTACCATGCTACGATCAATGTTGAAATCATAATTTTCTATCTCAGGTCCGGATGTTGTGTACCACCCATGAATTTAATCTCCATAACACAAGGGTATACTTACTCTGAAAAAAAAATGTGATGTGATTGTGTCCATTGTTATTTATTTATTTAAAGGCTGGATGTAGGTAACAAAACATCATGTAGTGAATAATACTTTAGGCCAGTTCTAAGAAGCCTGCATTTGGTGAGATTTTGTAACCTTTACAAGATTATCCATTCATCCTGTTGATGTGTTCTTATATAAAAATAAAAATAAAGACATTTTTTTTTGTTCGGCCTATTTGGTACCTCAAGTACATTACAATATTTAACTACTTAATTTTTCCGGTAAAAGTTGTAGTCTACCAAGAGTATACATTAAACCTGTAAAGTTTTATTTTATTTTCTGTTTTGAGAAGCTTGCTATATTGAACACTCACCACATGCTACGTTGTTCACAACTACATATCTGTACCCATCTAGTCCCCGCTGCGTCCTTTCCCACTACCCACTGTGTTGTCGACAGCGCGACAAAAACACGAAAAATGGCGTTCACCTGCGTCGGAAGGCTCCATTGTCCCGCGCCGTTTAGTGCGGGATCAACGCCTTTGTTCAACAGTAACGGTTAAATTTCCGCACGCGTTCCTCAGAAATGTATCGCTGTCTTCGGTGAGTAAATGCGGAATACATCCGTCTTGGAAAAGTTTTGGGTGTGACCACGTTTTGTGTGTGTGGTTTTTTGTAATTGACCAAGTAGACACTGCTCGATTTCTGGGCCTACACTTTGACAGAAGGCTAGACTGGAAACATCACATAGACCAATTGACAAAAAAAATAAGTTCTGCAGCATTCGCACTTTATAGACTTTCGAAAACTGTGAATATTGAGACAAACAAAAAACTTTAAGCAACCCCAAAGTCTTATTTCTTTGTATGGTAGCTTGGTGCGCAGTAATCTAGAGTATGGGTCGGTAGTGTGGTCCCCTTATTATGTTGTACACCGTAACCGCATTGAGTCTGTGCAATCCAAGTTTTTGCGCCTGTTAAGCTTCCGTGATGGTCGCAAAAGGCAGCTTCAGTCGTACGACCTCAGATTGAGCGCTTACGGAATGCTTCCTCTCTATCGCCGTCGTGTGGAATCAGATCTTGCGTGCTTACACAAGTTGGTGCATTCTGCGTTGGATTGCCCTGATCTGTTAATGTTTTTCGACTTCAACACCAGACACAACCCACGTAGACCGAAAACTTTTGCTACGCAACTCTATCGCAATAATATATCATATCATCAACCCTTGGCTAGATTTTGTCGCCAGTACGAGGAATTTGCTCAACATTACCGTGATTTGGATATTTTCAACTCTAATTTTGCTCGGTTTCGGATACTCATCAAGGATATTCTTAAGGATATCCCCCTAGAAAAAATTTATGAATAGTTTTATAGTTTTATTGTGAATTTGTCTAAACTTCTGTGCTCGATGTTTTGTTTCGTTGTTGCCTGCTCAGTGCCTGCTATGTTCAAAACAAATAATTACCATGTCTTGTTTGAACTTACTAACTGTTGTGTATTATCTACTATAAGACAAACCACTATGTAACTGCCGTGAAAACATATTTAGGATTACTATCTAGTATAACACCATTATGTACGTTTCTAATGTAATTCAATGATTGTGATCTGTTTTGTTTTCCATGAATAAATAATAATAATAATAATAATTACTGACGGCTTATCACGGGCTAGCTGAATCATTACTTAGATATGGTATCATATTTTGGGGCAATTCGACCAACAATAAAATAGCATTCAGGAGTCAAAAGCGATGCATAAGAAGTATGTTTGGCCTGCAAACTACAGACAGTTGCAAGCCATATTTCATAAGACACAAAATTTTGACTCTTCCGTCGTTATACATCTTAGAAGTAGCTGTTTTTGTCAAATGTAATCCTGATTTGTTTTCCCGTTTATCCGATACTGTCATACGCAATCGACGAAATGGTGATAGACTGTGCCTATGCACTTCGAAAACATTGTTATTAAAAAAAAGCGTTGTAAGTATGGCACCTAAAATCTTTAATAAAATCCCTAATGAATATAAAATACTATCTACAGAGCAATTCAAATTTAAATTTAAAAGATTCCTAGTTGATAAGTGTTACTATAATATAAATGACTTTCTAGAAGATAAATTTTGACAATTAGAATTGATTAATATCTATTGTTATTACTGACTTAGTTACTATAATATATTATTTGCCCAAATTTAGTACTAAAATTGACATTATGTATTTACATGCCGAATTTCGGTAAAACATGTTGATATCAATGAAAAGTTTATAACATCTCTGCTACTGTGTTTGTAAAAACTATGTACTGTACACATGTTTAAGTAAATAAATATATCTTATCTTATCTTATCTTACCACGTTTCGCTCGTATTCGACTAAGCTCAAGAAAACAGTGTATAGTAATATGGCTGTACGATACACTCGTTGGATGTACTTTTCATTATTCTGTCGGTAACAGAACATACACTACAATAAATAAATACACTTTGAATAATGTCAGATACATTAATACACTCAGACCGTAGACAATGAATTAAATTGAACATTTATGTACACAAACCACTCGACCACTGGGGTCATCAAATATTTTCTTCCCTGGCCCCTAAAGACCATCGGTCAAACGACACTCCCGTTTTTTACCACTACTTCCTTAATAACATGACACGGTCGTCAGCCATCCATCTTGTGAAAACGTCGGGACTACAGCGGTAATGCAGCAGGATATAGGAAACGTGATCGGTTTGCGAATTGTTATGATTTTGCGCTTTTTGCGTCGTCAACTTAACGTCTTGTCGGCGAATATTGGCCACTCATGTACTCTATTAAGTATATCAGAGAAGTACCAGAGTGCACTGGTTTGACAAAATGTCAAACTTTGAGGGGTTTAGTACGGAAAAGTTTTAATTTTATTTTAGTATCTTTTAAAGTGTATTATAGTGTAGAGTAGATGTAAGAAATTATTTACTGAATTTATTAAATTAGCATCGTTTCATTAGCGTCTCTTAATCGGTCGACTCCATCGACTCGCGTCAAGTCGACTGCGAGAAAAAAACCATCCAACAGTCGTTAAGTTTGTTATAAGTACCGAAAATTACATGTCCGATGTCAGGACATAGGGAGAATAGAACAGCATGCATATAGCTAGCTTAGAAAAAAATGTGATAAGATACACACAAGCAGATTATCATTTTGCGAGTATCAAACTTTGCAAATGTATTTAAGCCCATTGAAACAACTAAGAAAATTACTAAGGAGCATTGAATAAAAAAAATATTGTGTCTACAAAAATAATTATGTCCTAAGAGCGTCATGCCATAAACTTCCTCTGAAATAGAATTTATAGCGAAAATATTGATAAGTTGGGTTAACATTCCAGATAGTATTCCTTACGTAACATAAGTGTCTTTTTTCATGGAAATGCTATGTACAACCGTATATTTTGGACGTGTTCCCATATAAATGTGCTTTCCTAAGTCAAAAGGTAGTACTGGGGATAGTAGGACCAGGTAGTGACCTGGTCCTGGTACCTAGTGAGGTAGACCATGAAAAGCTTGTTCCTGCAATACCTTCTCTCCGCTTGAGTTGTTTGCTTCTACTGAGCCATGTCTCAACTCCCAGCTCGACAGGTCACGTCTGCCGCGCTATGGCACATCTATTACTCCACCAAATCACCTTCTGTGACTCTTAACGCTTTAACTTAAGGTCCACATTCCGTCACCCGCCGCCCAAGTGGCCACTCTTAAAGAATTCCTCTCGCGTACAACGCCGGAGTCTAAACTTATTAACTTTACATGTACGAATGGGACTGAAAAATCGATGGCTCCGATGGAAGTATCCTTTTGTTGCCTGTTAATTATTACGGTGGAAAATGGGCTTCGGTAGGGCGACTCTGTAACTCAATTTCTGTTGCATCGCAATTGATAGTAAATTAATAACAACATTTTGTAAGCTCCGTAGTATATGTATAACTTGTGCCAATTATATCTCGGTACGATTAAAATTTTTAAGTACAAAATCCAAAGGCGATTAGCCTAGTTACAATCTTTAATGCACTGGAATATGGCATCAAACTCCCTTATCTATAGTATTTACAAATGCACTTATACAGGGTTACTCAAACTTTAGGCTACACTTTACCCTGTTATAGTTTCCAGGTGACAGCGAACCGCTTATATCTAACAAATTTAATCGCAAGTTACGGAATTTAAAAAACGAAATTTTGTCACTGTACAAACCAAATGTATACTCTGTACAAGTTGAGGCAATACAATCACAGTTAACATATAATATTTTACCGTGAAGCAATTACATTTATTTCGCGTCAAAGTGTTACAAAAAGAACGGAAAGATTAAACTTTAGCGATGTTGCGTCTGTGTACCATTATCTTAGTTTTGTTTTTGTGACTTTCATGATGCCAAAAAAAACACATAGCCGTAACCAAAATTTGATTTTTTTTGAGGGTCCAACTGGCCAAATAGCCAAAAAGCCTTTTACACTTTGACTAAAATTTTTTTGTTTCGAATATAGCAATATTTGGTATTTAAACCACGTTTTAACCATGACCACCGCTCCTGACTATTACGCTGGCCTTCCCGGGTTCGAATCCCGCAAGGGGCAAATGTTTGTGTGATGAGCACGAACATTTGTACCTAAGTCTTTTTAAGTAATTAAGTATTTATGGAAGACGCCCCCGTCATAATCGTTGTCTGGTACTTCGTAATACAGTGTAGAAAATTCCTTACCACGAAGCCAGACAATGAGACATGAAAACGGTAGCCGTTTTCGTGCTCACTAGTTGGCGCCACTGTCGCGTGAGGTCCAGAATATAGCTTATAAGGTGTGTAAATTGTCATTTTATGAAGAGATAAAAAATCAAGTTTGCCATCAAATCATAATATTACATACATCGGCATGCTGCAGTTCAGCTTTGTTAAGAAAAGAGGAGTAAGTACGAGTACCTTCATAATTTAATAAAACACAATTTACGGATAATTTCAGAAACAAATAAGTACCTACATAAGTTATTAAAGATTTAACATTCATTTTCTTAGTCCCCCTTTTAGTAAAACACTCTCATTCATTGATCCGTAACTAGTATTTGCCATAAATATTGGAAATTATTGCTAAATATCTGAAATATTAATCTAAACAGAAATAAACCCGCACATCTAACAAACACTGAAATTTGACATTTCGTAGACCTCACGCTACACAAGCGCCCCTATCGGCGAATTCATACGCGTTAGCCCTCATTGGTGTTTTATCTGGTGTATATTTATTTAAGAATCATCTTTTTGAGTTATTCAATTGATAATAGAGTTTTAGGTGGTAGGTTATATTATATTTTCAGTACCTAGGGTTATACTGAAATTTAAATAATGCAATTATCCCACTTATATTAAAGTTGACTCTCTAGTCTCGAACAAAATAAAAAATGAAATTAAAATGTTAATATAAAATTATTTTTTTGTAAAATTTGCATGCCATAATTTTCTTCACTCAGCGCTTTATGCAGCAAAATAGTTCAATACACAAAACGCGTCACAGGCATCTTACACGTCCCCCGGTCCTCCACGTTGTAAACTTACAAAGCCTCAAAGAGCACCCGCAAAAAGCTTCAAGTGCAAAAACTCGCGAGCATATTTCCTCTACGTATTACTGGGCCGAAGTTAGACGTCGAGATGGGACTTAGCGGCTTTGGCCTGGACTATCGCGGCTAAGCGCCTTGTATCGCATGTTTGAAGACCTGGTTTTAGCCGGATGTATATATATTGGGCACAGTTCAGTGACACTGATACTCAGCTTACTTGGCTTATGAGACTGTATAAGATTTCTTTCAGTAGAAGTCACAATTTCGAATATGTAGGTAATTTACTCTTTCGTCTTATCTGGCATGTTGACGGCAGCCTCTTGTCGCAGGCAAACTGCTTCTATCGATAGTTATGGTAACAACGTGAGAAACGGAACGCAGATAAGAGTTTTAGCTATCCTGAAAAAAGGCGCAAGGTATATCAAACATGTAGCATGGACACAAAACAATCATAAAAGCCGAATAAGGATCATATCATCTACCTTTAACACGTTCCGGGACAGTGAACGCCTACAGGCGTAAAAACAATAAAACATCTATTGTGTCTGGAATAGTGTCCCGGAACGTGTTAAATTGCCATGTGTGTCGTAAACACATCCCCAGCTGCACGATCCACAGAGCTACGTCAATTTTGGTTAAATTCATCACACGATCGCATTAGTTTTCAGTCGTGTTGCAAATGCTCGTGATCAGTCATCATGTATCCTGCGTTCAAAAGCGTTTCATGCACTGCAGAGTATAACGAATTCCCCGATTAGCTCATCAAAAGCTATTCCGAACAAAATCGTTGAACGTATCGTCAAATTAAATCTGTTTATCGAACCAACGTACAAAGTGCTTTGCATAGTTAACTGCTGGCTAATTGAGCTCACAGAATTATTCACATAGCATAATCACTTTTATGTTCTAATCTGGACATTGTCTATGCAAACGATGTCTCTTTGTATGTACTTAGTAACTATTCATGAGAAAGACACTGAGTAGGATATCTTAAGGAAGTAGAGACTATAATACCTTTGAGTACCTAGCTTTAACTGTGCGTATGTGTGACTGTGCGTGCGTTTTCCACGGCGTCATTCCGTATTTCGCAGGTACTTTTTTCTGCGGGATGTTTTTATGTATCCGTATAGTGGTAAACGCCTTTTAATGCTAATATTTACCCGCTTAGAATCGGCACTACCTTTATGATATTGTAAATGTAATTTTTAACCTTGTGTTTTTTTACACGTAACCGCATTGAGTCTGTGCAATCCAAGTTTTTGCGCCTGTTAAGCTTCCGTGATGGTCGCAAAAGGCAGCTTCAGTCGTACGACCTAAGATTGAGCGCTTACGGAATGCTTCCTCTCTATCGCCGTCGTGTGGAATCAGATCTTGCGTGCTTACACAAGTTGGTGCATTCTGCGTTGGATTGCCCTGATCTGTTAATGTTTTTCGACTTTAACACCAGACACAACCCACGTAGACCGAAAACTTTTGCTGCGCAACTCTATCGCAATAATATATCATATCATCAACCCTTGGCTAGATTTCGTCGCCAGTACGAGGAATTTGCTCAACATTACCGTGATTTGGATATTTTCAACTCTAATTTAGCTCGGTTTCGGATACTCATCAAGGATATTCTTAAGGATATCCCCCTAGAAAAAATTAATGAATAGTTTTATAGTTTTATTGTGAATTTGTCTAAACTTCTGTGCTCGATGTTTTGTTTCGTTGTTGCCTGCTCAGTGCCTGCTATGTTCAAAACAAATAATCACCATGTCTTGTTTGAATGTTCTAACTGTTGTGTATTATCTACTATAAGACAAACCACTACGTAACTGCCGTGAAAACATATTTAGAATTACTATCCTACTACTATTATAAAGGCGAAAGTTTGTATGGATGTATGGATGTTTGTTACTCTTTCACGTAAAAACTACTGAATGGATTTGAATGAAACTTTACCACAATATAGCTTATACATCAGAATAACATATAGGCTACAATTTTTGAGGTTTCTAATGTGAGGTCGTAAAAAAACACATTTTTTGCGCTACTAGACGGGACGAACCTGAAGTCCACGCGAACGAAGTCGCGGGCAAAAGCTAGTCTAGTATAATACCATTATGTACGTTTCTAATGTAATTCAATGATTGTGATCTGTTTTGTTTTCCATGAATAAAAAATAAATAATAAATATAGTAATGTTGCGCATCTTTGTCGGTATAGATCACCAAGAACTATAAACTACCCCACCTAGCACTGATTACCAAATTCTTCGTCACTCACCTCTGGCCCAAATAATAATAAATCGCCGTTATTAGATTCCACTTACAGCTATACATCAGCCGGCAAACTCTCTTTCCCATTTTACCTTCGGGTCATTTACGTAGGCTGGATTGTTTGCCCCAAATATTATGATAATGCGCCAGGAAATATGTCCGGCAGTTACGCCCGTTCCTAAGATTAGCGTTCAAACAAACAAACTCTTCAGCTTTTTAATATTAGTATAGATAAATACATAAAGCAATAGTATAGTATAGATAAAAAATGCTTATATTTTATGCCTTCTTTCCAATCTTATCTGGATTGCACTCTCTCCAGGGACACACTGTATATTGTTATTGTGTCAAAAGGCTTTCATCCTGTCATTGACCAAATGACCAATACTAAAACAAATTTCACTGTCTCTTATAACGTAATGATAGCTCGGTTAGTAAAACAGGCGAGTTCAGATCTTAAGTCCCAGGTTCGAATCCTGGCAGTTAATCGTTTTTTTGTTTTATTAATGAGTATATATAATATTTTTGTTACATTTGTGTTTAAAACTTCTTTCCTAGCTAGTAAGGTAGACGCAATGTGGTGGGTGGCAGGCACTGTGCTCCAAACCACACCGTGCGCAGCGCAATCCGGCGCCGCACCGTAGCATTTTACGGCGCCGCGCCGCGCTACGGTTTTTCACCGTGGAATTCTACGGCGCCGCGCCTTGCTACGGCACGATTTTTCGCCGTGGATTTCTACGGCGCGGCGCCGCGCTACGGCACGATTTCGCGCCGTAGTACGGTACGGCGCCGGGCCGTAGCACGGTCTACGGTGCCGCGCCGTGGCACGGCGTACGGCGCCGCGCCGTAGAGATGGGGCCGCGGCCCACCGAACGCGTCGTAAGTTGCTTAGCTTCGGTATGACTACCAAAGCGCTGCCACCACTGCGCTACGAGCACCTCAATAAATAAATATAAATAAAAATATAAATCCGATATAGGATTTAATCTTTAAATTAAAAAACCCGAAATACTTACATACTTTTATATATATTCAGTATTAAAATATAATGGTGCAGGGCTATTAGATTTTACTGGAAATTTTAAGCTGTACTTACGCATTAAATTTTGTTAAACGTCTGTTTAATCAAGGTAAATCACAATCTGAAAGTCTATTTTTATTGGTAGAAAGGTGTCGTTCTAATTGCGTTTTGATTGGATTAGAGCGTAAAATGTTCATATTTTGTGGTTAATTAGGATTTTTTGTGTTAAAACTACTATGGATATAAAACGAGCGATAGACCTTCGATGGTCCATAGCTTGTGTCTCGTGCTCGAGTAATCAACAGGGTTAAGTATGTCTACTTGCACCGTGCTTGGTGTGGTCATCCTTGCGTCCGTGGTTGCTATGACGACAGCAGAGGTTTGCAGCGATGTTTATGCTGGTAAAAACATTTTTGTAAATAGTCAAACTTTTTGATTCGTTACAACGTGACCTGATTAACAGGTCTGAAAATAAACTTATTTTCTCATTTATATTTTTGTTTTTTTAATAAACTTCAAATCATACAATGTCTCTATTGCGTATATATTTATAGGTACTTATTGTTGTTTAAGGGAATCTCATTGGAGATAGCTTGCTACCGTTAGTACTCCGAGTACGTTCAAACCAGGAGAAATTTAACCTGACTGTTATGTCTGTAAGTCAATTGTATTTAAATATTTATACATCGTGTAGAGTTATATGTGCAAAAAGTTAAAATAGTTTGATCAGAATATCGAGTCAAATCAGTTGAAACACTTTTTTGGGTATCATTTTTAAAAAAATCTTCATTAAAAATGTTGCTCTGTCTATTTATTAAACAGGTTTGCGCGCGTGATGGCAAGCAATACGAAAAAAGAAAATACGTCTAATTTTAATTTCCTCACGCGAAATTTTACATGAAAATTATTTGGCTTTTAGTTTATAGACTACGACTCCGAGTTTACAAAGCATAGTCGTGATAGTTTTTCTCTAAATTTATCATGCATGCTAGTGCTGTGAATTTTTTCACGTATCTACAAACTACAGTTTTGTTGGGAGAGGGTGAGGACATTGAAATCTAACAAAAATTTGCCCTTTAAAATTGAATGTTTCGAAAACAGTCAACTTTATCGAAAAGTGATGTTAACAAACTCATTACCATTTTGAAATACCTATTTAACAATACCCCACATGACGGGATGGGCAAGAGAATAAAAAATCTTCCCCACGTTACGTGTATGAGAGGTACCTACCCCAAGAAAAATGTTCTTAATTTTATTTTACCACTTTGGCAAATTTTTTTTTTACATAAAAGAGTCATTTTGCCATGGTTTTTCGTTTCCGAGAAATCCATGAACAAACATACAAATATACTCTTAGAAGGCATTTTACACATATTTTATTTTTACAGCTATGCCCCGGCAAGATGAATGGTCTCCAATTAACTGCGTGTGACAAGAACAACAACATGACCGTGAATATAGTAGACATGTCTTTGATAAGCGTTCGCCGTAACGTTACCGTAGACGATGTTGTTTTCTACCTTTTGGCGTACTGCGAGGAGCGAAATGAATCGCAAGTTTTGGGTGTGAGCGATAATGTAGAAAATGCATCGGAGGTAGCAAATACATCGGGTATATCAAATGTCGGAGGAAGGAAACCTTTGTTACTGTATGTGAATGAAACGTCAGAAGTAGATAAGACTTTAAAAGAAGACAAATCTGTTGAAGTAGGTAAGACGGCGGAAAAATCAAATGTCAGTAAAAAATACGCTAGGCACCTAAAAATAGAAAGAAACGTAAACGAAACAAAAAATTAGATTAAATAAGATGTTAGAAGTTGACAATACATCAGAAGTACCTATTTCCGAAAGGGTTTGGAAAAATAAAGAAAATATGGCAAATAGTTAAGACATGCTAACATCAGAAGAAGCAATTTTGTATTAAAAAAAGTTGAGCATCAAAACAAATGAAACGTCAAAACTAGCTACAAAATTGGAATTCAATGACTTTCTGAAACATAAATCCATCAGAAATAGACAAGACTACATTGAAGGTGTAAGATGCAAATAGAAAAAACATGTTTAAACAAATTAAATAACTGATAAGGCTAAAAGCGAGACGTCAGAAACTTTGGTAAATGGAAAGAACAGTAGAAAACAAAACATTGGAATAAGTTAACCCGGCCTCATTGACGTCGGGTCATATTGACCCGAGACATTTTTATGTTTTTTTTGTGTATCGAGTGTTTATTTAGCTGGATACATCCCCTTCTATCCGCTTTTTTAGGTTTTGAGTCAAAACGTTTTAGACAACCGACCCAGCAACAAATGTGGTGGTGCTGGAAGAGACGCATTCACAGTAAAACCTAACCAAAATGACATAATAATTATGCACGATGATTCTTCACTTTTTAATAAATAATGAA
This sequence comes from Pyrausta aurata, assembly GCA_963584085.1. Taxonomy (NCBI): domain Eukaryota; kingdom Metazoa; phylum Arthropoda; class Insecta; order Lepidoptera; family Crambidae; genus Pyrausta; species Pyrausta aurata. The sequence continues at coordinate 382,847 of OY757253.1, read as the reverse complement.
TTAAAACTTTATCAGTATGATGTGTTTAATTTAATTTTGATGTTTAAGCTCAATAAAGAATTAATGCGAACCCTTTATAGGTACAAAAAAAATAATGAAGCCAGTAGCTTACGTACCTACACCCAACACTCCCAACAGTCTTCAAACATAATGCACCGACTCCACAAAAATATGTTTCTCCTAAATAGAAGACTAAGCTTTTTAGTAAGTTTTTTGAAGGCGGTTTAATTTTTTAATTGTTGTATTTGATGATTTAGGTAATTACAGACCTAAATCTCTAAAACTACTGGCCCGATTTTGATAAAATTTACACTTTACTCTTAGTTGAAATTATTTGATTTAACTAAAAATAAATTATAAAAGGTACTTCCTTAAGAAAGTGTTATGGTAAAATAACAAAAACAGTTTGAAAAATGCACAAAAGTAGAGATTAATGATTACAAAACAAAAAAAAAACCTTTATGCTAGAATAATAAAAAAAGGAGTGGGTAGGTATTTGATCATTTTAATAATAAAAGTAAAAAAAAATAATCAGGCCCGGATTAGCTGTATACCTGAATCGAGCATTTAGTATTTCATCGAAATGCGTACCTATCGGAACTTATTAAACTACCATAATTACCATGAAAAATCAGTACTATTCATAAGAAAATAATGCTTATTGTAGGTAGTTAAATGGAAATTAAGGAGGTTACCTGGTAGCGTATTGTGATCCAACTTAATCTGTTCAATTTCCAGGCAGTTCAATTTCCACTCAGTGTAGACAAATATTATCAATTTACTAATTACTATTATAATAATATTAATATACGATGTTGTTATATTATTATCTTGGATGAATTTATTATAATAACATTATCAATATAATGCGAAATTCCAAAACGTTTTGCTAATTTGACAGTAAAGCAGAGCTGCTTAGCTGCGTCTAAATACGCACCGTGCAATGTTTCCCGGGTGTTTTGGAATTGAGATATATTATCGAATGATGTGCACTTTTCTAATTTCGACTTTGATCTCAGCCGCTCGCACCCAAAAAAAAACTTCTAATATAATTTTTACCACGATATATATCCTTTTGGGTTCATTTTACGAAAATTAATCAGTAACGGAATTGAAATAGAGGCAATTTGATACGTTTAATGTTCAACAACGTTTTTCATAAAATCTAATAGTTTCGGTGTACGAGCTCCGCAAAGTATCAAAAGTATATCGCGTTTTTCTCGAATTCTATTTTGGCGCCATATTCATCAAAAATTGAGATCTAGAGATCCTTTTGGGCAGCCGTTGCGAGTGGTCGTGTCCTGCACTGCACGTGTGGCGCAAGCGGCCGGCCGACCCTAAAAAGATCTATTGTCTTAGAGCCCGACGCGCGCGCAAGGGCTCTTTTCAACGAATCGTCCCTCAGTAAATTCAAAACTGTTTTTCCGTGTTCAGTTCTTTAAATACAACGTTACATTAATCGCCGCGATCAACATAAATCGAAAACAAATAGCACGTGAACGTCCCACCCCAAAAATTCAAAATAACCCATTTCCGTACATTAATGTGCATAATTATTAATGTGCACTAGTGCAAATGTAATATCAAAAGTGCGTGCATGTGTAATTAAATTTAATCCCAAATCGTGAAGTGATTTCTTGTGTAATAATATTGATTGAATACTGATTTTTGAGCAAAAGCTTCCAGTAAGTTTGGTGAAGGATTCGTAATGAATCAAGTTCAACTCTGTGTTGAGTGTTTGTAATAGTAAAGTCCTGGACAAGTTGCCCTTACCGTGGTATTTTTTTTCGGGACATAGCGAAACCAGACTATAGCTCTAGAGTATACCGAAAGTAAATTGCGGTGATAAATCCTACTTAATATACTTATAAAAGGGAATCGCGCAGGTTTTAAGTGCGTCGTCGCGGAAGGAACGTGAACGAAGATGAAACGTGTCCAGCTGAAAACCACTGGCAAGCTCTGCGACATCAAACACTATGCTAGAGTAAAGCCAAGGACGCAGCTCAGCTACAATATATTGATATAAACTCGGTGAGATCTTTCCATTTGAAACTTAAAATGTGCCAACAATTTATTTTTTCTAGCAACTTAAATATCCAGACAAATAATAGCGGAACGGGTAAGATTATTAACCCTGACTCGCCAACAAAAGATTGCTCCTTAAAAACTTTCGTGACACGTGTGGCAAAACTCCATTTCGACCCATCATAAAAAAGTCATCACAATAGCAACGGGCCTTGGCCTATTGTATTTATTTAACATCCTTAAAGCCATAAGAAACTTTCTAGACAGTACTAGATACCACTAAAACAAAAGTAGCATAAAATGCGTTTACACAGCATCGCCTTTCAAAGAGTAAGAAAAATACACACGTGCGTCCAAATACAATTCGAGCGCAGCCCCTAATTTGACCCTCATAGCGGGTTATCACAAAAAAAAAAGTTGCAAACTTCCTACCATCTGATCAATAATGGACCCGGTTTTAAAACTCTAGTTTTCACCAAATGAACGAATTCTCGGCATTTATATGTATGAATCAAATATATATAGAAACTTAGGATTATGAAGATACCTTATAATAATACTTGATTTCGATGCCATTTTGATGTAGGTTACCATTACTACATTAATCTTACACCTCTTTCAGACTTCCAACAAACTAGCCAGGTCATAAACTCTTGCCCAGCTAAACAATCTAAATAGCAGGCAATGGAAAATGCCACGTATTAGCCCAACAAATCACAGACCAAGCTGTCATTCTTGACCTTTGACCATCAACAGGAAGTTTGACGTGATCCTGAAAAATCATCACTATCAGCCAATGGACGTCCACTGTTGAACATTGATATTCCAAAATACGACAAAACCATCATAAACTAGAGAAGAAAGCAATTACGTTAGTTGCAGTCAGAGGATCGAAAAAAAACCAAATTTACTTAAAGAAATATTTAATTTAAATAATTAAAAATTACATTAATTACTTATAATTATGGAGATGAGACCTAATCGAAGTGAGATTATGGAATGCCAGAATAATGATTTACAGTAATTAGGAAAATGTCGATTGACGTCACTTTCACAGCACTTTCACTGATCTTGCAATCTCAATCAATGCACTTCGGACCGTTGCTCTTAAGTGGAGCAGCAACTCAGCGATCTGCATATTGGGCGATGGCGTAATTCCTCCCCCCTGAGAACGTCAACTATTTTAGCACGTTGAGTGAAAATGTTGACGGGGTGGCTGCAAGATGTGTCGGGTCATCAGGTGATGTCGGCGATTGTTCGTCCTTTATAGAGTTACTGCGCACGCAGATATTGCAGCGTCGGTGTAGCACGATGATGATAATAAGTGCACCTGCACTTATTAATACGACATAAAAAGGTATAGTCGTATGGTACAAGCTGTCGATTTGATTGCTATTAGTTTGTATCGGAGCTTGCATCATGATCTTGCCCTGGATTCTATGTAGTTCTTGCAGGTCAATGGAGTTGAGACTTATGTGAGATGATATCTTCATTTGTTCTTTCGCGTCGAATGGAATCTCCATGAGTTTAAGAGGCTGTCCTTTTATTTCGTCGTGGTCATTGGTGATGACGAACTCCGTGGTTTTCAAACGACAGTGAACAGGGATAGTGACAAGGAAACTTCCCTGGAGAGTGGTGTAGTCTTGCCTTCCACAGAAGAGTTGAACTTTGGTGGTATGTGGGAAAAATAGGACGTAATGTTGGTCGTCCAGCTTTTCCATGGCTTCTTTCTTCAATATAACTGTTGAAAATTCGCAGGTCTCTTTCAGGATCTGGTTGACTATGAGTTCGTGGATGCAATCAGATTTTGTGCGTATCTGATGATGGACGGTAGTTTCACACAGGAACCAGTTATTAAGCTTCGGACATTCTGTCTCTATGTACATGAATGAAATCTCATTAGTTGCTAGGAAAGGATAGGTTGGGATTAGAGCCTGTGTTTTTTTATTAGGAACTATTGATAGATGGTACAAGTCATATATGTCTTTGGATATGATTGGAAATTTAAATATAAAAACTATTTGATTTTTGCAATAATAAGAGCCTGGTTTAATTATATCATAATATTGTCTCAATTCCAGATCAATTATTTGTTCATCACCATAAGTATTCTTAAGTTTACTTATCATTGAATTTAAAATATCTATATCTATCATAGAATGATGCGTGCTTGATGCACGAATAAAAGCTAAACTATTCTCTAGCCTAATTAATTCTCGAGCAAGGTTCTCAATATTTTCACTTATTACCTCTAAAAGTTGGGCAAGTCTAGCATATTTAGTCAGACTATTTTCTTTGTAGGCGTTACTGTCTAATATTAGTTCAAGAGTAGTATTGAGTTTACTTTGATTTTCTACCAGCTGTGTTAAAATATTATTATGCTTGGCTATCCATTCTTTATTGAGGCTTATGTGATTATTAAATTCAGAGACTATTTTATCTTGATCTTCTTTTAAGAGACTGATGGCTTTATTATATCTTTCTGCATCAGTGTGGTCCAAATTACCAGTTATGCTCTTTATAATTGACCCAAGGCCGTCCACAATACCTCGTTTTACTCTATTTGGTTCTAAAGATTTTAATTGCTTTACTACATTGCCAAGTTTGTCAGTTAAATAGTCGATTTGTGTCTCAAGTAATAAGTAAGTGTGGTTGGATAGTCGATTTCTATAACCTTTTAATTGAATTTGTAGTGACTCAACTCTGTCTTCGATGTCATTCAATTGTACGTATTGTATGAATGTATGATAATGAGTTGTCAATCTCATTGGTCCAAGTTTGTACGGTAGTAGTCCTGGTCCATCATCTAAACTCTCAAGTCTTATTTCTTGAGACTGGATGATCCGAAGGATCATTGTTAGAAGTATCCTGCAACAAATTTACTGCTTTAGGGATACGTTTCAATCGTGATTTGGCCACGGGGCCACGTTTTTTAGAAGTATATATATGAATTGGCAAATCTGCTAAGACTGTATCCTGTGTGTACCGAGGGGCTGTCTTCTGGCGACTAGCTAAGGGATTTTTTATAAATATCTGTTGTTCGGGTGCGTACTGTATTTCAGGTTCTCTATCCTTATTCCTGGATTCTATTAAAGCTCTACGATTTGCTAGAGATGTATTATTTACGATATCGTAAACCTTTTTCATTTGTTCCCTATGATTTTGGAGGTACTGCTGTAATAGATGTTGGGTTATGTCAATGTCTAAACAGTCTCGTGGGTCAAAGTGTCCTGTTAGTAAGTCAAATGGTCTACATTTCGTGAAGCTGTGGATGGAACTGTTATAGGCTATGAGTGCATATGGCATAAGGTTCACCACTGGTTCTTCTTTATGCTGCAGTTTCAGGAGTCTAAGATGTTCAAGGATGGTTGCATGAAATCTTTCAATGTTGCCATTGTCATTAGGTGAATGGGGTAGAATCCTGTGATGATTAATTTTATGCAGTCTTGTAAACTCTAAGAACAGCTGGTTGGTGAATTCTGTTCCATTATCAGTTATTATGGTCATGGGCACACCATGGTGGGTACAGAATTGCAATAAAGCTTGAAGTATACTAAGGGCAGTGCCGTCACGTAAGTGGTAAGCTTGGCCGTATTTTGTGAAGACATCTATGAAGGTAACGTATTTCTCTGACTGGACGGTAAAGAGGTCTATGTGGACTATTTCAAAAGGTTTTGTGGCTGGGGGTACAACATTCAATTGTTGTCTAACGGGATTCCTGTCATATTTGCCTTGACCACAGATGGTGCATTCATTTATAAATTTAGTGATTTGATCCTTCATTTTAGGCCAGAAATATTTACGGGATAAAGCCAGATAACACTCATTGATGCCGCGATGGTTAGTTTTACCATCATGGTAATGGCGAATTATCTCTTGTTGGCGAAGATATTCTTTTACGTTCTCGATTTCAGATTTAGCGAGTACTAGGTTCATTGATGATCCTTTAAATTTATTTTGAAGGATTGGAATGATAGAGTACATTGCGAGTCGAGGAGTAATTAAGAGGGCTGTTCTAACTTTAGGGTTCACAAATTCCTTTATAGCGTTTATTACGTCTTCTTCAAGGTTGGTTTCTGACAGTTGTATACTTGTGCGTGTGTGAGTTTCAAAGGGTTTGGTCACGGTAGGTTTTCGTTTTACGTCGTTAACTACAGTCAAACATATCTGTCGGTTAAATTTATTTAGTGGTTCATCAGTAATTGGGATTTCGAGTATAGGGTGTTCATGGCTCGTATGTGCTGTTTCGGTTGAGGAGTTTTGTTTGGATAGTACGGTCTCCGCAGGATTACCTAACATGGAATTAAGTTCATCTATTTCTTCCATTAGAGATTTAGTGTCACCGAGGTGGATTTCTATTCGAGAAAGAGCGTCGGCATTAGTGTTAATTTTGCCCTTCTTGTATTGTACAGTAAAGTCGTATTCGCTCAGTCTGAGTCGCCATCTGGTGAGGCGTGAATTTGGTTCCTTCAAATTCATCATCCATTCCAAGGGTTTGTGGTCAGTCAGTACTTTAAATTTCCTTCCAAATAGATATGGCCTGAAGTATTTTGTGGCCCATACTATTGCAAGAAGTTCCTTTTCGATAGTGCCATAGTTCAATTCACTATCGTTTAAGGTTCGGGAAGCATAACACACAGGTTTATCTGAACCTACTGGACCTTGTGATAGCACGGCTCCAATTGCTATGTTTGAAGCATCGGTTGTAAGATTGAACTCCTTGGTGAAATCTGGATATTGGAGGATTGGGTCATTTGTGAGTAGGGTTTTACACTTCTCAAAGCAGTGTACGTATTCGGGATCAAGAGTGATCTTTCTGCCTTTCTTTAGACACTGGGTTAGGGGCTTGGTGGTACGAGCAAAGTCTGGGATAAATTTTCGGTAGTAACCGAGAAGACCTAAGAATTGCTTGATTTCCTTGGTTGTTTTGGGAATAGGATACTTCATTATAGCTGAGATTTTATCAGGGTTTGGTTTCACACCATCCTTACTGATTATATGCCCGAGATAAGCTGTCTCAAGCTTCAAGAATTCCGACTTGTCCATCTGAATCTTAAAGTTTGACTCACGCAGTCTCTGAAATACCTTTTCCAGGTTTACTATATGCTCTTGCAAGGATGTACTGAACACTATGATGTCATCAAGGTAGACCAAGCAAATATCGTTTTGGAGACCTCTAAGGACATTATCCATCACTCTTTGGAATGTAGATGGAGAATTTTTAAGTCCCATGGGCATTCTGAGAAATTCAAAGTGTCCATGCTCAACATTAAAGGCTGTCTTCGAAATATCCTTGGGGTCCATTTCTACTTGGTAGAAACCACTTGCTAAATCGAGGGTGGTAAAGTACTGACACTTCCCTAACTTGTCAAGTACGTCGGTTATATTTGGTATGGGATATTTGTCATCAATTGTCTTTTCATTCAGTTTCCGGAAGTCAACTACGAGTCTCCACTTTTGCTTACCAGAGGCATCGATTTTTTTTGGCACAACCCAGATGGGTGAGCTCCAAGCAGAGTCAGAAGGTCTAATGATACCCTGGTCCAACATTTTTTGTATCTGATTCCTAACTTCTTCTCGATGCACAAATGGATAACGATAGGTTTTGGCGTGCACTGGCACATCGTCCTTTGTCCTGATCTGGTGTTTAATTTTATTTGTAAAAGTTAACTGTTCGCCTTAAATATAAAAGACATCTGCGTAACGAGAACATAGAGTAGTTAAGTTTGCCTTTTCCTCTTCGTTTAAGTGTTCTGTACGCAAGCGCGAAATGACGTCTTCAGTACGCGTCACCGGTTGTGGAGTGCGCGTGCACTCGATATTGAGTAACTCCGCGTGCGCTGGTCTATCGAGTGAAAATATAATATCATTCGCGGTCGGGTTTTCAATTTCTAAATAGCCGCGGTTACTACTTGCTGTAGTGAGGCACTCATGAACAATGCAATTACATATAATTTGCTCCTGAATGAATGCGTTGCCTTCCGTCACATCGAGTGGGACCTTAATAATTTTTGAGGAAAATGCTGGTATAATGTCTTCGTACAGATTCACGTTTCGCGAGTTATACATCTTAATAGTATTAGAAGCAAAACGAGTTATTAGCTGCCCCTCTTTAAGATCTATACGCGCCTCCCATTTGCTTAATAAATCTAATCCTATAAGTCCGTCGAAATAATCGTGAAATCTATATACGAATAACTTCATACTATCTTGGTCATCATTAAACTCAGGAAAGCATGGCAATGTAATTGAATAATCGTTTCTACTGGTTGCATGTATGTTTGTCACCTCAAACGGATCAAAGTTAAGGGGAAAGTCAGGAAAGAATTGTTCTACAGCCTCGGGGCTGATAAACGACTGGTTTGCTCCGGTGTCTATTAACAATTTTAAGGGAGGATGAGCTATTTGAATATATGGTAACTGCCTTTGTGTTTGAAGATTCAATTCTATTTTGGCTTTTTTAATATCGAAATTTCCTGAAAATCCTGCTCAGTATGGCTGGGGCCCGGCGTTGATTGAACCTCTTCAATCATTTTATTTTCGTCGGTCATGGTATAATAATTAAATTCGGAAGTAAAGTCGGGTGCATCATTAGTATAGTAAGAATAGTCAGTATAGTAATTGTACGCCGGCTCATGTTCGTAGTTGTTATAATAATGTAGGTCATCATATGTCGCGCAATCGTTTACGTTCATTTCTCGAGATTTAAAATAATTAGTGGGTGGCGGATTCCCTGATTTTGCCCAGTCATGCCCTGTCATTTGAGAGTGCGGAAGAACCCTAGGGGTAAATCGTTGGACTCCACTCATAGGTTGAGGAGCTTGAGATTGTGGTGGATTGTTCCGAGGCGGGAGACGAAACATGTTACTGCGAGGATTATAATTAGGAGGTGGTGCACTGAATATCCTTTGAGTATTATTAGGCACGCGCATAGGCTGCTGGTTCTGTACTGAGAACTTGAAAGGCTGAGGCGGGGGCCTCATAGGTTGTTGTCCTATGGGAGCAGGCCAGTTAGGTACTGGTGAATTATGTACCCTCGGTGGTGGAGAGAATAAAGACGGTCCTGGTAGCGACAATTTTGGAACAGAGTGAGCTTTAGTGGGCTCATTCCTTTGTTGAAGGTACATGATATTAAGTTCTTCCTGAACGAATTCAAGGGCCTTTTCTATAGTGGCGGGGCGCATACAACGAATGCGAGAACCTAAGGGCTCTTTTAAGCCGCGAACATATGCCTGCATTGTAACCTTCCTATATAATTCCCGTTTAGCTTCGATAGTAGTTAGCACTGATTCATGTAAAGTTACGTAAGTCATTATCGTACTGAACAACGTTTGACAATGTTCATAGAATTCTTGCGGGGTCTTATTTCCTTGCGTAGCAAGTGAGAGGTCATTGTACAGGGCCGTTTCGTCACGCTGATCAGAAAAGTTATTAATAAGAGCAGTTCTAATCCCTAGCCAGCTGTTAGGTATTCCGTTAGAATTGATTGTGCATGCAGCGGGTCCTGTTATTTTATTCAGTATGCCATTGATAAGACAAAGATTAGAAAATTCACTACCTGCAGCGGTACTTAAATATTTCGCTGCTAACTGATCACAAATACTTATGAACCTTGTCAGAATATTAGGATTTCCATCAAAGTCTGGAACGAGGCGGAGGGCCTTGAATATTGTATCTGGTTCATGAGACATCTCGTCAAACGAGTTATTTAAGGTTTGATCTAATTCTAAGTTCCTATGATTATCTAATTGATGCTGGCGAGCCTGACGTGATTCAGACTCGCTAGAACTATTGGCTCTAGGATGGTAAATCTTGAAGTGGTAAGATTAACACGCTAAAGGAATACTAAGGATAGACACTATGATAAAAAGGAAGCAACACGAGATCAATTCAAGTGTACTCACATAGATTTCATATCTGGTTCTGTCGTGAATCGAAGTCTGGATTCTCCTCCGGGTCTGCAACAGGTCCGTAGATTCTGGATACTCGACGACGGGGCTTGATAGCCGCCCGGGCGACTCGCGACGCGAATTAGATACTAAGAAGCCTATTCCCGTCTCGCGAACCGGCCCGCGAGTATCCTACCGACTGCGCCAATTACGTTAGTTGCAGTCAGAGGATCGAAAAAAAACCAAATTTACTTAAAGAAATATTTAATTTAAATAATTAAAAATTACATTAATTACTTATAATTATGGAGATGAGACCTAATCGAAGTGAGATTATGGAATGCCAGAATAATGATTTACAGTAATTAGGAAAATGTCGATTGACGTCACTTTCACAGCACTTTCACTGATCTTGCAATCTCAATCAATGCACTTCGGACCGTTGCTCTTAAGTGGAGCAGCAACTCAGCGATCTGCATATTGGGCGATGGCGTAATTAAGCCGAACCGGGACAGCAGAATACGTCTAAAATCCAAAACAAAAATGTGACAGTGTATATAATCAAAAGTTTGTTAATAACAGTGTGTGCATATATTTTATGGTGTTATGCTATGCGATAGTGTTATTTCTAGTGATGAGTAAATAAATGAATCAATGAGTGCAGCGAATTATAAGCGCATGATCATGCCGATGGAGCGAGCTATAAAAGAACGTCAAAATATAATGTTCAATCTCAGTAGAGTACAACAAGCAATAAACAATCAACAAACGCAATGGTCAAGGTCTAGTCAACGTGAAAACAGCAGGATTGCAAAATGGTGTTAATGGTGGCAGTGTTCGACAGGTGATAATATAATAATAATGTAGTAGATTCGTCGATAACGTCGTAGCAGCGCAACAAGCTAAAAGTTTCAGCGGACAGTAACAGTAGTTTAAATCCTTTGTATAAATCGGATAACTGTGTTTTCCATGTGTGTGTCTGTTCGTGTGTATTTGGGTGTTGGTACTCGTGCAAGTGTTTCTGGTGTGTATCGTGAGATGTCAGTGTTCGTCAGGTGACGTCGTAACCGTGTCGTCGGAGCGAAATGGTTAAAAACCGAAGACAACTTTAATGATCAACGCCGGGGCGCAGCGAGCCACAAGCGGACAACAGCCACAAAAGACATTGTCTGTAAAGCAAATCAATCTACAAGAATACGACATCCACAATGGCCAACGAGTGTCATAGAAGCATAGCGAGCTAAAATAAGCAGCTAGCCACAACGCTCAACGTCAAAGGAGCGCACCAATAAAAATAAAAAATAAAGACACCAGAATTCAATGTAAATGAATCGCAATAGGAATCGGACGCCGCTGCATCAAACATATGGACCGAAGCCGCATATCGTTCATATAACATGAACGATGTCGAAAGGCACATAGTAGCTCCTGAGGACTGCCACTCGTACCCACCAAGGCAGACAGCCCATCTCATCAACGCTCTCCTCAAAATATTACCCGTGTTCCCGTCCTACCACACTCGATGCATATCTTGGTGGTTGTGGCCGATAGGCTCCGGCTAGTCGATCTCCTCTCCCATCCCTGAGCGTGTCACTCCCTTTAAAAATCGTGCTATTTGGTGTGCCGGTTTTACCGGATCAGGCTTTGATCCTGGCTGAATAGTACTTCTTATCTTATCTTATCTTATATTCATAAAAAATTGAGATCTAAAAATGTTTTTCCCATTTTTATATTATAAGAAAATTATACCCAACATTACCTTTATATACGTGTAGACTGTAGACCTACGAGCCCTGTGAGGTTGTGTATTTTCTCTTCTCCTCCTCCTGACCTGCAAGAAAGCACCACTTGAGTACCTACGGGGCTAACCAACTCAGATGACTACTACAGGTTATGCTGTACATAGCACTAAATACTGCAGCAGGTGTGCAAAAGAGTTAATTGGTAAAATAGCATCTTTCAGTACACTTTACGACGCTCGTACGCCATAACTATTGATTTTTGACGACGACTAGACGAATCTAACATTAAAAAAATGCTACGAAGTTCGTTTAGGGACTGGTAAACGCGTTCATAGTTAGAATCTGTTTACAAAAAACCTTCTTTTGATTGAAAAGATGTATACCGTTTGGTATGGGTAGTATGGGGCCGCAGTGTTTTATAATCAGGATTTTGTTATAAGGTATATTTATTAAACTTAATTAATACGAAGCAAAACGAGTCAAACATTATTTTCTTGCTTTTCGACCACCGCCGCCCCGCCGTGTCACAAGTCGCGTCACGTCAGTGTTATCGTTAATTGTAAATTGCGCGTATTAATATAAAATGATGTTCACCTCCGATATTTTTGTGAGGATAAATTACAAATTTAAATGTTGTTAATTAGGTATATTTGTACAACAACGCCCCTCACTCCCCCTCTAACTTTTGAACGAAGAAATTACTAAGAACTAAGAAAGAAAAAAAAACATGATGTAGATCTCAACAAATAGGTACCTTTAACAAAAATTGGTTTAAACAAGACCAAACTGGTAGTTTTTGAGATATAGTACATTTTCCATAAACCGAAAATATTACTACGTCTTTCATACAAGCACTATGAAAAACATAGTTATTTTTGCCGTCAAAAAATTAATCCTACTACTATTATAAAGGCGAAAGTTTGTATGGATGTATGGATGTTTGTTACTCTTTCACGTAAAAACTACTGAATGGATTTGAATGAAACTTTACCACAATATAGCTTATACATCAGAATAACATATAGGCTACAATTTTTGAGGTTTCTAATGTGAGGTCGTAAAAAAACACATTTTTTGCGCTACTAGACGGGACGAACCTGAAGTCCACGCGAACGAAGTCGCGGGCAAAAGCTAGTCTAGTATAATACCATTATGTACGTTTCTAATGTAATTCAATGATTGTGATCTGTTTTGTTTTCCATGAATAAAAAATAAATAATAAATATAGTAATGTTGCGCATCTTTGTCGGTATAGATCACCAAGAACTATAAACTACCCCACCTAGCACTGATTACCAAATTCTTCGTCACTCACCTCTGGCCCAAATAATAATAAATCGCCGTTATTAGATTCCACTTACAGCTATACATCAGCCGGCAAACTCTCTTTCCCATTTTACCTTCGGGTCATTTACGTAGGCTGGATTGTTTGCCCCAAATATTATGATAATGCGCCAGGAAATATGTCCGGCAGTTACGCCCGAGGTTTCCGCCTACAATTTATTCCTGAGTCTTCCTTATCAAGTAAAGTGCGATTGCGGAGATCGCTCCGTTTCATTTTCACTCGCTTTCGTTTGTGTTTGAGGTAGATTTGTTATCTGTTTTTGACTTACATTTGCATTTTTAAACAAATAATCTAGTAACCTCAATTGGAAATTTTGAAATCAGTTGTTAGTTTTGCACTTGAATGCTTTAAAGAAAATAACTAATATAATATAAGCCAAATTTCTCTTATTTATTAAAAAAGTCAGCCATGTAAAATGTTCTAGAAAAGATAGTGCAATTTTTTGGCAGTTGATGTAGTCAAATCAAAACATTGCAAAATTCATTAGAATTGCGAACGAATCATAAAAGCTGTTTTGAACACACCCTTAAAATGAATCTTCTGTGGAAGTAACTTTATAATTTCGACCAAATGCGATTACTCTGTCTAATTCCCTGTGGCTTGATAGATTCGATCGACAACGATAATCGAGTCGATAGCTCCTAAGCGTTCGTGAAATATCGATAACTTGACAGATGCGTCCACAATGCCGCAAATCATAGCAGTGATCGGCGGAGTATCATTGCAAACAGTGCATATTACACTGATAAGATGGTGTCGTAAATCAGATTGGTTATCTGATGTCGGTTTTCAAGACTGATGGTCAAATATAATTTATTGTTGTTGTTATTCATGCCTCACCATTCTAGAGACAAGAGATTGCAGGAAAGAGGTATCCAATTTCAAATTTGAATATTAAAGTTTACAAAATCACCTACGTTTAGAACATAATAAAAATATTTTTTTACAAACCGCATGAAAATAGTAATGTATGATTTATTATTTAATTACAGTCGCCATTAGATCCACAGCCTACAGAATGTATAATGTCGATTTAGATGCAAAATGTCGATGTAGATTTTCTCTCTACATCGACAGTTTGACAGCACTACAACCGATAGGCTTCATGATTGACAGGCGCGGCGCACCCGCTTCCATTCATTTTTAATTAGACGTCAAAGTTCCAAACTCAGCCTTAAGACCCACTTGTTGAGGACGTTCCGTAAATACTAAATTCTGATTAATTCCGAACGACGCAAAATAGCAGTGAATTGAGGATAATTTAATCATATTTAAAGTTTCGGGTGGAAAGCACGAGCCTTTTTGATTTTATGTAATCAATGTTGTGGAAGTTAACTTGGTACGAGGACAGTCTACTATAGCATGCCTTTAGAAGAATTTTTAAGGTCTTTACTGAAAGTAAACTTTTTAAAGATTTTTCTCTTAGATAGTGTAGAACGCGGAGATATTAGGTCGTCAATTTGACTCACAAAGGAAAAACGCTAAAACAATTTCCTGTGTTTCGCAATAATCATTTTGGATATGCCTTTTTTAAACATGTATATTTAAAAACCTTTTTTAGCTTTGTTCTTATACTCTACGTTTTACTTAAGTAGGTACATCAAATAATTTCACCCACCAACAGTGACGTTCCGTTTCTGAAATATCCCGTACATTAGTCTCCTTTTCACTTCATTAGGCTAAATAATCAGCTACATTTCAGAAAGAAAAACGTTATTCACAAGCGAGTCCCTTTCACTGCGCACTCTTATCATTCTGCCTCACCTTTGGAGGAAAATATTTTTAATTAATGGCAGGTATCCCGCATAAACAAGACAAATAACTCTGTACAGACCGTTATTAATTAACAACGAAATTAAAATGGGCTTAGGGAATAGAAGGAGACGCCCTATTGAAATATTTTAAGGAAAAAAGTAAAAATTGATCCTATTTTTGTGTTGTATATTTTGAATTAGCTGTGTAGGTACATTAAGGTCGTATTTTTTAAAGAAAGTTAACCTACATTGTGAACCCCTTGAGTAGAGCTTTATAATAAATGAATTTGACTTATTTATCATCCTAGGTAAATAAAATAAGGCATGTAAGAGTGTTATATTATGGTATCAGATAGGCAACGTATTACCACATCTAGTAAATTAGAATGTAATACAAAGTATAAGCTAGGTATTTACAATCGCGGCATTAAGAAGAAATGGACACCAATATTATATAAGCACATAATTTTCAACGTGAAATATTCATGCCAAAAACTCTATCGAAAGAAGGACGATGGCCTTATTCTAAAATCAATTTGAATCAAGTCAAGATAAATTAAAAAGGCGATTGAAAAACCAACGGTCTACGCAGGTGATTACAAACGCACGTCCCCCTAATTCCCCCAATTCCGCCCAATTCACCCACTTCTGCCCACTTGACGCACTGTTTTATAATTCCGTGTGATGATTACGTAACTTGAGAGCAATAGCAATGAGATTGTAATCCGGTGGCATGTTGGGCAGAGCAACCGCTGTAGTGTCCGAGCAGATGAATATTTTTCAGTGATATCAAACGCTAATCGCTATCTTTGTAACTGTATTCTAGCAAATAAAGACTTACTTACTTACTTAAAAAGCGATTTCACAATGCACTGCAAACCGCGACACTTAGCCGGGCTTCTAATTTAAAAAAAAATAGTACAAAGTCACAGACGAATATACAAGCATGGTTCGCTGCCTCTCATGACGCGATCGCAATGTGAGGATCGCGTTTCTATGTGCTTACTTCGATGCTTTAAAAATAGTACTCTCATGTCAAAGCTGACAGTTGAAACGCCACAGCAAACGAGATACGTAATCGCGCTGCAGGATTAGCGTCCTGCCGCGGGCTGCGAATTAAATATGAATTAAAAGCAAATAAAGAGACGGCAGGTGAATTTACGGACATTGTGACACTGTGGAGTGAGTTAGAAACAATTCAAGAAATTATTTATTTGTAGGACTTATATAAAGCTACGTCAAGTTTTAAAGTTACTTCCACTGCGGAGTTATAGCAATAAATGAGATAGGAACAACTATTACATATTAAAACTAGAAACCTAAAGAGAAAAAATCACAGTGATTAATTGCAACTTCTCTGTGAGCTTGCCACATCGTCGCCAAGGTATGTCTCTGCTATGCCTAGAGTCTTAAGTAAACCATTTTCTTGTTTCTACTTTCAGTTTTTTCTAAAAAGTAAACGAATTAGTTCTCACTGCATTACCTACGCACCAAAATACGCACTTTGAACCGTAAATTTATGCCAGGCGTCGGCAAGATTGAGCCGTGTTTGATACTCATAAATACCAATAGCGGTTCGTAAAACTCACACAGAAGGTAAACATTGACGGTTGTACAATCACGAGCATAAGAAACGAAGCATAAAAATGTATTTTATGCTAACATAATAATTTGAATTTTGAATCGAATTTTGACACCTATTTATTTCAATATTCAATGTAAGAACACGTAAACTATTTGGGAGATTTTTTATCAGGGAGTCTTACATTGGCCACAATCTCACACGATGGAAAAATAGCTTAGTAACAATGTAACTGCCAGAACAAAATATCATGTCAGGTACTTACCTTACAGCCTATTGCAGCACTTGAAACTGTCCCAGTCATGAGAAATGTACAGCTAATTTCCATTGCAATTAATGCTATAATTGATAGTTTAGCAAGTTACTTGTACTTTCCAATTGAACAGACACAGATAGTAATCATCCAAATAACTATGCCTATTACCTAGACAGCTTATGTAAAGCAGATATTAGCCTAATCCGAGGATATTAATGCGATCTCAGCTTAATTGTAATCTGTGCTCACATAACTTACGGCTAGAATTCAAAGAGGTTGATCTATAGGTACTAAGATTTCAGCGAACAAGAGTTAATTCCACGCTGTATTTTAAAGTTAGAAATAGGGTGCGCAAAGTGAAAGACGCCTAAAAAGCAAAGTAAATTACTTCAAACAAAATTACAAAACCCCATCTCCACCCGTTGCGGGAACAACACCGTATCAACTCGAGACGTTTAGTATGTTTTGTATGAAACTATCAAACGCAAATCTATCAAACTTGTAACGTCACCACTCGGATCGTGATCAACTCAGGCCCACTTTCGACGCCGCTTACAGCAAGTTGCCCGACGGCTGTCAACTATCCACCCACCCTGTCAAACGGGTTGTCATTCACAGGAAGATCTGTCATAATTTGAAGCAAGCACAAGCCGAGGCGAGGCGTTCGCTATCTGGTAACGATCCCATGTTGCTGTTCGTAACGTGCTTCTATATGGTGGACGCCTAGTAGATGACCTTGGTGCTGTTCCCATTACGAGTTAGTAAATGTGCTTTAACCTCCATCTTATTCTTCATATTTTATTTTTAACACAACTTATTTTAATTTAACGTGATTTTCCACATTTTATTTTTGCATTAGGTACATTAATCAAAATCTCAATAGATTCATGAGAATTATTGCTAACCGTGTAAACTTGTCAAACAAGGTACTGCTGCTGGTACTGATACTTAAAATCGCGCGCGCTGGAGTAAAGAAAACAACGCGAAGTTACTTACTATACACAATCTACTGGAAGACATAAATTAAATATCGGGGCTTTCATGGCTCAACTGGGAAATCGGCATATTCCTAATAAAAACATGAACTCTCTATAACGTTTTAGAGCCTGCAAGTCCGTAAAATAAAAAGTTATAGTAAGGGCATTTCATATACCCCCTTTTACGTGGGTGTGGGGGTGATCACCCGGTTTGTTAGTCTGTGGTCTACTATGTAAGCCACAATTACGAGAGATTTTGGTTATAAGACTTTTCTTATAACCAAAATTAACACACCCTTGACTGAGAAAACACAAAGTTTTTATGAACAATATGAACTACAAAACCGTTTTTATTTGCTTGTCAAATATTGTAAGCAATATTTTTATGACTTTTAAAATAATATCAGTGAATATGACTATTTGATTTAAAAATATATTTGTGTTCAACGATGAATCTGAAATATCTGAGTAGGTTGTGAGTTTCGTGTTTATCATATTTTAAAATTAATAATTTAGTAAAAAGGAATGTCAAGATTGGTCACAATATTCGACAAGCAAACAAAACGGACTTTATCTGCTATTGTTTGTCAACAAAATTTATTTCAGGTAAATCCTTCAATGACATAGTAATGTTTTCTAGAAAGTAGTCTAACCAAAACCTGCTTGTAAGGGTGCTTAAACCGTGTTTTCTACATGAGTGCGGCTTATCAGAGTAGACCTCTGTATTTTCGTTACAATGTGTTTGCTCGGTTCAGTCAGCATTCGTTGTGTCAAGAGAATTTGCCGTGATTCCGCTGGCAAATGTGCGACTTTGTATGTGTCGATTGATGGCTTCATCAGTCCTGATGTTTGTGGTTTATTGAAAAATATAAAAATGATGCATTCTTATTGCTCAGAAAAGGGATTTAAGCAAGTTTTGTAGGGTCAATCTGGATAACTACTTTCAGGCTTGAAAATACTTTTACATCAGTGCAATTAGTTTTTACAATTAAATTATTTATTTGATAGACTACCAAATTCCCAATTTGCTGCATTATTTTAATTTTTGATTGCAGCCTACAATTACATTTCTTGTCTACCAAAAAATAAGGATGTCCAGCCAGAGCCTTTCTCATGTAAATGGCCGCTATTTGAGCCCGAGTCTCCAGGCTTCAGGCGATCATTTGTCGCGAAGATGTAGGTTAAGAGTATGTAAATAGCAGCTGCCGGACGTCGCGCGGTGTCCACTTTATAGTGACGTGAAAATGTCGATGGTGTCGTGTTATGTAGCGTGGGTAGTACCTAATGTAGAGCTGCGACGATCGTGTCACTGTGTTTCGAAAATGAAAAAAAATTAAAAAAATGAATTTTTGTACGACTTTTGGGTTCGGCACCCAAAAACACAGCGGAGTAGTGAGAATTTTATTCATTTTTATTTTATTTCTTAAGATGTACACAACAGGTTGCAGACCAAATACAATAATATAAGAATAGAAGTATTGAAAAATTTACGGACTAGGTTGCAGCCCTTAATAGGTACATACTTTTACAGAATACATAGAAAAAACAGAGTTTATGTAAGTGCATTTCACAGATAATATACACATCCGTAATGTAATGTGATTTGCGGATTACTCCAAAGGTCTGTTAAAAATTATATATTCTCGTAATACTATAATTGAATCAAATGATATTTGATAAATATATTTGTAATAGACATTATAATTTATAACTTACCTCTGGAAGTTTCCCAAAGCGGTGGCGAAGATGGCGGCGGACCAATATCTCATTTTCATGAGAAAAGCCGTTGGGAGCAGCCGCTCGCGACTCCCGTGACACTGCTAGATGTCAATGGCAATGGATAGTGATGCATACGGGTCTGTCGAGTGTCGATAAAGGAATTCTGTGAAGAAATCAGATTGATTGGCTTTAAGACTATGTATTGCGTTGTTTTTTCGATTTAAAATAAGACAATTATTTTTTCTTGTCAGTCTTACAAAAACTTACTTATATTGGTGTGCATTTTTATTTCATATCTATTGCACAACTTCGGTTTAAGCAGAAATATTTATTTTGGTCTAAGCATCAAAAATATTGTTTTTATTTACTTGATTTACTATGCTAAAGCAAGTAGACAAAATATAAGCAATTCACGTAATCTTAAATATTTTACTTGCTCTTAACATATTTCTTTCTTATAATATACGAGTAACTTACTTTTGATTGATCTTCACCATCGCCGCGCCATTTACAATTTGAAATTGTCGAATTGAAGTCGAGAATCGCTTTACCATCGATAACAAATCGATACCGCGCTCATCACTGTCACTGATTGATGACGCCCCGCCCACTATTCATAGTCGTTCGCAAATTACCCGCTCGCTTTAAAGGCCAGGATTCAATGCTTTGTTCGAGTTCCAAGCCCGTTGGCGGATCGCGCCGACCGCTGTTTTTACTTCTATTATGATCGCTTTTGTTTCATTAACCCTCTGTCCGCGTTTTGGAATGAGATTTTTAAATATTTTAGATGGCCACTTCGTTGTTGGGGTTGTTACCCATAAATGTTACTGCCTTTTTAGGTTGTTGTTTGAAGCTTTTTTGTTTCACAAGATGTTTCCTGAAAGGGTCGTTTATCTCAGTACTTCAATCCATTACAATTCTTTTACGTTACGTTAAAAGTATTTCTATAAAATAAAAAGTTGCATGTCTTACCAGTAAATTGGCATACCTACATTATTTGTTGTAAAACATAATTTTATTTACATTTACTCCGCCTGAATAATCTTCACCACAAAGTTGATCATCTAAAAAACTAGGTTGAAAAACAAACTTCGTCATCGCTCACCATCTGCCCAAAAGGCCGTCCACTTATTTATCAAAATCCCAAGGATACTTTATCTCGGAAACTTCACGAAAGAAGTTGAAGAATTAAAGATAACAGGAACAAGCGACGCCCCGAGAATGTTCGGGAAATATGGAACAATAAAGATGAGAGCAATTTTGTTGGCGAACTGTGCGGTGTAGTTAATTCTGGGAGTTAAAAAGTTCCGGCTTCTTCGTGGATCGAGTGAGATGGTGGGCTTCTGTTTTTTGACAAGGTACCACAAGTTTTGGGCAACCTTATTTGGTTTAGAATGTTTTTTAACATGTTTTTTACACAATGACGTATCCATAAGAGACCAAGAATTTCGCGCGGTCGGACCGACAGCACGGTAGCTTAATTGGAAGAGCAGTTGGCCCGGTTAGCCAGAAAAGATGCTGGTTCGAGTCCCGCCCGTGAGCAATTTTTGGTTTCTAATTTCATCTTTTAACCTTATTTGGTTTTGGGGAGTTGAGTTTTCATAAGAATGATATAAATATTCGCCCTGATGTTGTAATTAGTTCCAAATATACCTTAATATGCAGAAAAAAAGGAATTTTATATAGTATCATTTTCTTTTTTGTGGAACTAAGGTGATAATCATGAAATATATTTCATATAGATTTAACATTATTTGATATAGATAGAGCATATTTTAATAGTTTTCGAAGTACTTAACCACCACCACTTGTGTGGTTTTAAAGCCAAGATTATCCTGTAACATACAAAATATTTTGTATTATTTGATTTATTTAATTTACCGTGCGGTGCAAGCCAGACGGGCTGCGGTTGTGCATGCCAAAATGCGACGTTACTTACCAAAATGGCGGTGGTCAACGATGTATTCGAGCCACGTTCCATAATTTACTTCGCCGTACCTTTACTCGTACAGTCTTCGCTTGATAATGTGTGTGCAATAATAATTTTAGTATTGATTGTTTTGGCTCATATCTTTTTTTAGCTGTAGAACATTTTTGCTCAAAATTTAGCTCCCTGTGCGTGTGTGAAAAATATTTTCAAAAAAAAACAATAATGATTGTTTATTCAAAAAATAAAGAATATTATTATGTCTTTTAGGTATGTATCGGTCGAATACAAGGTTCATGTGGTCAAAGTGTAAATAAAACTATCATGTACCAGGAAAAAATGGTTTTTATTAAAAACCCCGTTTTGACGAGATAACCGTCGGATTAGACAGATATTGACGACGACCTAATATTTACATAAATAGATTAAGTCTACCAACTGTACATACAAAGTCATACGATATCATACATTTAAAATTGAGACTCTATATAACGTTAAATTTGATACATTTCAGGACTAAAGTAACGTTACTTTAAAAATAAGATAAAGATTTTTATAAACACAATAAGAAGTAACTAACATTTCACTAGTTTATTAAATATCATATTTATAAACCGATGTTATATAATTCATCTAACAAAGTCGATAGTCTTAGCACACTCAGCTACGATTTGCGCATAATAACTTATAAAGTCGAATGATTCTATATTCTCGGATTCAAGCCCAAGTTAAAGTATTACACGGTTGGATTTTGGAAAACTATTGAATAGAACGCTTACCTCCCTCAAAACCACGCAAGCGCTCAGCATGATAATACCGACCGACATCGGAACATTTATCAAACTTCAGCCAAACTTTCTAATACCCATAATCTAAGTTTTGCCAATAGCTAAAATGCGGATTGGGCTATTATCTAAAGTTAAGTTCATACCTTAGGCGCATAAGAGACAAAACACAATTCCAGAGACAAATTTAACTCATCATATTTATGGTCCGAATATAGGTCCCTGTGAGATCTCTCTTCTATTGAGAAGGACTTGCGAAAAATCGTAGCTTCGTGGATTAAGCTAGAAATATAACACATTATACAGAACAGATAAACGTACAAACATAACTAGAAACAACATGAAATATTAAACCCTTTAAATTGGTCAGGAGGTAGATACATACGAACCCTTGTTCCCTATCAGACATAGGTATAGCATATCGGTTAAATTAAGTATTTTTTTCATAAGGTGGCATTATCAATTATTTTATGTTGAATCAACATAATGTAGATGTAGAATCAGGTAAAATTAAATTCTGTGTTAGAAAATAAAAACAGATTTTACATTGTACTCTTTGGTAATGTCACCAAATAAAAAGCCACATGGAAACTTTCGACCACTCTTTCAGCTTCACGCTAAAGTAAAGTCCTCACTAAAAGTTTGAAGATTTTACACCACTTCTATCACTTACGTCTCTTAAAATCCTTTTGAGGATATCGTCGAAAACACTTTAACAACCCCTCAATTTGTGCACATTTTCGACTTTTCCACTGAAGATAATAACTGTCAGAATCAAAGCTCTTGGGCTAGTGAAGCGTTTGGGGTCAGATCAAATCACTTACATGAATTATTGAATTTCTCGTTCAAATGTGGACTGGCCTAGATCTGGCCAGGTCAGGAATATAATCTTATGAATCAATGACGTCTCATGTAGTGCTAGACGGGATATTGCTCGAGTTTCACGGGTGATAGAAATCTGATAGTTCTGATACGCTGTTGGATTATCTTTATATCCGTACTAGAGAAATAGCGATAGTTTAGTATTTCATATCTCGAAACAATCAGAGATTTGAAATTTCAGAAACTTATATCAGACCGGAACATTCACAGGATCCTTGATCAAACTACGCTTAGCATTTTCAAACTCAAGTCACTAAGAAGAAAAGTTGATTTTTTCCTCAGAAGTCATCTAGACAGATATCTCTTGTATCTGGACGCGTTTTTTTGCGGGCGGCGGCGCGTTGCTCGGCCTCTCTTTTAGTTCTGACTCGCTGCTGCGCTGTGGAAACCGATTACATGTTACTGGACAGCCATGGATAGAATATGAACCTTAAAAACTACGATCACCACACACTAAGATACATTAATAGCAGCCATTAGGTGCGCTAAAGACGTGATTTTATGGTGATGACAATCTAAGAGTGATCATGGGTCTGAATTAAAAGTAAAACACTTATAGCTGGCTTGTTAAAAAAATGGCATTATGGACTTTTTTATAAATCCATAAGTTATTAAGTCAAATAGTATAAATAGTTCTTTTACCGTGTAGCAGTAAATGAAAATATTTAAAATAAATCTATACTCAAGGTTAGCTTTAAGATATTAAAGAACAAAATATGACCCAAACAACAAAACAATTGTATACACAACGCTCACCTGAATAATTATTGAAATAAATAAAATACCTCCATATGAAATCATGATAAGGAAATTTATTTCAATATTAAATTTTATCGCATCGCTATCTGTTGTTTCAGCAAGATGACTTGGCAATTAATTATGTGAATTTGTTGTGTTGAAATACTGGCAATCGTAATCAAAATTTGCATTGCAAATTGTTTCAAGCTTTTGACAATAACCTGTCAAGCTTCTTCCTATTTATTTGATACGAAGGAAGCATTTACGAGTAAACAATAACAAATCAGATTAAATTATTGAAAAATTACTGTAAAATAAACAATTGAAAACCATTGCCTTGTTAAAAAATAAAACGTAAACCAAAAAAAGGAATTATAACACAGTTGCAAAATATTTCAAAACATACAAAAACAAAGTTAAATAAGCATGCAACAAGTACATACATAGTAAAATGTATAAAACTTTTTATAAGACTAGGATTAAAACAAATTTAGATAAGTCTGAAACAACCAGGTGTGGCTGTGTAGGTTTGAAAGATATTATTACCTTGAGGGTGCTCTTTCTCGGAGACAAGGCGAGGGTGGGGTCGCTCGTCAGGGACCCTGTGCCGGTGCGACTGCTGTAGCTTCCTTTAAAAATAATTGCATATTGGTGCCACATTCAGGATCTGAACTATTACTGATTTCTGACACCTTGATAACGCATTTTGACAGAAACGCTACTCGTTATACATTATGTTACTTTATAATTATTATTCCCACAACTAAACTTTTCAATTTCAGCTTGGAAAGATTAGCTAAAACTTCGTCATCAAATACGCTAGGTACTGTAGAGGTTTGGAGCTTCGCGTAAAACCTCTATGTCACTCTTGTTCGATTCTTCGTAATTTAAAGACTGAAAAACTTTCATTATGAGTGACTTTTGATGTACAAACGTCTTAGCTCTTACGTCTTACGTCATATTATCTTGTGTCTTGAATCTTGATTTAATATTTTCATGTGAATGTCATAGAATTTATCTTAAAATCGTATCCTGTGCATATAAAATAAAATGCTGTGAATAAAAGAAGCATTGAATCTCGAAAGTTGAGTATTTGTTATTATTTGTAGATTATACGTAGAAACATACACTCAAGAAACACAATCTCATAAAGATCAAACAACATCCAGTCTTCATTCTGCAACACCCAGGCTTCACAGTGGAGGCGCTGGGTAGCGCCACACACAGGCTTCACAGTACCAGCAAAACATGCATTTAACTAGTACCTAGCCAACATGACTAAGAGATAAATTAATTTAAAATTTCTTATTTACCATCTCTCCTCGGCCTCCTATGTGTGGTCCTCCGCCTCCCCCTCTGAAGGTAGATACCAGCGAAGACGAGCACGTTCAGAGCCAGGAGGAAGCAGCCTGCACCGACAGTGACTCCCAGTGCCACCGTGTAGCTAGAAAAGTGGAGATTATCACTTCTTTAAGCAACAATTTTAGTTTCTATCAGCGCCTGAGTCCATCGATAGAAGTCACCAGACAAACTTATTAGTACACGCCTGTTTTGACTATTTTTAGTGCTAGCTCAGTATATGAAAATGTTTGATTTATAGACTTGATTGCATTCCGTTCATGTTATTTATTTAATCACAAAACATAGAATGGTTTTGTTTCTATCATTCGGCTACGGAACCCTGAAAAATATATCATCATTACTTATTGTTGAAAAAAAATATAACCAACTAGCTTTTGCCCGCGACTTCGTTCGCGTGGACTTCAGGTTCATCCCGTCTAGTAGCGCAAAAAATGTGTTTTTTTACGACCTCACATTAGAAACCTCAAAAATTGTAGCCTATATGTTATTCTGATGTATAAGCTATATTGTGGTAAAGTTTCATTCAAATCCATTCAGTAGTTTTTACGTGAAAGAGTAACAAACATCCATACATCCATACATCCATACATCCATACATCCATACTTACAAACTTTCGCCTTTATAATAGTAGTAGGATGTATTCTTTGGCTCAAACTAATTTTGGGGCTTAAATAAATAATACCTATTCATCTGAATGTTATCTTGAGATCAAGGTTATAATAAACCTCCATTAATATATATCAATGACCTCCACCACAATCAAACTTCAACAACTCGTAACATACCTATTTAGATCGGGAAGGAATTGCTTCAGGATTGTTTGAGAACTCAGAAGCGTTGGATTCTATTGCTCTTACGTCGCGAAGGAAGTTCGGCGAAGGTGGAATTCTCTTAAACGTTTCACAGGAAGTGCCACATTAGGACGAAAGCGAAACAACAAAGCGCTGAACACGGTGTAATGTAACCCTTAAATTATGTCTGTGCTCCATTTAGCTAGGTCAGGGTGGATTAAGTGAAGATGAGATTTTGTACAAGTCATTTCGTTGCTGAGCAAATCTTGGTTTTGTTGTTGAAAGCAGTAGTTGAGTTAATTCCTTTTTTTTTCTTATCCGTTTTACGGCTTTTGGACTGAGTCCATTACGGCGAATCAGAATGTAATGTTGCCGTCATATTGCATGCTCCTTAATTCTGGGAGTTTAGTCTTCTGTGAGGGATGAAAAAGTAAAGTCTTCAATATTATGATAGAAATTTCATTTATGTATCAGTAAAGTCAATTTTCGTTTGAAAATTTCTTGACATTTGTTGTTTTTTTCTTTAGATGACAAGATAATAATATTGACATTTGACAGTGGCCAACATACTGTTTGTTAAATATCGTTTTGTGCTCAGTGAAAAAGAATAAGTCCTCAGTATTAGTAATCAGAATTAAGTATCAGATTTAAAGTGGTCAGTGTTCAACGAAAAATGACATATATCGGCTGTGGCTATTGCGTTAATCTTATTTTAAAATAAATCATTTTAAAAAAGGAATGTCAAGGTTGTTTATTTTTGTTTTTATAGTGTTTTGTCACCACAAACTTAATAATATGGCATACGCCCGGATTGCGTAAGACACGGGGTTCAATTCCTCGTCTGTCACAG
This sequence comes from Pyrausta aurata, assembly GCA_963584085.1. Lineage (NCBI taxonomy): Eukaryota > Metazoa > Arthropoda > Insecta > Lepidoptera > Crambidae > Pyrausta > Pyrausta aurata. The sequence continues at coordinate 356,222 of OY757253.1, read as the reverse complement.
GTTCACAATTGCTTTTTACAAGTGCAATTTATATTATTACTGTCAAGATTGCTTACAATTTTCGACTAGCAAAGAAAAACGGACGTAACAAAGATACCAAACGCTTAACAAATTAAATCACTGTGATTTGTCGATTACAAAAATAGACTAAAACAATATCATTCCAACAACATAAGAGTCAACCAAAGTTACGCACATCAGAATAACTCTACAAGACAAACGGTACACTAAATAACTGTCTTTGTTCCGAGTCCGGCTAATTCAGTAGGAAGTGCGGCGCCATCGCTTATTATTATCATTCGTACGCACGCCGAAAAAACTCGCCTGAGATATGGCAACACTATTTCAGAGACAAAGACTCAGGTAAACAGTAAACACATTAGTGAGATTACATCCGCGGAACTGTCACAGGTTAAACTGAAATATTGTGACTTGTTAAATAAAAGAATGCGGATATTTTGAGCTGTCAGGAGAGGGGAACACTTTGTCGAAATAAGGAAGATGAATGTGAGATATTGGAATGAAGAATAATATTTGTTTGTGTACATAATTTCAAAACAAGTACTGTATCTATATCATCTCAATTAGAAAATAAAGCATGGTTATGGCATGATTATAATTTTTTGAAATGTTAACTCATCGTACCATATGTCTGTCAATAGGCAAAATATTTTTTCAACGGTCTGCAAATCAATGTATTTATAAGAACCAGCACACTGGGTACTGAATACTACGGACAGATGAACATTCAACTCCACTTTTCCAGAACAATCGTATTGTGTGAGTAACGATTTCTCAAAAAAAAAGCAGATAAGTACCGTGTATAAAAAATGAAATGAAATGAAACATTTATTTGTATAAAATACGGTAGGTACATGAGTGAGATGTGCTTACATAGGTATTTATAGGCAAATAGGTCCATAATTTAATTTATAATCAATTCAATTTTAATGTAATTAATTTAATGACAATTTTACCAATAAGAAAATTAATTGATTGTCGTCTTTATTAACTAGATAAATATAATAAATAATTTGCTTTCAAATTAAAATTGTATCATATTTCATAAATTACATTACATTTGCTATTAATAATGATAATAATAATAATAGAAATGTCAAAATTAAAGAATATAATAAAATTATTCTATTAGTTTCACAGAATCCAACCAACGCTCCATGCCAACACCGCCACAAAACTGGACAAATTCTTCAGTGCTGTAAAAACAATTTTCTACCAGGAGTCTAAATGCTGTCCTTCCAAAAATAGCAGTGGGTAGACTTTGTATAGACTCCGGCAGCCAAAAACCATCAGTAACAAAAACATAAGCATGATCAACCACAAAAACAGGAAATGACCGGAGTTATCTCATCCGAGGGGTGACATGCCGACGTTTTCCGGCTAGCTGCGTCGACTGCGTCTGCTCCGCTGGCTGTTTATTATGTTAATCAAAGGTTTGCGAGGCTGTCTGATGCGATTAATTTGCTGACCAGTCGGTAGACCGGTGGAATGACCGGTCGGGTGAATGATCAGTTTAGTCCGGCAGTTGGTTTGTGTGCCGGATCCAGCTGGGAGTATCACATTCATTTTTTTACTAGCTTTTGCCCGCGACTTCGTTCGCGTGGAATAGTGACTTCTTTCTCCCGTTTTTTACACATTTGCCACTATATATTTGCACCTATTGGTCGCAAAGTGATGTTATATAGCCTATAGCCTTCCTCGATAACTGGACTATCCAACACGAAAAGAATTATTCAATTCGAACCAGCAGTTTCGGAGATTAGCGCGTTCAAACAAACAAACAAACAAACAAACTCTTCAGCTTTATAATATTAGTATAGATTTTTTTAATAAATATGCGCCAGACAGCACATCAGTTGTCTGGTATCGTGGTAAGGAATTGTCTTCATTGTGTTACAAAGTACCAGACAACGATTATAACGGGGGCGTCTCCATTTGACATGGATATTTCTGTTTTGGATGGAATAGCTCACATTACTAGTCCCCCTAGCCGATTTCGACTACGGTGGCCAGTCACAACGACGAACCGATTGCGCGGGAAATATTATAGTGCACAAGTGTGTGCGCAAACACAGGTGCACTCTCTATTCCTTTAACTCTCAAAGCCAGATGGGAAAGCAATCTGACACGACCGGAGAGAGATCAGGCGCAGGACCAACGGCTTTACATGCTTTCCGAGGCACGGGGGTGTACACCGCCAACTTCCAAACTCCGGGCCACCCTGAGAATTTCAAAAAAGAAAAACCCAGGGACATATTTTTAGCCCGACCCAGGAATCAAACCCGGGACCTCCGGCACAGCCATCGCTTGAATATGCGACCCTCTAATCGCAGCGTCACCGAGGCAGTTGTCCAGCTCACATTAAATGTGGATAATTGTGTCATGGGTAATGGGATTTTTTGCTTGAATAATTTACTGTTTTAGAATAAAGTCAAAATGCTGTGAAAATCCTTATAAGTGACTTGATTAGGTACTCTTGACTTGACAAATGAGGTCCGCTAGTTGTAAACACACTAAACAACATTAAACATTAACTACCCAAAGTTTAAAATTTAATTAAAAAAATTGGCTCATAGAAAAATGATTTTATAGTGTGCCAGAATGCAATACAAATAATTTCCAGTGTATCATAGTGTTATGTGTGCATATGTACCTATACGCCTGAAAAGGTAGAACTCAGAGATATGTATCTACTTATAAGAACTTTTGTAATCTTTTTATATAGGTACACAATAAATACTTACTACTTATTACATTTACAATAGTTTTCAAAAACAGACACTGAAAAATACATTTCAGTGACTATCATAGATGTTAAATTACCAACGTAGGTATATTTTCTACAGGACGTTTTCTATGTTGACAGGTTCAGCGGCTTTTATTTGGTCAGCTCTTGTTTATTTAAAAAAACAAATATGTTGTCCAATAATGTCTGTCCGCATACCGTAGGGACATGCCCCACTGTGATCCAGCGTTTAAATACAACGATTTGTAATGTAAATACAATCTGTTAATCAGTTAGTTCTAACATCGGTTTTCTAGTCTGGTTTGAGTATTTATTAGATACCTACGAAAGTGATTGTAAAACAAAGGATAGACAGACTATTACCACTACCACTGAACTGATGTTTGTGATTTTTACGTTGTTGGATCTGTCTTGGCTCGGAATTGGAAAAACCATAAACGGGGCTTAGGCGGGACAGGGCCGGGGGGGAACGTGGTACATTTGGACCGCTAGTTATAATATGAAATTACCTTCTGAGTTTTATTCAGCGAACCGAAAAAAATTATTCCATAGGTACTTATACGACCTCAATAAAAATAATAAGTAATACAGTTATTTAGTGAAGTCGTTGAGTGTAAATACCGTATTCAAGCCGCTCCAATTGGGTAGCCACAACCGTGTTGTATTGAAATGGGCCTGTCACAGTTCTGGGAATTATTTTGGCCAAATCGAATTTATCTGCACGTTTACCGATCCCGCACAGAGCAGGCAATCGTTTATTAAAATAGATTATTATACTAAATTAAAAAGAAATAAAATCACGGATAGAACATGTAACGAAAAGGTTTAGCATATAGGAAAATAAATATACCGTGAAATGAATTCCTAAGCCTCATTTTATCAATATCTGAGTCAAGTAAAACAAAAAGATTTTACCTTCATTTATTTTGATTTTACAACCGCATTACCTCCGCTTTTTTGTATGCACTGGTCCCGTTATGAATACACTGGCTTCATTATTATTTAATTTAACCGCGCAGTTACCATTACCGTGGCACTAACACACCGCAATGCGTATTTTCTATAAAGTTGTGGTACGGCTCGGAAACCATTCCCGCCTTCATAAGCTTGGTTTTTCCTGCAATATAGGAACATTCCCGCGCAAAGGCCTCTAATTAAGATGTGAGGGAATTTCCTCAATGTTACCTGTAAAGAATCTTGCGGCTGCCGCTTGGGAAGAAAACGATCTTTACAATTTAGCTAGGATCAAATAACATATCAAATTACTTTATGGAACCTTGCAGGAAAACTAAATAAATGATTTCAATAGAAGTAAAATCAATATCAATGCTTCCAAATTTAATCTACCCGTAGCAGTCACATAATATAGGTATATTTCTAAACAGCCTATGTAATCTAAGAAGTTTACCTTATTTTGTGAGACTATCCACATACCCATATTTTTATACTAAAATAAGACTAATGGCCATACGTCTGTTTCAGTCGATTTTATGGTGTGTTTTATGTTAGAAAGACACCAGTTTTCGTGGCTAAATAAACAAAGAGCAGAAAAGGGTACCACATGCACGACATGAGAAATGCGCGACCAATATGGAGTCACGTCGCTTTGGTTCTTTCTCTGGCTAGTATCACATACCTGTAATACTGTGTATCCAGGTTGGTCAGGGAGTCCTCCTTAGGCGAGGGGTGCGGTGCAGGGAGGGCCGACAGCGCGGGGCGGGGAGAAGGGGAGGGCTCACACTCCTCAACCTCCGAGGCTTCCTCATCAGGCTCTGGCGTCTCATCGTCTTCGTCCAGAGAGGCTGCGGTGGTGTAGAGCTCTGGGAAGATGTCACCTGATAAAATAATTAGAAGTAAGCAAGAGTTAGTTATTACTTACATTATACCTACATTAATTATCAGAAACTTTATGTGTACAAAAACATAATATATGATGTTGGCACATTTAAAACAACATTGTTAACATGTTTCTCCATTACAAATGGCATACGCATAAAGTAAATATGCATTTGATTTCAAGAGCCAATCCTAACGCCATGACACTTCACGCTTTGATAATTAACGCAACGCAACGTTGTGTACATTAGGTAAATTGAACATGTTTGATAATTATACTGGCAAATATTTGAACAAGATAATTATAAATTATAAGGGATATTTCATAACAACTATGATTATAAATTATTGGGCATATTTAATAATAATAAGGGTAAGCGAATGATGATGATTTCATAATAATCAACCAACCAATGTTTAAATAAAATGTTGGTTATGCCATGAAATAGACCTAATTGCTTTAAATAAATAAATAAAACATGTAAAATTACGATTGTCCTTGATCGTTTCAATATGATCCAAAATCCAAAGTATAACATATATGCATAATATTGAAAACTAGATTACATCTTACGTGGGAACAACTCGCATGTAGAAGTTTCGGTTTTATTGTCTTACATTTTCCCAATCAGACATGATAATCTAAATTGTTTCATAAAATGTTCAGGATATGCAAACTCATTGTTTCCGGCATCATATTTGCCCTTAAAGCCTCTCAAAATGCGTACAAGATCGTTCGATATGGCCCAAAATGCAAATTTTACGTTCTAACTTGCCGATATCTTGAGTTCGGCGCAATAAAACCTGGAGCCGTTAAGATAACTGAATAGAAGGAAATGATTTAGGGATAGCTTGCTTATTTAATTCCCTCGAAAGTTTCCAACTCGTTAACACGTTCCGGGACAGTGAACGCCCACAGGCGTGAAAACAATAAAACATCTATTGTGTCTGGACTAGTGTCCTAGAACGTGTTAATGAACTGTGATTTAGAGAGTGAATGGTGTGCCACACATATATTTAGAAAACAAAAGAAATTCGTAGTATTAGTTGACCTATTTCTTGGTCAAAATACGAATACGAATTTCTTTTGTTTTCTAAATTGTTTTGTTAGTCTCACAAAAAATCTCCTGATTATTCAGTTGCATAATATAAATAAAACCAAACAGTTTAAACGAGATTATGGACCTAAAAATATATGTGACTACGTGAAAATCAGGAGATTTGAAGAAAATGTGAGCTTGCTGATTCTACTTGTAGAACAGCAAAAAGGGTTATCTCAAAACTTCAGTACAAAGGTCGTTGCGATGTACTCCGGGCATTGTGGCAAACTCCGAATCCGGAAACAATGTGCCAAAAGAAGCCTAGTTCCAAGGATCTCTTGAGGGCGATCGCTATCAGCAAAGGATCGCCATGTTTGCAGGAATGCGCATTGGGTCCTTAATTCAAGGTGGCTAACTTCAGAAGAATTGAATTGGTAAGAAGGAAACTATGGAGTAAGCTAAGTTAGCTATGGACTAAGCTAGTATATACGAGTACATACGAACGAGGAGCTGCCAGGCTAGAATTAGAGACATATACATATTGTGTAGGGCTAATCCATAAAATCTGACACTCGGGAACGCGTGTATGTTTTCTGATGTCATAAACATTCAAAACCCCATTCTCCGTAGAGTACTCGACGTGAGAGAAAATCATAACCATAAATTTATTAATCCCGATTTAATCTCTGTCGCCAGCAAACGATGCATGTCCAACAAAAAGAGATTTACGGTATCAATACAGAATCGTAGTAGGTTAGGCGTTATTAATTGTCTTCGGCTCAGATTCCGCCGTGATGAGGTATGCGCGGAATGGCGCGGACACAATGGCACAATGGCAAGGACGGCAGGGCTGTTAACATTTTGGATATGAAAATTGCCTCGGAGATTGAACTTGCAAGAACGTACAAGGTCAAAAGAGTTATCCGTCGAAGAAAAAGTTGACGCTGATCGGAACAAAACAAAGTTGTGACAAAGATGTAGGATTGATCTTGATAAAATAGTTTTTATTACAATCCATCTAAACACTGAAGAATACTGAAGCATTTAAACGATATCAGTATATTGGCAGCAGCCCTAAAAGACGGATTGTGAAGGCGCTACCGGTAATCGTCGAGGGGCCTGGATGCCCTTTGTGTTAGAGCAAAAGTTGCCTATTATGTTTTTCCTGAAAGTATATTGTGTTCGAATAAAATACAGGCTTATTTATAACAATTTAAGCAATATATTTCACCTGTTAATTGTTCATTCAGTTAATTGTTGTTTTCAATACAATAACAGTTATATTTTAACATACTTGATTACATTACAAGCTTATAGATAATTAATTGAATCGGGCGTTACTTTGCAAAAATCCATTATAAGGTTAAATTTATTAAAAGTATAACATCCTGGTGGTGCATCCTGTATTTGCCTGAAGTACTGCTCAGCGCGGTGATGGTTTGTGTTATTCGTTGCCTGCGCTGGCGTCGCTTAGCGGAAAATTAAAGCAAATTAATTTTACAGAAGTACCTAATTTTAACCCTATAATTTTTATAAGCACAATGTAATCTGCAACTACAAAATTCTGTGTTTAGTTCTGAATTTTACCACACCACACCTGAATTTCCGAAAATTATTTGTTGACTATCCACATCATATCACCAGCCAAGGATCCGATAATAGGATAGTGTCGGGAAATACGCCTTAGAAATGTGCCTCCGTAATAGCTTGGCATTGAGGCGCAAGTATTGTGGCGCAGATAATGGCAAGTTCACAATGCCCTCCCGGAATCGACCCCTTTTGTCAGGTCTCAACCACGGAATAGGTAAAGAAGGGTGGAAGGGTTGTATCACAGCGGCAGGTGCGTCGCAATTATGATTGAAAATTCAAAATACTTATTGGAATTAACATAAAGCTTCTAGACTCTAGACCAACTGTGATTTATCCAGTTGCAGGTTAGAAGTGACGTGCTAGTTACATTGCGATATTCACTATCATTGTAAGAAGAACAAAAATAGGCTAGTTTCGACTAAGGACAAAACACAATGTTGGTAGTTTCTAGTGATTAATTATAGTTTGGAGATATCATAAAACAAATTAATTAATGAATTTAAATTAGGATTATTAATATTTTAAATAATTTAGTTTGTCTAAAATGCTCATTTTTGGTCACATGACCGCAAACGCCTACCTATCAGAAGATGTGACGTCATGCCTTACGCGATGGCGGGCTTTTTTGCTGTCATTGACAACTCTTCATCTTAGATATGTATCCTGTAGATTTGACACATATTTAAAATTGACAAGTTAGAAAGTGATGGCTGTATACAAAAGTACTTAAGAGTGAGAGAGACGCAGATATTGTTTTTTGTCCTTATCACCGTTCATAGGTAATTTCTGCCTGCCACAATTTGAAATAATGGCAGACATTTGACGTCTATGCGAAAAATACAATAAAATTGCAAATTTAAAATAAATTTTGTGCAAGTGAAGTGTTTTGTGGATTACGGAGTGATTGTTTTACTTACTTAACATGGTAAATTGTTGTGTGCTTGGATGTAAAAGCCGTACTGAGCGTAAATATGAAAACATAACATTTCACACGTAAGTAAGCCTCATTTATATTGTTCCTATATGTTTTACCTGCATCGAAGTGCATTAATCTTAAATCCTATAAAAGAACATACATAATAGTGGAGAAAAGTAGTGAATTATCAATCGAATTGTAAAATATTTTTGTATTATTACCTGACCAAATATAAAAGGTCGTCTATGGATCAACTCTGTGGGTTATGGCTATTACGGTAGCCATTTTGTTAGTATTTTAAATTTTGCTGGGTTATCGTTACCTTTAGGGATACCACAATGCAAAGGGTAAAAGTTCTCGATTTAAGGGTAATTTACAATCGACTTATTTTAAAAGTCGTATATGTATTTTAATTGCTGGATGAACATTTCATGCGTTGTAGTGATCATTATTATTTGAACTAATTATGATTTGTGTTCATTTATATAGATTTCCAAAAGACGAGACGGTACTAAAGGTTTGGATTGCAGCGACTGGACGGCAAAACTGGCAGTCTACCAAGCACCCTCGCATGTGTTCTATCCATTTTAAAACCGAATGCTTTCAGAAAAAGCAACGGATAACTTATTTGGCAAATATTTGAATGTACGCAACAAAATGTTGCGTATTTATGTTATTATTTAATAAACTTACATCATTTAACGGCCCATAAAAGTTATTTGTTGACTATTTTATTTAAACTTTATTGCTCTGTAAGTTGTATAATTGGCGGACTTTTTCTGTTCTATGACGTTAAAAATCCTATTTCCTTCTTAAACATTTTTTTTGTACACAATTTTTGTTTTATCCCTATGTTAATATTTTTTTGTACAAATAAATAAAGATTTTGACTGTAAAATTAAGTATTTATTGTAATTAAGGTTACTAGTGTATTTATATGGGTGGGGAGTAAATTTTTATGAACATGGCCACCCCAAAATACGTAAGTACTTTATATCTGTCTCATACGGGTGAACGCGGCTGTCAAGTCTATAATATACTTCGTCTAAGCTCTTCATAGTATTTTGTTGTCAAAAAGACTTTAGAACCTCCGCTGTGACGTCATTTAGTACGCCATGACAGTTCGAGCGTTGTTGAGAGCCATTAAATTTTTTTTTAAATCATAATTACATCATGTAAATTTTGAATATTTTTATTTTTTATTTGAAACGGGTACGCTCCTGTCTCCAGGCTAGACCAGTGGCATTGACAGAGACGACGATAGATATCAAGGTATTTGATAAATGTATTTACTACAGTAAGGTGTTACCTAGTTTTTTAAATTTAGACAACTAGCGTATTAAGCACGGCACCTTTGCCAACATAGAAAGATTAGCCCATTTAAGCAGTGTCCACCAGTACTATTATTTCCTATTAATTACCTCTCTTAGGGTAGGGCGTGATACCATCCCGGGCATATGCACTGGGTATTCTTCAGTAGCCCAGTGTTGTGATTGAAATATTCTCCCCAAAATTAAGTGCCATTGATATTTTGAGTAAGTATATCAAGCCCTTTTGACCCTAAGCTCTATTATTCGGTCTCAACCGCGCACCTGCATAACGATGGTTCGAGATTACACCCCAAATTGGAAGTTCACACAAAACAACGGTATTAATCTTGGAATGGGACGATATTTGCACTGTCTTGCTAATGTGTTTGTGTTGTTATTGTGGGTTGGAGGTGGAACTAACTTAATGTGAAGATGCTTATGTGGTGTGTAATATAATTGCCTTATTTATGTATGAAATTGTACTATTTGTTACATTACCTACATTAAATTTGTATACTTATAGGTGTAAGATATTATACATATAAGATATTCAATTAAAATTTGATAGATAAGACAGTAAAATAATATCGAGTATTAATACGTAAGTTATTATTACTAACCCACTATGGACCAACGTCTGAAATAAAATATTTGAATTTGAATTTGAATTAAAACCTTACACAGGGTGAGTATTAGTTTCATCGAAGATAATAATATGGACTGGGTTGACTCTAAATAAAAATTTAAATTCTTTGATTATGGCTTCAAAATTCATCACTCCTATTAAATTATGATCACTGACAGTGCTAACAAATCACAATATATTATTAGGTATGTAATTTACAGTTCTATTGATATATATGTCAATATAGGTATCTATATAATGACCTTTACTCTTCAGGTAAGCTTCACCATTAGTCAAATATTCCAGCATTTTTGAGTTATTACATGGCGAAAGACGGCAAATTTGAAATGTTTGAAATTGGGATCGTACAAAGCTCTCTCCACTCACTTTGATGTGGCCAACAAACGACGCCGCCGTACAAACGAGCTAACGGAACAGTGAAAAGATTCACCAATTACATTTGTCATATCCTCTTCATTTTGTTTGGGTTTAAAACGGTTGCTTTCTCCTTTTAAGCCGGGTTCAACAATACATTAATCAACATGAGTTTCTAGGGATGACTCTGAAGGCACCATCATTCATTTGTTTACTGAAATAATTAACGCCCGCGCGTTAATTTTTGCAAAGGTCTGCCCCGGTCTTACATATTAAAACTTCTGAAATTTAATCTGTCCCTCTTAACAAAGGATCTCATAAAGAGATCAGAGCCGAGTTAATGAAGCCCTATTCACTGTATATGATATAAATTATTTTAAATTTTGAACAGCTGCCCAAAATTGTCTAGAAGGGGAAAAAGGCATAGGGGCCTTTGCTTCAGTGGGATACATCAATAAAACATTAATTGTGAATTAGTTGTTTAGTTTATCATCAGTAAATGTTGGTTTCGTATTATGTTCTTACTTGCAGATTAACAAGAAATAAAATAATTTGGTATAAGAAATAGGTAAGTACTGATTAAACATTTCACTTTATTCGGCGAAACAATATAAAAAAATATCAAAAGCTCTGAGTGGAATCTGACATAAGTTCATGTATTCTTTTCCTTTTTTAAATTTCAGACGTGTTCTAAATGTCAAATATCATTCGGAGGTCTTAACCTCGAACATTAGTTCATCCAAAATGTATCACTTCGAAACCTTTGCCCGATTTCATTTAACATTTGAATGCCACTACCGCGCCTGGTAGCTAACTCGAATGGATGCAACTCACGTTTTTATCACGCCGTTAAAAACTGGCCAACGAATTCCCACCCATTACCTCCGAAACGTGACGAAAGTTCGCTTTAATTGGTATGCATTGTAATAATTTCGAGTGATTCAATGGGCCTGAAGTTTCACCCTGTTGTAGCTCAATAGAAGCAGCCATCATTACAGACAACCTTATTACACTATCCTAAAATTCAAAATTTCAAATACTTAACCATTTTGAAGTACCTAGTGAAACGGTTTGTGTGATATTTTGTTTTTATAATCACAATGACGTTTTAATGGTTCGTTAAAAAGAACACTGGTTTGCTCTAAATTTCACACAAGGCAATTTTTATTAAATTACTCAGAGACAGAGAAAATAACATTTTGATGTATAATTAAAAAGAAAAAGTGTGAGTAGTATTATGACCTAAGAGGGTTCGGTGCGCGATTAGCGCTGTACGCATTATTAAACCTATGGTACTCGTTTTTTCGTGGAGTGTACTGGCGTTTCTTTTCACGTTATGGCAGTAGATAGTGTTTCAGAACATTTATTAGGGGAGGAAAGGGGAGTGGAAGCGGTTAATGAGAGTGTTCCGTATACGAATGCGGAGGGAAGAGGGCGCCCTAATGGGCCCGGATAACAAGCGTGCTCAATTCAAACTCGAACGTAGACGCTAAGCGTTTCGTGATTTCAACGTTACTCCAGTTCTCAGTTAGATTTCGTTTACATAAATGTGTTAGAGAGCTCTGAGCCGATGAATGTTAAACAATTCTTTGAAAAGAAAATCAAGAGAATTCAAATCGCAATCGGAATAGCTGAGCAGCGTGAACGATTCTGTGTTACAATCTGTGTGAGTTGCTCAAAAAACTCTAATCAAATTACAAAAAACAGTCAACGGTCATTGCAAAAACAATCCAATCTACTTTATGAACAACGTTGATGTGTAATATTTACCTCAAAATATATATTTTTTATCAAAACTCTGGTTTATTCTCGTTTCTCGATAAAAGACGAATGTCACTGGTTCAAAATAATCTACGCACTTTGACCTTACGGCTACTCAATATTGAAGCATAAAGACAAACTCCCATAAATCATCACAAGGATAAAACAAAAATTCTGATTTTCGACTTATCAAATTACGAACACAAGAGATACCGGAAAAACAAAGCTCTCGATTCCTGGGAAATAATAAAAGACGGAATAAATATATTTTTCTGTGACGATTTTGCTTCTTCATTTCCTTCTTCGGCTGTATCGAATTTTAATAATTGCGTAAAGATACCTACGTGATTTACCCACGGGGAAAAATTCCGCAAGGAAAAATAAAGGGTTCTTCTAGAAACTTCGCTTCGGGAACTTTCCGAAGAATATAAAAAGCTGCAGCGCTTAAGTTTATGTTGCTCCAAGTTAGGGTTAATTTATTACAGCTTGTGGGTGTTTTCGAATAAAAGTAGAAATTGTTAATGTTTGATCTTTCGGTTCCGGAAAAATTGTGTAGCAATAAATCATTAAACTTTGTGTACTTTTAACAAGATACAAGAGTTGGTTAAACATTGAATGCAATGCAAATGTGTGCTGTTTCTGGTTTGTTTAGAATATTGCAGGCATAAACAGACCCAATGAGAAGTTTTATAACTGATTGTGTCCGTGCATCGGAGTGCATGCCAAGCCATCGGACAAGTCATCAGACGCTTATAAGGCAGCTCATCAAATCTGGCACCAGCGTTTGTCATTCACATTTAAAAATAAACTGACCTGCAAACATGTCTGGGTGTATAGAGCGGAACTGGTGGTGTCGAGGCGCTGCGCCCGGCCGGTGCAGTTGCGGGATGAGGTGCAGCCATAGCGCCATCTTGTGCCCGCGGTAGTGGCTCTTCACACGAAGTTTTGTACCTGATAAGAACATTAATGTCGATAAAATCAAGCATTCATACGACAAACGGGTATTCACTCTGCTCTGACTTTTGAGAGGGAGGTAGTCTAAAAGCGCCGCAGAAAATATTTATTTATATATTTATTTAATAAGAACACTTACAGAGTACAATCCATACAAAAACAAAAAGATAAGGCTGAAAAACTAATAAAGGTCAGATCGTTACCCAAAAATAAAAATAAATAGGGTCAAGTAAGGAGAAATAATAAAAAAATAAAAAAACGGTTCATTACAAAATAATAACAGAAATAAGAAAGTAACCAGTGCGTTTGGTACAGTGCAACTTTTTTGTGATGAAACAAACATGTTAAAGAATCTAATAAACTAAACAACAAAAGAAATTATAAACAAATTGAGAAGAGGATTCTATGAGTTTCTCTAAGGTTCAAATAGGGGTTTTGAGACTCCTCCTGAAAACATTTTCATTTGCAGAAATAATGTCAATATCGTGTTTTAAATCATTATAATATAAGCGACACATGCGGAATATGGAATTTCGGATTCTATAAACTACAGTGTTAAAATTACATCACATTAATGCAGAAGAAAAATGAGGGCAAGCATTATTTTTAACCGACTAGATATTTCTATTAGTTCATGTGTAATGCGCACAGCCAACAAATTCCATTAGCCAAAAACCTCCAAAGAGTGAGTAGACTTTTTGTTGCTTTCTCGTGAATCAAGTTTCAGTCAGATTATGACTAAGGCACTTACCTACTAAAAATGCAAAGGACTAATATTCATAGTAATGTGCTATATATGTTGTCAAATACAGTAATGATTCATTGGGAAGACCATACTCACTGATGCTCAAATACTGCTGCGTATTCAACTCGTATCTCGGCCACGTGGTGTCATGGTGCCTGTCATCAGACCTCGGTGTGGGGTCGGCAGTCTTCGCGAACGCTGCCAGCAGCGCTACGGCAGACTCCGCCACTGCCACGTCCCCCCTTGAGTAGTTCCGGGGGGCGTTGGAGGTGCCCCCTACTAGGGGGAGTCCTAGGAAATAGGGAAGGGTCTCGCCAGTTACGCTGCCTAGTCGCTGTAAGAAAAAAAAATAGGTTAGAGTGTGTAGATGTTTTTTGTTTTTATTTTTAAGGTACAATCACCTCAAGTTATAGTTTTGACAGAATAAGAAACTATAGTTTAGCTTATGTTTAAATTAGGAGTTCTAGTCATATTAAGTTTTCGTGTATTTGTAATCATTATAATAGGTTCAGGGATTCAGGAAAACAGTAAAGTTGGTATGATTCCACGAATTTTGGTTTTACATTTTGCCAGTCATTACAAAAAGATACGTTGTGATTCAATCATAATTCAATTACAAGCAAATATTTTTATCGACTAAGTTAAAATATTAACACGAACAAGAAAAAGTTAATTATGTTAATGAATGTCATTTTGCTTAAATTTAATTTGACTAGCGTGGCGTTCACCGCTAATGGCAAAGAAAGCTCTAAAATAATAAATTCTTATCTTTTGTGACCATTTTAAAACTGAATTTAAAAATGCAATATATTTTTTAAAGCAGAAAAGACAATCGTTAGTTACAGACAAATTAAAACCCATTCCAAAACTGAAAGAACTTTATTGGACTATCCAAGTTTTAGCGATTCCGTATCCTATTGGAATTGCTGTGGAAATGTTTATGGTGCAATAACAGTTTGACGATGTGCAATGACCACCAGACCATGCTAGCTCGTGACAATTCGATGCGGAGATATTAATGGCGCAAGTCCGAAACTGAGCAGTCAATTTTTAGTGGGGCGATAACACTCGTATTGCTGCTATCGATTTTATTTGTCGTGTCTATTTTAAAAAGAAACACTGAGAATTTTTACTCCACATAATAGGTATCTACGCTCTGTGTTAATTTTTGTTTCTAAATATTATCATACTATCTAGACACTTAAGTTTTACCTTACTTTAATGTCTAGATAGTAAGATAGTCAGCATATTAGTATTCAAGTTTGTTTCAATTTTCAAGTATTGATATCGAATTTGTTGTATTTGTACTTTCTTTTGTATGTGCAATAAAAACTTAAATCAATAAATAGATAAATATTAAATGATTTGGACGACTGTGGACTTTGGGTTATGCAATTTAGTTTGTTGTCAAATATGTTGATAGATATTTTACATGTTAATTAAAAACCACGGTTTGAAAAAACCTAGTATCTGGGTTAGTGCACTAACCTGAGGATAATCAGCATCTCTGCTCTGATGAGCAAAATGCGCGAAGTACGTCTTCGCCCCGCGTCTTGCATGTAGTTGAGCCACTCTCAACGCAGGAGCTGCTACTGCAGCATCACTCAATGACTCCAGAGTAGCATCCCTGATATTGATGGGGTGCTGGATGGGTTTCTCCCAGTCGGTGTACTCATTCCTTATGGCTGCAAAGATCTCGTTGCGATGGTACCGGTACACGTTGCGGACGTAAGTGCGAAGGATTCGATTCCTGTGGATGATGGTTCAATTTAAGTTTGGAGGCATCATGGTCTAACTCTACTTCCATCATATCTTCCGCTATCATTAAATGTTCAATAAGACCAGTTTATTTTTGACGTACTGTCTGATATAATAGTATTTGAACTCACCTATGCTCCTCCTCAAAACCATGTCTGATATCGTCTTCGCTAAAGAACTGGTAGCTTTCAGTCGTGGCCACTACCACGGCCAGTGCGCAGTCAAGGAAGGCGTCACTGGCATGAAGGGCCTTTGTGGGGGCCTGGCCCAGGGAGGGGGAATCCTTAAATAGGGGTACAGAGGGGGCCCAGCCCGCGAGGAAACGAGCGCGGGGCGCCTCTACTGCTAGGAGAGCGGCGAGGGGCCGAGCGCGTATACATTCTGTTAACCTGTATGAGAATGAAAACAAGTGTCAAACTAAAAATACACACGATCTAATGGCTATTCGAATATCTACTTTTCGAAAAGCATATCTTAGCGCTTTGAGTTTTACTTGGAGAAACAAGAAAGCTTGAAACTAAATTTCAAACGGCCTGTAGATGCATTTTATAAAAAATTCACGGTTATTTATTTAATCCCCTGAAGATTGCATTGTAGAGAAAATTTAATTTTTATTATTACCTATGAAAAACCCTTGTTAAAAAGGGGTTTTTATGCAATCCACTCTTACCAGTCATCGGTGGTGGCACCTTCTGGCGTACATCGAAGCGCTTGCGCAGCATGGTCGCGCGCCAGCGCTGCGTCAGGTGCCAACGCTGTCGGACTTAGTGCTGACCCACTGAGCAGCAATACCCGTGATGCTAGACCTGGACAAATAGATCGAGTAAATTTTGACTTATTTTCACCAGCGCAAGGCATGGCTAGAAATAGCACTTTGCTAAGAAGAATACGTGACAAGCTAATAGCTTTCGCTTAAAATATGGCGTGACAAGCAAGCCAAAGGTCAAGGTTCTATGACTCAAACAATAGATGTCTTAAAAATCGTGACAGGTGGTAATCATGTGTCATCCATGAGGGCTGACTCCATAAGGAATGCATCAGAAAATTTTTTAGTTTGCGAATGCTTTCGCATTCCCATTCAATCGCTTTATGGTGATCAATAATAAAAAAAAACTAATGACATATACATACATATTATAATATCTAATAAACTGGTTTTCATGAATAAAATCCATCTACCTTTAGTCTCTGGCATCATCAGCAGCGCATTGACCAGTGCAGCGCCAGCCGAGTGGCCAGCCAGCGTGACTCGTCTCGGATCACCTCCGAAGGCAGCCACGTTCCGCTGGATCCACGCCAGCGCGGCGACCGCGTCGAGCGCCGCAGCCCCGCCGGCGCGGTGGGCCGGATCCGACAGGGAGCCCGGAGTTAAGTAACCTGGTTAAAATGGCGAAATTTGAGTGAAGAATTAAGGTTCACTAGTGTCTCAAAGAGATAACACTGTTATTGGACAATATTTTACCGAATCAACTCTGGACTGTTGGGCTTTAAAATGTAAGCAAAGAAGTAATAAAAATATTTTGATAGATCTTGCAAAAATTGTGTTCAGATTAGTTGCATAGAAGCAGGTGCTTGCCTTTTTCAATTTATAGTTCTAGTCTATTTTTTGGTAACCTATGATCGGTTTGAAATGGTGCCTATAACTGGTAAGAATCACAGTGGTACATACCTAATAGTCCTAGCCTATAGTTGAGCGTGACGACGAGTAGGTGCGCGCGCGCAGCCAGCACGGCGCCGTCGAGCGCGTTGCCGGAGCCCCACTCGTGTGATGGGCCGCCCGCCCACACCACCACCGCGTATGGCGCCTCCACGCCGCGCGCGCCTAGAATAAATAAGACTTAAACACAAATAAGCTCATTTCTCCAAATAAAGGTGTTAAATAATCAATAAATATTTTCAGCACAATTGGGCAAAACCATCATCAACTGAAATTCAAATAGATTTGGTATTGATTTAAAATTCATAACGTTCTCAACGAATGGAACCAACAATGGCAGGGTTTTTGTTATCGTGATAACATTATGGCATATTTAAGGTCATAATAGGTGCTTTGAAAAATGCAATTATCGATAATGAAGGCACTAAATCATCGCAATTCTAAAGAAAGCCGTTACTTACCGCTACCGGGTACATAAATGTTGAGGTAGAGACAGTCTTCGCTCTGGTTGGCTAGGAAGGGGACTGTGGCTCGCAGCTCGTTGTAAATTCCTAAGGGCATCTTCGATAATGCTGCACTCCTGTGAAAAAACCTTCGGCTAAATTCATCCTCTTAAAATGTTACCTTAAGTTAACGAGGAAAAGTTACAAGAAGAACGCTGGCTATTAAAAGTTTAAGACGGTTGAGAATTTTCTAGACAAGCGTAAGGTTGTGCAAAACGATTATTAATATCATTATTTTTAGCGCACATTTGAGTTTTTAGGACCAACATTGTATACCTACCTACATTTTATTGCGATATCATTTTATCTTTTAAATGTGGATTTCATACTGAGCCCAGAAGTAATCAAAGTTTCAATTTTTTAATCCACTATGTGTGTGTTTGATGAAGACAGCACAAACTGTTGTTTGTTTTAGATAGATTCGACTGGAATAATCTCGTAATTAAATTGCACGCATATCAATGAATTACCCGGCCCAGGACCGCGCAATCATCTGGGTGCGTATTGCGATGCAGCTTATTACGGTTCAATAACTATCCAATAACTAGACACTTCAATTGCGACTCACCTGGTTGAGTCGCTAATTTGGTATTGTGATGGAACTTGAAAAACAATAAAAGTATTTCTATTTCACTCACTCGTATGGTGCTGTCCTATGCTGACCTGCTGAATAGATTATCTAACTCTTTTTCTCATATAGCGTTGTCTCATGATCGATTCTGATTTAATATTATCATTCATTAAGTTGACGTTCCGAGGTTGTCAAATCAGAGTTGAATCCCTTTGTGTAAATCTTATAAATTAGCATGCCGAAAATTATTGTGCTTAGCCATAACGAATTTAGAATTAAGAAGTGTTATGTTGATAGTAATTTACTTAAAATATTTCCCGCATGTGACTGAGTCGTAATTAATTCCCATTGACGGTAAACAACGCCATCTAGGGACGAGTACACTTTGCACTAGACATCTAGTGTCGAGTAGTGGAAACATTTTATTTGTTAACCATTAGTCTGTTAAAGACCGTCCGTCCACCTGCCTGTGAATTGTGATACAATCGTATACCAATGAAACGTATGGAATAGAAAATAATGATTGATAATAATAAAAGAAAAAAATTAAACAAATAACACATTCAATTATAATTAAACTTAATTAGAGTCAATTCTAGCCAATGTAAGTCTTGGCTTGAATGTGTTAAAAAATAGTTTTCTTATAATAATTTGGCGAGGACTATCGGCCGTTTAAAAATATTTGATTCGAAAAATTATATGAATTCATAATAATATTTTTGTATTTATTTTAAATGTCCGAGTAGTATCCGTAAGACTACATCTTATCATCTCAAAGGTTAAATCTGATCAAAGACAATATTCGGTCATCATTCACTTTTCCAGCCAACCAACAAAATAAAGTGAAAAGTTAGTTCGCAATACCAATTTTTCACAGAGTCGCAATTGAGCCGTTTGGTTTTTAGCGTATAAGAAAGCAATTAAGATGACTCTTATTGGTAAATAAAAGCCACCCAGTGGCCAAATGGCCATTGGCTACCGACTCACTTGCTATGGGGTGGTTGACAAACGACCCAGTGGCTCATTGGCCAATAAAATTACATTTCAATATGAAGTTTGACAAAGTCAAGAAAACCTTACTATAAAATAATGCTGGACATTGACGCTCAGATTTTCACGTCAGTACTGACATCCGTCTTTGATCGTAAAGAAGTGAACTCTAGGTTTTTTGTGGCTATCAAAATATATCCAGTATTTTTACACAACGAAGACAGGGAAAAACTGAAATGCCGGAGTGACGCCAGAGAGTGGGGAAATATAGTTTCCATACAATCATCTTGGATGACGCTAATTTGCTAAAACGAATGATGAAGACTGATGCAAAAACTGACCGTTAGTGTCCAGCTTCAATGACATGACATTTTATTTTAGAAAGTTTTATTAACGAAATAAACATATTTGTGCTCTTGATATCTCTAACCCAGCCTTAAGAATTGTACATAAGCCGGAGTATTGTACATAGCATCATAGTGAGATTCCTAAACAGAGAAAGTGAAATAATATCTATCTGACACTGAAGAAAAAATCAATCACCAAAACTTCTAAAATGGAATCTTATTACAATAAAACATAAGTGATGGTAAATCGGATCCCCTGGAAATTGACAAGAGCTCTATATCATGGATATTTATTCAGTAACAATTATTGGATTCAAATGTGGATTGAATTTGGACTTTGGAGGTGTTTTTAGTGATGCATTATAATGTTTACGGAGTATTGTGGAACCGAAGTGTTAGAACATAGGTACTTAAACAGTATATTTTAACTTAAAAGTAAAGACAATTTTATGATACTAAAGCATTTTATTGTAAGAAGTTATACACAGTTTACACAGTTCCTTTATATTCCTATATGATTACTATTTACATATCTATTATGTCGGTAAGTTTATTCTTAAAGCTTGTGCTTTGGTTAATGGAGTTTTTTGCAATAATAATGAATTGGAGCACTTTCACGAACTGAAAAAAGCAATTGGATTCTTTTTGTCGTTCACTATCATAGGTGCTCGAAACTCCATTATGCAGTATACTTTGTCTAGCAGCAAGTTCTTGCTATTGACAACGGGCATTGAAATCACTCTTACTAATCTGTGATACTGATAATGTGTATTTTAGTTTATTTACATAAAATCAACAATATTTTGGTTTATTATCGATTTCGTAAACTGTCACAACTGACAGTAAGAAGGTACTACAAAAGAGAAAGATAGACATTTTTTTGGTTTATGATTTTAAAGTAAGATGCACACAACGTACATAAACTTTAGTCATAACATCTTTAAGTATGTAAAAAAGGCAGTTGAGTGGCCTTTTTTACAAACTTAAAGAACAGTTAGTTAAAGACTTAGTTCCTGTCTATTATGGATAAGTGTCATAGGCCCTTTTAAATATATTTTGTCCAAATTCAATCCTTCGTTACCTATACATATTTTATAGT
This sequence comes from Pyrausta aurata, assembly GCA_963584085.1. Classification (NCBI taxonomy): domain Eukaryota; kingdom Metazoa; phylum Arthropoda; class Insecta; order Lepidoptera; family Crambidae; genus Pyrausta; species Pyrausta aurata. The sequence goes on along the minus strand of OY757253.1, from coordinate 335,378 downwards.
GAGTTAAGTAGCGAAAAGTCAAAAAAGAGTTCATATTTAAATAGGTATACGCTTGGGCACTCTGAGTCAAAAGGGCTCTGCATTTTATGCAAGATTATAGTTACTTATTAATATTACTAAGCCAACGTAGAAAGTGTTGCAAGCATTACATAGGATAGTACATTGCTTGTTAAAAATTACTTATGGCGTTTAATAAAATGCCAAGCAATGATCTGAACCTTTTGTAACTATAAATAGTAACTAATACTGAGAATAATTTTATTTTCCAAAAACATCACTTTCGTGTTTTTTGGCTTGCACCTGAACTTTTAGGGCCCAAAGTAGAAGAGTTCACTTCTTTCCGAGGATGAAGTGGGGCGAGTCATGTCTTATATCACTGGATTAACCGAAATACTGTTATAAGATAGCTCAAATGTATGTATGAAAGCAAACTACTATAGACTGAATTTTATGCATGTGTACTCTGCCTAATGTCGAAATTGATAATTTAAAGTCTTATTTGCAAGGAGGTTTGGGGAAAAGAGTTTATATCTTCTAGGTGGTTATGGTAATATATTTGGCAGTATTATTTGGTAATGAGACCCACTGTGTGACGTTTCCAAACCTCATTCCGCCAATAAGACTTAATTACCACTTCTCTTGTCCAATAGCAGTCACAAAAAATATGAATCAACCAATAATATTAACTGAATGAGTGAAGTGAAATGCATCAGTGATCGATAACACTTTCGATTTAAAGTTAAATCGCTGTCAGAAAAGTTGACTCGGAGTTGAACCGGAATTGGTTAAAAATATGACATCGCAATACGAATTTTGCTAATCTACTCAAAAACGAACCAGCCAAACCGTCAAAATTGGATCGCAATACGCCCCCTGGCCTGTTTCGGTTGAATCAAGCTTATAATTTAGTTATCCTCAAAGAGCTGAACCCACATCTGGGCACCCTTAAGACGCAATCTCAAAACATAACGTCTCGTGTAAGTGAAACTTTGTAATTGGGGACCTAGTTAGAGTTTAGTCGGAGTGTTTCTGTTTCCAAACTGCCCTAGTATTGAATCAATAACCTTCTAATAACTTGGCACCTACACCTACACACCAAAAAGCAATTTGGTATTTCCAAACTTTCGATAAACTGATATATCAATATCAGTCTATCGGTTCCCAGTTTAACTTTGTACCAGAGACATTTTACGCTCGAAGTTTCTACAATCAAAATAGAATATCAATGGATATTGGAACGCTGAAAATCCGTTAGTAGTTTTATTTGTTCTATATGAGTATTTTATGTTACACCGTCCCTAAAATATCCGGTCCAATTGAAAGGTAGCCGTTTCTAGTGCAAAGCGTCAAAAGTGATTTGGTGTAGAATTCAGGTATCGCATTTTTACACATTCCTAGCGTGATCAAAATGACCTCTACGATCAAGAGAAAAAAAGGATACTTTCAATGTGGCAATTCAGTTCTCTATTGGAATGAAGTGATCGCAAGCACAGCACTGCGACACAACACTGATAAATGTTTTTGAGAGTATTGTGTGTGGCGGATGGTAGCAGATTGGTAGAGAACTAAGGTTGTAGTACAGTCAGCATCATAAATCTCTGTACAGTTATGAAATCCTAGACGCATAAATTTTAGAAATCTTTTTCAAACCAATTTGTTACTATGGCATGATACATAAGTGTTCAGCGACTTATCACGATGACTGAGATACTCACTTGTTGGATATATCCGGGTACCGCTGTGGGCAGACTGGGGCGAAGGCGTCGGCGAGCCTGGTGCCGGACCAGCTCGGAGGGGGCGGTGGGGCCCCCAACCTGGGTGGGCGCCCCGCGTACGGCACCCCCCAAAACACTTCTACTGGCTCCAGCCGACGTGAGGCCGGTTCCACTATGATACCGCGGATTGCTCCTGGGGAAGAAAGGAATGATTAGACAAAGATATTTTACCAGTAGGCCTGACATACATGCCGTTTATATTATTTCCTAAACGACATGCTTTCCCACATTTTTTGACTGGTAAGGCCATTTTTATTGCTTTCAAAAACATACTAGTGCATTTAAATTTGTAAAATCATTTTTTAATATGATAAAAAAGTTTAAAATTGATCAATAAAGTATTGATTGCAGACGGAAACCTTCCCTGAGGTTTTTGGCCTAAAGGACGTATTGAAAAGTTCATCCAGGGCATGACGGGGTAGTTTGGGCAGCAGATGTAGCCGTAAGAGGAGGAATCCCGCGCCGACCAGCCCCCATTTGGCTACGAGCTCGTTTATTAGTCTGTTTTTGATGTCGACCATTCTTCCAATCACATATTTCATTTGGTGCCAGATTAATTACGAGCAGTCATGCATAAACGTGCCTTTTAATAACTAACTTTCTTTTAACAAAAGCTAAAACGACCAAGAAAATACTTAGGTACTCAACAAATAAGCATAATAAGTTTTATATGATTAATCTCTGTCATCCAGCGTTGCTCTTGCATTAATAGGGCCATTAATCAAAGAGTTAATTATGCGTCTAGATAATTGACGGAGCAACTAACGACTGAACGAACTCACATTTCGCATTGAGCTGTTAGATGTAGAAATCACAGGGTTCTGAGCTTCTGCAATTTTGCTACACCAGGAAATGCTTTTTGAACGTTCTTTAGATATATTTTTTTCACAAGAGGTTATTTACACCCATCTATTGTATCATAACAGCCATCATTTGTATCGGATGTTGCGTTTAATTTATTTCTAAGGAAAAAAAAGGGCAAGATTTTGTATATTAAAATATGCTTACAGTAGAATCCTTGTCCAACTGTGCAACTATTATACGTCTGTGGCAGCTATTTTATGCATACCTAATAATCCCGATTTAATTATTTTCAAAATCCTTATCTCTAATACGTTTCTCCGGGGTCATTCTAAAAGCGCGCATTCAGGACCAACAATTAATTTGACCCCGATCGGCATTTGGTTAACAAAACGCCCCGGGCTACCCCGGACAACCCGGACTACCCCGGGTAAGGCCGGCCGCTGATTGGGCCCGGAATTAAACTCGACCTGAAACATGACCTGGTCTATCCGGAAGGGTAATGATTACGTAACCTGCAAAGGGGTGCGATTGCAATGCATGTGGCACAACTGCGGAAAGCATATCGGAAGTTAGATGGCCGACGCAATGTTAAGCAAAGCAAAAAATAATACTACTAATACTATACTAAACATTAAATTAAATTAAACATTAAACCATATAAATCAATTTTATAAAATAAGAAACTTTTGATTCCTTGTCAGACACAGTTGCTTTTTACAAGTTAAATTCATTAAAAAACAACATTGTTTTGTTCAAATCTTAGCAGCGCTGATTTAAATGCAGGCTCTTTCATAAGTAATGCTATACTTTGTGATAGAGTTAGGCAATTACCCCGCGGCGGGTCTGTCCAGATTATGCTCGCTTGTACTGCGGGTCGCACAATTAAAACTAGGATTCATTTCGGACACGAGATTTATGTCAATCGTGGATTGTAAGAACCGATAATCATGTCACTTACATGCTTTTGTTATATGCGACAACTTTGCTTGCTCCATGAGTTAAAAAGTCTAAGGGACCACTTTGTAGGCATTTGTATTCATCCGAAAGATGACTCAGTAGGCTGCGTCTGCATAGAAAGAGACTATGATGAAAAGGGGCTGGTCATCTCCAATATAGTGAGGAATTCAAATTCGTGTTTGCTCAAGCACATGCAATTTTAGTGGAGCTTCCTCGTCATTGGAAATTCTTGGAAAGCTAGCAGAGAGGTGTCATAGCCTTAGTTCGTAGTCGACAGAATGAAAATAACTCCGTATATTGAAGAGTGAGGGAAAGCCGCTATCAAGTCGAACTATTTTGGACAAAAGAGCTTTGTTTTTAATTAAATTCAGATAGAAGAGCTCACCGGAGACCACAAAGTACAAATGTGTCTGTGTTTAGGAACTCAAAATATTTTTTTATGAATTCTGTAAAGTACAACATTCACAACTTTTTAAATTAAGTAATTTAATGATAATAAATAATACCTATAAACAAACTTGCGCATCCTCATCTTTATTCATGTTAATGAAACACCAATCATCTGATAATAATTAATGATGTTTTTAAATTCGAATTTAGATATTTAGTTCACTCGGTCTCTAGGACCTTTTTTTATTCCAAAACCTATCTCCTAACGACAACGATTCCAGTATTAAAAGTTTTATCTTCAAACAATGACCAGAAAAAAGTAGAAATACATTTACGCACGAACGAATCACGAGAGCGATGTTTTAGTTTTCACCAAAGGTAAACGTCTGAACAAAATGTGTTACCAACAAAAGTGTATTTGTACAGAAAAAATATTTATTGTTCGAATCGCCGGCTTTGTGTGAGACGTGCCCTTATGTAGGAGATATCATCGCTTTGTTGGGCTCGGTCTAGTCTGCGTCGGAGCCGACACGGAAAGGAGTAATTGGACAAAGATTTGGTACAAGTCATGCTAGAAATTAGTTCAGAAGACTCATTCACTTGATTGTTTTTTGATAAAAATACAAGTTTTACTTAATTCCATCATAGAGGATATACTCTCGAAACGTCTCTTCAGGACAAAACGATACAAAACGATTACAGAAAAATGTAGTCTGCCGATGACACAAGTAAGTAATCGTCAATATCTCGGCAATAAATTACCGCTTGTGTGTCAGAACACTTGTTTTTTATATCTAATGTCAACCTCATGGTGCAAAGCTACTTTTTAAATAACCAGTATGTCCATATTTCGTTTTATCCTAATCTCGTTCGCGGTTCGAGGGATTGACCGCTTTTCCCTGCGTAGTTTTCGTTGCGATGAGAGATTGATTTTTATTATCCCCACTTTAAGGAAATATGGCAGGAAAACAGGCAGAATGGATGGATGAATAACGTTAACTGGAGCGTATTAACAAATGCTCTGTGAAAATAAAATTCAGCTGAGTGTATTTAGCTGTGTCATGATATTTGTGAGAGGGAGTCGGCTGAGATGGCTTTCCTATTTATATACTTTTTAGGGGTTCCGTAGTAGTCAAATGACAAAAAACGGAACCATATAGTTTTGTCAAGTCTGTCTGTCTATCTGTCCGTCCTTACGTCACAGACACTTTATTCTGAAACTATTAGCATCACACGTATAGGTCCCATACATAGAACTAGCACACATTATTGCTCCAACTGCGTGTAGGGTGTTTATGGATAGGTCTTTTAAAAATGACACAGAGGTCTCTAAAATATTTTTTTAATCTCTCCTGTTCGGAAAATTGAACTTTCATGTGTAGATAGCCGGGTGGAAAATAGCTTATCCCTAGGGTGGAAAGTTATTTAGTTTAAATTGGCATGGCATAGAGTCAAGGTATGGAGTCAAAGCTTGGGTCAAAAATAATTGAGCCACTTCATACTATTGTTAAAATAAAAGCTTTCCAAACATTTTTACTTGACATTTCATTAAAAAACGTGTGTATTTGATCTTTGATATGAAAAATAATTCTAATTTTTCTAGTCTAATTTTAATCAAAAATTAAATTATTTGGTTGCCCGCCATAGTGCTTTTATTTGTTATTTTCATTCTCTATGCAATATGCTTTTAGTGTCCCTTTTTATTTTTCTTTATGGGCCCTCCCTCTGTCATTTTTTTTAATTTTGTCAATTATTATCTACTAGCTTTTGCCGGCGACTTCGTCCGCGTGTAATAGTGACTTCTTTCTCCCGTTTTTTTACACATTGACCACTATATCTTTGCTCCTATTGGTCGTAGCGTGATGTTATATAGCCTATAGCCTTCCTCGATAACTGGACTATCCAACACAAAAAGAATTATTTAATTCGAACCAGTAGTTTTGGAGATTAGCGCGTTCAAACAAACAAACAAACAAACAAACTCTTCAGCTTTATAATATTAGTATAGATTTAATCTGTGTGGAGCATAGAATTATTATCCCTTTCGGAATAGAACGGCAAAAGCGGGATGTCAGTAGGATAAAGCTGTGCGATAAAAAGAGATGCGAGATATGATTCAGCAGAACCATTTTTGACGGCTGTCAAACAGTTAGAAGCCCCTAAGAGCCTCGCTGAAAATTTCTTTCATGTGATTTTTTATAATTTCAAATGAAAATGTGTATATTTAAGAGAAGTTGTGGTTCTGAAACATGGGGACTTGATCGGTGATTGATTATTGTTCATTACAGCAAAAAAACCCTTACAACTTCTCATTTATGACATAAATTAGTCCAAATCGAAGCCTCTCAATTTACGATTTATATTTGCCAATCCGGTTTAAATTTAAAGTACGAAGTATGCTTATTCTTTTTTATAAACGTTAACGTTTTGTAAAAAGTAAAGACAAAATAACATTTATTGCATGTTAACGAATATTTTGTGCAAATAAATAATTTTTCGTTTTACACTAAGGCTGCATGTTCGATATTATGTGTCGACTGTTTATCATGCGGTAAACTAATATATTTAACCTAAGAAGATAAGTATAAATCACCTGGACGAAAGGTTATCTCATTTTAAGTTACTTATGTAACTTACTAAAATTGGTTATTGTCATCCAAAATCGGTTTCGTTTGACAGCTTTTACTTGTTCTTCTATTCCGATAGGAATATTAATTTAATGGTGAGGAGGGAGATTCGATCATACATACTCGTATATTGTTTATCTGTGGATTGAATCGATATTTTCATCAAGGATTTTAATAATTGATTTCGTCTGCGTTTTTTGTACATTGATCCATACGTGCCGTTACTCATTCTAATCGTGTGTACTTTTGAATGTATTAGTACTGTAAGTAAACTATAATGCTGTGCAAAATCTTGGGTTTTCATCTCTCGCTGAACTACCTACTTTATATTTAACACATCTACGAACACATAAGTATTTAATTTCTTTCCTCACAGTCGAAATGAAAAATAGTATGTTTAACACGGGTAAATGCACCCATTTCACTCTCGAATTATTGGCGCTCTCACTACGTTCGAGCGCCAGATATATCTCGAGTAAAATGGGTCGCTTTCTCCCCTTGTATAACAATCTACTATTTTACAGGCAAGCATTTGTAAGATAGACGCTTCAAAATTGGTAAAAACATAATGTAGATTGTAACAAATTATTTCTGCTAAAATTAGTTTGAAAGAGATTGACTGGTAGTTTTTGAAAACATGTAGCACATTTTCAACAACCGCAAAAATGACTTTGACTTAGGTATACAAACAATATGAAAAAAATGGTATTTTGGCTAAGTGGGAGTAAGTGGACCCATAATTCAGTTTAAGTTGGCACGGAAACCTCAATAGGTACGCGAGTCCGAGTCGCACTAGAACGGTTGTTTTTACATGTTATTTTAAGCCAATTTATATGTATTCATATTTCTTATTGATGTTAGATACTTGTAACCACCTGACTATTTATTATTACTAGGAAAGAGAATACAATTTAATAAAACACAATTTACGGATAATTTCGCGATAATTTATTTGATTTTTCATCCCGACGTTTCGATCAGTCTACCCCGTGACCACGAACGCTGTAAAGTGTTCGAAACGTCGGGATGAAAAATCAAATAAATTATCGCGAAATTATCCGTAAATTGTGTTTTATTAAATGTGTAATATTCGCGTAAACTTCAGAAATAAGAGAATACAAGATACAACCTAATATAACATAGCTTCCATGTTTGTGACGACAAGGTATTATAATATTAAAGTAATTTCATACCAAAGGAGCAAGCTTGTTAATTTTGTGAGTAAAGCACACACTCCTCTTATAAATAAAATGTTCTCTGTAACAAACTATCCTAATTCTCGTAACAAGGTGTAATTAGCTTTGGAGAGTTAAGCTTATTAGTTTTTAATTCAATGTACCTTCTCTGGAGTTGTTTCTCTTAATTGCGCGCCTTTTCGATTATGTTATTCGTTGCTACTACACGTTTGTGCTGTACATTGGACTAATTTCGAATTCTAAGAACGTTTGGTGTATTCTACAATCAATAGGTACTTTGTAAATGAGAGCACACAATAAGCTAATGGCTTATAACAGTGATTTACGTTGAAGCTGACTCGCTAAGTTGTAAACGATCGTTAATAACGTAGGTAGCAATTCTTTTGTATCATGTGCGTGTGAATAATGTGAAAACTATAGTGTCATAAGATAACACTGTCAAAGATCTATATTTATTTTGTAGCAATGAATTCAGTATAAGAATAGTTGTGAGCGTACAAGATTCTTGTGCTGACTGTTATCATTTTATAGCGCCAGTCCTGGTGTAGCGCAATAAGCTAGTTAACTAAATTTCAAAAACTATATAATACCTAATAAACTACCTACCTAAAAATAGCTTGATATGTATTTTTAAAAATATTCAACATTTACATTATTTAATTATGATTTAAAAAAATAAATTTGAATGGGTCTCAAAAACGCTTGAACTGTCATGGCGTACTAAATCACGTCACGGACGGAAGTTCAAAGTCTTTTTGACAGCAAAATACTATGAAAGTAGTCAATGACAGCAAAAACAGCGCGCCATCGCGAAAGGCATGACGTCACTTCCTCTGATAGGCGTTTGCGGTCACATGATCAAATGTGCGTTTTAGACAAACTAAATAATGTAAAACTAGCGGCCCGCCAGCGACTTCGTACGCGCAATTGTTTTACTCCGTTTCCATAGATCGTAGCGAAAATATTTATAAGCCGATATGAATTAAACTATTTCTATAGCCTTCCCCGATAAATTAGCTATCGAACAATGTAGTAACATATTTTATAACCGGACCAATAGTTCCTGTGATTAACGCATTCAAACAAACAAACAAAAACATCCAGTTTTTAAATATATGCGTAGAAATACATATAGCTAAATGTATGACATTTAGCTATACGTATTCCTACGTATTTTTATGTACACACAACACGTAGCCCGGTCTTTAATCTGGTCAAACTTACACGGGGATAATATCGTTTTATTTTACAACGAAATGGAAATACTTACTACGCCTATCGTCAATCGTACATTTCTTCCGGGTACTAATAAAAAAACAGGCTATACTTACTCTGTGCGCTTACACAGCATCATGCCAGTGCCACATACATACTGTGGGAGAAGCAAATTCCCTCAATTTATCTCCCGCTACCTTAAGAGTTTGAACTTGAGCTTTGTTTATGGTCATAGCGAATACTCTACTTTCTTGAATTCAAATCGTAAATTAAAAGGGACAATTCTATGTAAAGATCTACGCCACCATCATCATCAACATCCAAAAGCCGTCCACTGCTAAACACAGGTCCCCCACGAAAAGTTTGCAGAAAAGTTCCAGATTGGACACCTTTCGACCACAGGAGCAGCGTAGAATGTCCACCGAAAATATGAACATACCATCTGCAATCTACACTGGACACACACCGATTGATACCTACGCTGTTTAAACACAAAAAATATTATTTACTATTCTAAGGAATAAAATCTCTTCTCGAGAGCAACATCAACAACAAACATGTGTCAAATATCCTGTCTCAGATAATATGTCAAATGACTGTCAAAAATGAAATAAAAAATATTTTAATCCCAAGCACTAAAGAGTATTGATATCAAATTCGAAGCAAATCACCCCCATAATAACTTTGCACCCCTTTTTAACCCTCTTAGGAGATGAATTTTAATAAAATATAAAATAAGTCTTCCGTCAATTTTGTAAAAGAATGTGTATGCAAAATTTGAAGTAGATTGGACCAAGGGATCTGGTTGTCCCATACAAACTTTGCACCCGTTTTTGACCTCCTTCGGGGCGGAATTTCTGAAAATCCTTTCTTATCGGATCCCTTCGTCATACAAAGAACACACCCTCCCAGTTTCAGGTCTCTACAATCAGCGGTTTAGGCTGTGCGTTGATCCATCAGTCAGTCAGTCAGTCAATCAATAAGTCAGTCGTTCAGGACAAAGCATTTTATTGATATAGATAGATAATTAATAATCCTAATTTAAATTCACAAATTATTTCGTTTTTATTATCTTCAAACCATAATTAATCACAAGAAACTACCAACATTGTGATTTGTTCTAAGTGGAAACTAGCCTATTGAAAATCACCTATTTGTGGTGGCGTGAGCTGTGTTTAATCAGAAATAATGTGGCTGCCGTAGCAGTAAACTTTCTTCAGTGCGTGTGTATGTGTGCATTCGTAGTACTAGTGCGTCTTCGTTGTACTATCAACCCTTTAACGGGCAGATCTAGTCAAAAAATCGTTGGATTTAAACCCTCATTCAAAGGAATAATTTCAAAATATGGTGGGAATTGACCACTTCCCTAAAAAGTTTTAAGTATCATAGCGTATATTATAGAGTATCGTAGGACACACTGTCAGTGTACTAAGCGGTATGCTTGTGAGCAATGATTAACACTATTTCAATATCGTAGCAATGTGAACTTTGGTAGCATTTATACAAACTGGCGTTAGTGAGCACGATTCGTGCGTGGATGCTAGTATTTTATAATTCTGTGCTTGTATTGCAGAAATTCGTCGCATTGTAGCTGTGTTTTATTTCTTAGTAGTGTGCATCGTAAAACTTTCGTAGTATGTATTGTGACGTCGTAGTATACATATACAGTCGTAGCAGTGTGATCTTCCGTAGAAGTAGGTTTACACACTGGCGTGGGTGCTTGATATGTGAACTGTATCGCAGCTTCAAAAGATGCTGCCATCATTTCATAGATGACATTCCAGTATCGTGCAATTGTGTCGTAGCGTGTACCTCTATTCTGTCGTAGTATGGTCGTAGCAGTATGATCTCTCGTAGCAGTACTCACCGGCGTGAGTGTGCACGATGCGTGAGCTGTAGCGCGGGCCGGCGGCCGCCAGCGACGCGAGCACCAGCGCCGCGCACCACGCCGTCCGCGCGATCTCCATGCGCCATCACGCGGTGCTTGCCTGAAACAAACATTATACAATTAGTGTTAGTCAGGCATTGACTACTACAACTAGCATATAGAACTGATATCACGAACAAAATTTGTGCTCCATGAGTTGACGACACGGTCATCAACTCATAACTAGTACAAATTCATAATCAAAAAATTCAAATTTCAAAGAAAACGTCACAATCTTGTTCGTATTTGCAACTCATTTTTTGCTTGGCATACCTAGCTTCTCTTTACGTAGTAATAACAACTCACTGAAATAAAGTAACCCTGTTGATAAGTTTCATAAAATGTTTGACTACTTTCCTTTGGAAATTAATAACCTTTCGAAACGCGTGACATGTCGAACACTGACGGGACTAATGGAGTTTCGAAATTCATTGCTGATTTTTTCTAGAATTTATCTCAAGTGCAATTTCGTTTGCATATTCTACATAACATCGTCTGTTTCTTACTCTTCCGATTTAAGAGTAATTATGACGGTTTATTATCATTTATCTCAACTGCACTCTACCTTCATTTCATTATTTTCAAGTCCTCATGCACCTTTAACTATGCCACAATTAATTACAACCAGTTCAGTAGCTGAAATATAAAGAGATGTTAATCCATGATAATAGAACTACATCGGACAAAATCAAAACAGTTTTGTATGCCCTGTACAAAAAAGACTATGTCAAACAACGCTGTGGTTTTATCGTTCGTTTATTAAATATCTAATTCCAAAGCACGAATGAACATTAATACACCATGTTTACTACGGTTATCCAGTCCAATCCTTAAAACAAAAGTACTTATCAATCTGTCCGTCAGTCTGTCAGTCCAAATCGTCACTCCATCTCTTCACCATGGGAGCTGGATTATTATTTACAGATTCATGTTTTGCAAAATTATTTTATATGTATAGGTTCTATTTATATTTATTTGGATAACAACTTTGGCCATGTTCCCTATTCAATATTTGCATGCTATTTTTATATGGCTGAAAAAGATGAACTTAAAACTTAATGATTCGATCTAAACTGTAACTGTTCTTTCTACCAAATAAACTGGCTAAAATTATGAAAATAATATCGTTGACAAATTAGGTAGTAGAAAACTTTTTTATTTAAGAATATGATTTTTATATACGACCGATTTGGCGCAGTGGTTAAGAAATTGGCTACTGCGCCAGAGGTCGCGGGTTCGATCCCCGCACATTACAAACAAAAAAACATTTGTGTGCATGAACATGTCTGTTTGTAGTGGTCTGGGTGTTTTCTATGTATAATATGTATGTATTTACAAAAAAAAAGTATTTAAGTATGTTTATAACCGTTGTCTGGATACCATAGTACAAGCTTTGCTTAGTTTGGGACCAGATGGCGCTGTGTGAAATGTCCAAGGATATTTATATAAATATTTATATTATTATCAATAATATCAGTACTTATTCAAATATAAGCAAAGCAAAGCAAGCAATCTTGATGTACGATCACTCTAGAAACTGTAACTGTAACGGTCATAGTTTTTTTTTCTAGTGCTGATGACAAATGGCGATGATTTATCGTTTGACCAGATCAAGAAATGAAAAGGACTTATCGATAAGCTAGTGACAGACAACACTACGCCACTGAGCCTTGCGGCCGACGGAACAATACACACGCACACGAACAACTTTCACAATTAGCTGCCGACGACAGGGAATTAGTTCACTCCTGCCTGGATACCGGAAATTATTATTTTTGATACCTTGCTTATTGACTTCATAACTGCTCGTAGGTCTTTTATCAGATTTAATATTCTTTGATCATGAAATCTTTCAAGTCACATTACGTGCGCACTCGGTATATCCCAACCTATTCATAACTCTTACAATAGTATCATAACGTTTCGACTCACCGCAATAACATTGTAATATGTCGTAGGCATTCTGTAGCTTGTCATAATATTCATCTACTTGGCGTACAAGCGTTTGGCGTCAACGGCAGTTCGTCGCATCTCATCTACAGTTGCTACGGTGCTTTCGTAGTATCCATTGCTACGAGTATACGATGCTACGAATCAGTATACAGTATTATGAAACTACGACGCTACGAACATTTGATATCATTAGCGTCGTTATCTTTTAGGGTGGTATTTAATTATTTTAATACGAAAACAGACAACGGCTTATTGTAAATAGTTCTTAAAAGTTCGTAATGTTGAATGTTGCTCTAATTGCGTCAATTTCGTGTTATCATTATTATTTTTTGTTGTTTGCTTCATAGAAATAGCACGTTTAATGCCATATTTGAATTGGCAATTATTTTTTAAACAACTACGTAAATCATGGTACTCATAGTAAATACAATAATTCTTTCCGAGTCTTTTTTTAGCCACACGACAGATGATTATCATAACCATTTATCCCTCATATTTGGGAATAAAGTGTTGTGTGAGATTTATTTCGATCATCAAAGGCCCTTATGTATCTTAAATACAATCTTTGTAATTAAAATACAGCCTTCTCAACGCCGCTAACACAACATTTGCACAAACAGCCCTCTCATTTCTTCCCGTTTCTTAAATAACTTGTTTGCTTAACTATGTTCGTTCGCAACTTTCCCTCTCTGAGTAACCTTGACTGAACTTTGACATACCAATGTGTGATTAAGCCAAGACGGTCAGCTGCTTGTTGGCATTTTTGTTTTAAGTGCCTAGTGAAAAGAAATAGGCTAGGTAGAAATACATATTTTTTATATAATTGATTAACGCTTTAAAATTACTATGCAAAAACACGGATGTTATAATAGACTTCAAAAATGAGGTGTCATGGTCGCATTACGGCCATATCAAACCCTATCAAGGCTCCGACCGTCTCCGAAAATAGTTGTTTATCCAAAATGAAGTTTCTAAGAAACAATCGTTTACTCAAAACTTTTAAGTGCATTTTGTTTTTAAATTATAAGCAGAACTAAACATTTGTTTCGCAAAGATCCTCCATTAAGTTCGATCGTTCGTTTCCAAGGAAAACTTCTCATAAGTTTATTCATTAATAGATGTAGTAGGTGAACATAATTTCGTGTTGAAGACACTGAGTCATTATAATTTGACTCAATTACAGTCGATCGCTTCCGCCACGGAACTTGATGCCGTGAACAAAGGTATCCAGGGGATCCCCCCACCTCCTCTTCCCTTTTGCATGTAATGTAACACTTCACTGGAGAGGTCATAAAGTCCTTGGGAAATAAAATTTCTGTGTCATTTAAGAGCCTCGTGGAAGGTTGAATTCACGTGGGTAATATTTGCGAGATGCGTGCTGTGATAAATGTACCACTGGGTTTTTGTAATATTCAGGTACCGTTAAACGCAAATATACACACTTAAAAAAGTTGTATTTATTTTTGCTGTTGAAATAATAACTAGGAGTAGTGAAACCCTGAAATAGGGTGGTATTTCAGTCGTTGCGAGTAGTTTACTGTCGCCAAAGGCAATCACATGTTTTAACTCGTCAAGTATGTGTGAACGAGACACAATAGAAATTCCATTATTATGCGACTCCCGGCAGTCATTTGATACCTGACTGATTAAGTTAAAATAGCGTCCATCTTGCTTTCATAAAGAAAATGAAGTCTATTCGCAGAATGGCGCCTGTCTGTAATAATATTTTATATCCATCGACCGCCATACTCATACTCCCTACCGATCACTGACGATGCGTCTAACTACTTTGCTGATGGCATATCGTGTTTCAACCGCAATTTTATAAGAAAGGAATGTGGCAAAAAATTAACTTTTGACTTGTAATACACCACACAATGAATAAAAACATTACTAAAGTGATTTGTATAAAATAAGTTGCACAGTTGTTCAATGTTCACTTTGACAAGCAACTTCAACTGAATTGGAATAACTCGAATGCACATATAAAAAATAATGGATTAAAAAGAAGTAGGTACCTATCTACTTACTCCTTACGTCATACAGTTTTCAACACACTTTTATCATTGATAGTTGTTTAGATTTATTTTCAGTTTACTATTAGCGTAAAATACAAAAAACATGTTGTGTATACTTTTCATGGGCTATGGTCCAGCTATGTATTTTAGTTGAAATATTATAAAAGTTAAACATAGACCATATCCTGTTTGTATACCTACTTGAAATAAATAAAAAAACTAAATACTTTATTTTTATTTCATTTACAACGGAAGTCAAACATAAAGCCTGATTCCGTGTCAGATGACTTCGTGCAGATCTCGGCTTCAGAATTTTTTTTATATTTCTCCTCCGACCGATCGGTGTTTTGGGCTCAATTTTTTTCAATACAATCTTCTAACAATGCCACCCGTATTTTGTTCACGCAAAAAATACTTCCCTCACAAATTCTTTTTATAAACCATAATTTTGTCAAAAAGTTTCCGATTCATCAATCAATAAAGAAACGTTGAATAGCAACAAAATTTCTGCTAAATTAATTATTTGTGAAAAATAAAAACGTTCTCGAAAATCCTAGTTACACAGGAAAATGATTCATCATGACTTAATTATTATTAGACATGAAGGACAAATTTTGTAACGGTGAAAGTCTTGTTACTAACTCTATAAATGATAGCTATATATTCACGAAAGCTTTAAAGTATCATAATTATTAGCAAAACAATTTCCCCCTTATTACAAACTAGCTTTTGCCCGCGACTTCGTCCGCGTGGAATAGTGACTTCTTTCTCCCGTTTTTTACACATTATATCTTTGCTCCTTTTGGTCGTAGCGTGATGTTATATAGCCTATAGCCTTTCTCGATAACTGGACTATCCAACACAAAAAGAATTATTCAATTCGAACCAGTAGTTTCGGAGATTAGCGCGTTCAAACAAACAAACAAACAAACAAACAAACTCTTCAGCTTTATAATATTAGTATAGATAAGAAAGTACCAGGTTTTAACCAGACCTAAGATTACTCGACTTATTAATCGGAAAGTATAATATACTTCTACTTGTATTATAGACAAAAGTCTTCAACCAGTGTGTGTTACCAGTGATGACATACGGATCCGAAACGTGGTCTTAACTATGGGCCTCATAAAGAAGCTCAAAATCACACAACGAGCGATGGATTATTATTATTATTATTATCCCTGCGAATCAATAAGCTCAAGTGGCAGTGGGCAGGGCACATAGCGCGTAGAACTGATGGCCGTTGGGCCAGAAAGATCCTAGATTGGAGACCCTTCGACCAAAGGCGCAGCGTAGGACAAGGTGGACAGACGACCTTGTAAAGATCGCAGGATCGCACTGGATGCAGACCGCTTACAACCGGTCGTTGTGGAAAGCCATGGGGGAGGCCTATGTTCAGCAGTGGACGTCCTTCTGCTGATAATGATGAATGATGATGATGATGATTATAAACTTCTATTAATAAATGTTGTCATTGTTAATATTTCTTAATTAATAATATTCTTTCTTAATTAATAGGTTATTAACTTATCACGATTTAGAACCGTGTTAGGGTTGAATAATGGTAATTAATAATAGAGTCATTTTGGGCAGGTTTTATGAATAGTGCTATCTCAAGACTCAAAACCTTATCCGCAAGCGCCGATACCATCAGCGCACCTCGTTACTTATTTCAAAAATGAATCGTAAAATTCTTATCGAAGCAATCCCGAAGTTTTTAAATATTCATTAAGCCCGATGAACTTTGCGATCGAGTTGTTTCTTCCGATTGTTTTTCCTTTTGGAGCGAAGGTGGATCGCGTTTGCCGACTGGATTACTTGGAAACATTTTCTGGAGAGGAATAAATTAAATTGGTACCATTTAGTGGGAAAAATAGAAGTGGGTGGTGTGCATTGAGAGATTTTTTATAAGAAAGTAGCTACGAAATAGCTGCATGGATATAGCCATTTAATATATTTGTTAAAATAATATCCATTGGATTAGTGCCATAAACTATACATTAGCATGCTACTCTTTTGTTTGATAATGCAATTATTTAGAGTTATATGACAATCATTTGCCAAAGTCATTTAAATGCATCAAATTCTGACGGTAAAAAAATAACAAACGAAGATAATATAATAAAAAAACTGAGTCCCCGTTTCCTATTCCCAGTGCAAAATAAAAAAAATCTTTAGATTGATAATTACTTACACTATTACTGATAGCTGAAATACCTATAGTACTAAATCGCTTATTCGCATTTCAGCCCCATTGACACAGATTCATAACTAACATCGATATCTAGAATTTGATCTCAATCAAGTCGTGCGTTCGAGAGAGATTGCGTGCGACACTCCACCCGACCCACGTCACAAACGAGGCGCTATGAGTGAAGTACTCAGGCTGTATCTGCAAGTGGATTGGCTCTAAATACGGCCTTGAATGATAATGCCACTGAATTTTGATTCTTAAAATATAGCCAGTAAGTCCAATTACCCGTATGTCCTCCTGACTTTTGGGATTAACTGAGTAAAGTATCAATAGTAAAACAAAGAAACAGACAGACATGGTTAAATCTTTAGATAACACTAAAAATCAATCGGTCCAAATTTTAAAATATGTATATGCGACACACAACACACCAATTGTCTTGTTGTCAAAGTAAGGAATTTTCTACTTTGTTACGGCGACCAGACAACGATTATGACGAGGGCGTTTCCCATAATACCTACCTATCTAAATATATGTGATCCATAACTCAGGTACAAAATAAATGTTCTTGCTCATCCTCAGCTCTCCTTGCGAGATATGCGGGAATTATAGTGGTTAGCGCTCCTAACCACTAACGTGTCGTTGTAAGTATGGAATAGTTATAAAAAACACAATATTTTATGTTTCTAAACGCTTTTTAAATTATTAGATCTAATGTTTTCAATAGATTATCTCACATAGTACAAGAAATATAATATTTTCCGAGAACCATTATAAATTGAAACAAAAATAGCAACACCAAAATGACTATGTTATTTTCGACAAAATTATGATGAAAAGCTCAAACTAACAATTTAGCGTGAAATGGTTTCGTGTTTGCACTTTTAATTTTGTACAACATAATGAGCACTTGCTTTTAAACCCATGAAACACGAAACACAACCTGTGAGCTATAATTTAGCAAACTACTCACGTCCGTGGATACACTCGTAGCTTAACTGTTCCGCTTCAAAAGTTGTTAACCACTTTAATACTTCCTTTAAATCTCCATTTTCTGAATTAGCAACTACCTTGGCGGTTCCTTTATTATGGTGAGTGTGTGCTTGACGCTATCTGGCTTCTATACATTTGCCTACAAGTTTCACAAGAGGCGGACGCGAAGTTATGTTTTGTCTTGAAACTTGTTCTTATCAAGTGTGTCGCGCAACTCGTTCTGTGGAGTAGTGGACGACACATTCACAAGTTGTGAGCAAGTGTATGGTGAAGTTGTGCAGTTACAAATATTATGACAAAACGTAATAAAAGACTACTATTCACCACCCGTACAAGAAGAAATATCATAGAAATATTATTTATATGAATATTTATGTATACGTTAAAGATGTGAAACACACCATAGGTAAAGTGAGTTGAAAATAAGAAAGACAAGAGTAATTAAAAACAGAAAAAATTAAACGAGTGTAAGGAAATTGTTGTAATGAATAGAGGTTTCATTTTGTGTTCGCAGTGCTATCTAAACAATAAGTGTATGCTTCGTTTATTTTTTATTTATTATCTTATATGTTACCTCCATTTAAAATACGCTTCGCTTTGCTATCTAGCTTATGTGTGGAGGGTATTCCAAATCAATACCAATATTTCGGAAATACATCGCACAATGCCCTAAGGCTGTGGACTCACCGAAATAGTTAATCGAAAGAAATTATTAGTTGTTATTCGAATTTAATATTTGTTTTTTTTATTTATTTTTTTATTCTGATGGTTCACCATAGTTTTATTTAACTAAAGTAACTGTAAAATAGGGGTATGTTGTAAAATATGTAACTGTAACAATGATATAAAAAAAAAGTTAGATAATGTTACCCGGGCGCGCAATGTAAAGACTCGAAAACTTTCTAATTAGAACGTCTTACTCTCTGCGAATAGCTATACAACAAGTGTGACGTCTCTGATGGTGATTGTAAATCCTATATAATGGCATCGTGTGCGTTTCAAACTATGATAAGAAAGTAAAATAAGCTAATAGTGTTTTTCAATCTGGTTTTGCTCTTCCATACAATAACATTGAACTATTATAATACAGACACACAAGACGTGGTGTGACCACACCCTCCATGCAAGATGGTAGCCTAACCCGAGTGGTGGGCGGGAGACAAATCGCGCGCTTATGTCATCTACAGACAGCGAAATGGGCCAAAGGGCCGACAGTAACACGGGCAAGCCCGCAGGGGTATCAGATAGCGAGTGATAGCAAGCATATATTGCAATTTTGCAAACTATAAATAATATGACACATCCTACGCACAAAATTCAGAATTTTATGAAATATGCCGCAAAATTGCCGTCAAGTTTTCACGGTTCTTCCAACAATGACTTGACAATGCCTGCTGCCGACATGCCGACAGTTTCATTGCGACTTGGGTATATGACGTCAATGCACCGACTACGAGTGCTGCTAATATATGCACACAGGGCCTCAATTCCGCTAATTGAGTCGTCACTGAGTTTTGCTTTAGGTGTACTACGAGAGTACAATCGATAAGCGACATATTTCTCACACATTGACATGTTTTCAATTGGAATAGGATCATGCAAAGTAATCTTAAAAAGCTGTTTTGCATTTCTGGGTAACCAATCTTTCAGAATATCAATGGATGGTGCATTTTTATGACTTTCATTTCGCTTTGCTAAGACTTTTACTAATAATATAAGCATATCAGTAAACTTGGACCGTTTTATAATTATATTCCTAATGAGATAGATATAGTAATAAATCGCTGTCGTCTATGTTACGGTATATGATTATATCCTAAGGGATATAACTATATTACGGCTTTATCTATCTTACTGCGACAGATATATCTTGCTTTTCTGACAGCAACGGCGTGTCACCTTTCAATGCTGCTGACTTTAAGCACACGATGTGTTACAAAAGCACTACTGGGTCTACTGTAGTCCAACAGTAGATGCCGAAAATACGTGAATCGGCAGGCAGACTTGTTTGAAATATATGGAGTATGAGAGTTGGACACGCGCACTAACAGCTAACATGGATTAAAATTGTATTACGAAGTTTGAGTAACCTTCAAAATAGATCTCTGTAATGTGACTGCTTCAGGCAGTCAGTGAATGTCACTAATAAGTGCTAAGTTATAGCGATAGAGTTACGAAATACCCCTGCCTGACCTACGAGCGGTCGATGTACTATGAATTTCGAGGGTATTTTGTTGACGACGTTTTCATATTTATGTTTCAGATCTTCGGAGATACCTGTAAATAGAAGAACAAGTTAACATGGAGGCGCTGTTAATGGAAATTGAAATAGCATCAACATCGCTTACGCTGCTCTAAACACTTAAGAGGTAATGAGTTCAGATGCAATGCAATCGTTTACGTTGGTCGTTAATTGAAACATTACCTTTTAAAAGTAATTGAAAACACATTTGAATAAAATTTTAAAAGTTATTGGCATTTGTTTTTCATTCCTAGGTTATCCTTATTTAAATCAGTGGAGTTAGGGCTTTCTAAATTACTAAAGACCACCAGGCTCACAGTGAAGAAAATAATAAGTCATAATAATAGAACAATACCGATCGATATTAGTCGTTAAGCCTAGTCAGAGGCCCTATGGGCGGCTTGATAAAAATATGACAGCAAGGTTGGTCGCTTGCCTTGCAAACACCCCTCCGCCAATCCGCACTGAGCCCGCGTGGTGGAGTATGGCTCATACTACCTCACATTTGAGGTAAGGCCTTTGCCCAGCAGTGGGATGCTTACAGGCTAACTTTACTTTTTTACTTTTTTAATAGAACAATACATAATAAGAAGAGGCTTGTCTATTTTATTTTATTTATTTAAAAACTTTATTGCACAAATAAAAGTGTACAAAACGTGGACTTAATGCTTAAAGCATTCTCTCCCAGTCATACCTTTAGGTCATGCAGAGAGATTATTATATTACTTGATTAATCGCTCTTGCGATCATTTAGGTATACCTACTTTATACAAAATTGTATTGTACCCTACCTCCAGTCTTGAAAAACACACCTGCAATTTTCTTCAAAAACTACAGTAGTCGCAAAATAAGCAGGTACCTATTTACCATTGCGGCAGACAATCAAGTCCGAGGCGAATATCGCAGCCATCTTTGATACAGCGCTAATTAGTAAACGTGCTCTCCCGCGGAAACGAAGACAGCTATTGTTTACAAAGAAATATTGTGCTTGCTGTAACTTGTAGATTTACAGGTTTGGCTAAATTAATTTTGTAAATAATACTTTTAAAACAGTATTCAGAACAACATTGCTACAATATAACAGTGCCGTTGTTAAATTTAACAGTGCCGAAACATCGGCAGCTCTTAAATGGTGAGGTGCATGGTAGCAATCCCGTAGGTGTTACTGACCACGAAAGTTTTTAAAAAATAATTATATTTCAGGACATCAATATGTAATAAGCATACATCAAAAATGTTGAACCAAATATTTTATTAAGGTCTAACATCAATCTACGAGATATCCTGAAAACACGCATTCATCTGTCCAACAAGTATATACCTCTAGAATCTTAAATACCTTCTTATACAGCGTGTGGCCTGTAAAGGAGCAAAAATTTTAATCAATGATTCCACAGAGTGTACATAGTTACCCTGACATGGAATTGTGTTAAGCAATCGTATACATTTGACAGTCCAAAACGTACGATATGATCTGTCAAATCCTTTGTTCTTTGCCGTTTGACAAATCATATCGTACGTTTTGAACTGTCAAATGAATACGATTGTTTTACACAGTCACCCCTCTGGGGGTCAATTCCCGTATTTCGGCATCTACTGTTGGACATTCGTTGGACTACAGTAGTGCTATTGTAACACATCATTGAAAAGTGACACTGAGTGACACGGGCACGTCAGTCCGGATCAGTGTTGCCAAGTAAAGGTACCATGTTACACTATTGATAATAATCGATTCCATACCTACATTAAATAGCAAAAAAGGTTTCATTTACAAAACTTGCATTGATCTATAAATTTGATAATTCATATTCGAATAAGCGAAATAAAGACTACCAAAGGAGTACCTCGCTATTATTGAGTAAATATTTTTCATGCTTAAATAAATAACGTTATTTCAACGGTATTTATAACTCATTAGTTTTACCGACATTCCCAAATGTCATCCTGCAGTTCAAAATAAAACCGGCCAAGTGCAAGTCGGACTCGCGCACTAAGGGTTCCGTGCCAACTTTAACTGAATTAGGGATTCTTACTTCCACTTACCCAAAATACTACAATATTTTGTTGACCGCAAATATAACTTTGTTTTTCATAGTGTTTATATGAAGAACAAACTTATGTTTGCGGTTGTTGAAGATGTGCTATATCTCAAAAACTACTGGTTCGATCTCATTCAAACCAATTTTTGTTGCAAGTTTTTGTTGAGATCTACATCACATAGTTTTTTCAAAATTTTCACTTTCTTAGTTCAAAAGTTAGATGGGGGGGGGGGGGGGGGGCATTTTAAGCGTCTATATCTCAAACCTTAGACTTTTCGAAAAAAATGGTTTTAAAAACCTCAACATCATTTTAAAAGACCTATCTATAGACAACCCACACTCATAGGTTAGAGTAAAAAAAAATTTTTGCTTTTAGTTTCGTATGGGAGCCCCCCCTTGAATATAATTTTTTTCTTACTTTTTGTACCTTAATCGGAAAGCGGTGAACAAGATACACCTACCCACTAAGTTTCAGCTGTGTGATGCTAATAGTTTCAGAATAAAGTGGCTGTGACATACGGACGAACAGACAGACAGACTTTAAGAAACTATAAGGGTTCCGTTTTTGCCATTCGGCTACGGGACCCTAAAATGGAAACCAAGATCAGGTTGTATGGCTCTGTTCCATTGCCTTTCCCTTTAAAGGAATAAACTCAACTACTAATATTGTCCTAATGACAAAATAATGACTTTGATTGATGTTGGATGACACAATTATTTATTTATTTTCAAAATGTTTTTCAAGAATCGATATAATTTTCTATCTCAATGTTTTCAAGCTTATTCCAACTAAACCGCGGGACCACACGTGGATTTCACCCGCGCCCTAAAATAAAAGATTGATCAGTGATTCCTGTACCTTTGAAAAGTTTTGAACAAATTGTGATGTGAGATTTTCCTCTTATATGTATGTTTCTCATTGATAAATTTTGTTGCAGAATACTAGATTTCCTGACGAAGAGGAGTTGATGATGAAGAACGTTTATAAATCCTTGACGTTGATAGGAAGCGTTGAAAAGTACCTCACCATTCATACTGTTTTCATTGGAAATAAATCTAAATCTTGATAGTTTTCAATATGTCAAATAATTTGGAGGCTAGTGACATTGTGTAAAATTGATATTTATTACATAAATAGGTTTCTCTATTATCAAATCGTTTCAGGTAAGCTTTGACAATGAAGCAAAACATATTATCTTCTTGATCACAGCGTTGATGCGCTTTCCGATGCATTGAACGTAGGTACTCATGTGATGATTTTTCACAAAATAACGTATTTGCATTATCTAACGTATGGCGCTTGCAACAGTGCCGAAATATCGGAAGCTCATAAATATTAAGGTACATGGTAGCAATCCCGTATCTAACTATTCTAATCTATTATTATATATTTATAATCGTGTACTTTGCAGAAAAAGTTGTTGTTTATCAAAATTTTGTATTAGTTATATGCTCAGTGACAGTAATTACATTGCCAGACATAATGACAGATATGACATTGTCAAACTCAAAAAGTAAACGAGTAAGAAGATAGGTCCACAAGCAAGAGAAAGGGAGATGGCAATGGGAGTAGCACAATCTGTGTGCTATGGAGCCACAACGAAGCAACAACTCATCTGAGTAAGTGAGTGAGAAGATGCTGCCATAAGCAAGAGGAAGAGAGATAGAAAGTGACGTGCAGCAGTCGTGGGTCAACAACGCAGAAATATATTTTTTTATACCATGTCATTTTGATTTGTACCTTTTTAAGGCTTATTTTAACAGCTCTGGGTATATCAGACCTTGTAAGACATTCGTTTAAAATATAGTACTACCAATAAATCAGACTAGGTAACCAACCGTTTTGGTATCGCGTTGTACATCCCTCAGATTTTTACCGACTTCAAAAAAAGGAGGTGATCGATTTCGACCTGTATGTATATGATATCGTTAGAATTTGATAAAATTTTACGAAATAAAATTTAGTAATAAGATTTCAATATAAATGAAGTGAAATATCTATGTATTGTGATGATCTCTTAACTTAAAGATATAGTTGATCGAATAAATAAATTGACACCTTTTTATCAGCATACTTTATTTTATAATTATAAATGGATCGGTACGAGTAGGCCACGTCACGTCGCGGTTTACTGTACACATCATTCACAAAGATCTTCTTGGTCTTCGAACCCTAGGCTTCGATATATTTTACAAATAAGTTAGTGTGCAGCATACTAGAAGTAGGTATGAAGGTAATTATCTTTAAAATCTTAGTCTCAGTGAGGTAACTCAGCTGCACTTTGCCGTCGGTGCGTCCCCTGCAAGCTGTTTGTATTTCATAAAATGTAGAGATTTTAATTTTAATTTTGTTGTATTTCAAAAACCTAGGGGTAAATTCGTACAAAATAGGAATGACAAACCAAAGTCCATGTAACACTCTTCATACCTCCATTAAAAAGCAAAAAAGGTTTTATTTACAAAACTTGCAATTGATCTCTGAATTTAATAATTCATTGCGAGTCATTCCAATAAGCGAAATAAACATAACCAAAGGAGTACGTCGCTATTTTTAGGGAAATAAATAAAACGTTAGTTAGTTCAACGGTATTAATAACTCATTAGTAGATTCTAAATTATATATATTTTTATACGACTGTCTGTCTGTCCGTCCGTTCGTATGTCACAGCCACTTTATTCTGAAACTATTAGCATCTGAAACTTGTAGGTGAATGATAGAGCCATCCACGAAGGCGTGCGCCGTTAATTTTTGAATGAGAAAAGCGCGGGATGCGGGTTGTGTGTCAAAATATTAAATAATAAAAATTTAATAATTATAATAAATATCAAATCAACAAATGTTGGAAAAAACAGTGAACGCCTACAGGAATGAAAACAATAAAATATCTATTGTGTCTGGAATAGTGTCCCGGAATGTGTTAAATTAGTAGCTTTTGGGATATAGTATATTTTCATCAACCGCAAACATACTTTGTCTTTTATACAAACACTACGAATACCTAAAAAAGTTATTTTCTCCGTCAAAAATATTGTGATTTTGTCGTTAGGTGAAAGTAAGTGGACCCAGAATTCAGTGAAGGGTGGCACGGTACCGTCAGTGCGCGGGCCTGACTCGCACTTTGCAGGTTTTTAAATAATATTGAGGTTTCTAAAAATTTTTTTTCCAAAAGTCAAACATTTGAAAGATGGACCACAGATAGACACTCCCTCATAGCTTTTCTCTTTTCTCAAAGTAATAAAATGGCTAAAGCTAAGAACAGTGCTAAGAACTCACGGCGCGGTTTGCCCACCGCTGCCGCAGGACAGCGGTTTTATTTTAAATAAAACTCACGAGCCCGCCAATTTTATGCGGCCCCGCGACCGCCGCGGTAAGATCGCGTCGTTGGTCCTTAGACTTAGCCTTCCAAAGCCTGCAGGTCAAAGGAATTAATTAGTAAGAAGATCAGGCTGTATGGCTCTGTTCCATTGCCTTTCCTGTATGAATGGGATAAATTCAACAACTACTGTCATATGATATTTAAAAAATATTTGGATCAAATTATAAGTCGTCTAACGAAATAACCAATAATTTGTTCTTTAAATAAGGCACATCAGGATAGAAAAGTACCTAATGGAAATAAAAGGAAAATAATATGCTTAACGAGAAGATGCGGACAGAACTTTCCAAAGGCTGAGAAGCATGTAGGCAATCGCTTTGAGTCTTTATGTCACCGTAAGTACATTTTAAAAAGCTTAGGATGGATATTTTAATGATTATGGTTTACAGCAAACTCTAATGTAATTTATGTACACACGGGAGTCTACTCTTCATCTCCAACCCCAAGGTGGACCTACTCTCAAAGTTGTACCTACATGTAATAAGATTACTTAATCAGTGATTCCTGTACCTTTAATAAATATAAATATATATCCTCATTGATAAATTTGTTGCAGAATACTAGAGCGCCTGACGAAGAGGATTTGATGATGAAGGACGTTTATATATCTTTGACGTTAATAAGAAGCGTTGAAAAGTACCTCACCATTCATACCGTTTTCATTGGAAATAAATCTAAATCTTTATAGTTTTTAATACTTTAAATAATTTGGAGGCTAGATACATTGTGTAAAATTGATATTTATTACATAAATAGGTTTATCCATTATCAAATCGTTTCAGGTAAGCTTTGACAATGAACCAAAACAAATTATATCCTTGATCACAGCGTTGATGCGCTTATCGATGCATTGAACGTACTCATGTGATGACTTTTCACTAATTAAATTCTATTTATTGCCACATAATCGTGTACTTTGCAGAAAAAGTTATTGTTTAACAAAACTGTGTATTATACATATAAATGCTCAGTGACAGTAGTTACATTGCCAGACATAATGACAGACATGACATTGTCAAACTCAAAACAGTAAACGAGTAAGAAGATAGGTCCACAAGCAAGAGAAAGGGAGATGGCAATGGAAGTAGCACAATCTGTGTGCTATGGAGCCACAACGAAGCAACAACTCATCTGAGTAAGTGAGTATAAGAAGATGCTGCCATAAGCAAGAGGAAGAGAGATAGAAAGTGACGTGCAGCAGTCGTGGGTCAACAACGCAGAAATATATTTTTTTAAACCATTTTCGATATTTTTTTTCGTCATTTTGATTTGAAGTTTTTTAAAACATATTTTAACAGCTCTGGGTATCTGGCCTTCTAGGCCATTCGTTTTAATTTAGTACTGCCAAAAATCAGACTAGGACGAGGTAACCAACCGTTTTGGTATCGCGTTGTACATTCTTAGATTTTTACCGACTTCAAAAAAGGAGGTAATCCATTTTGAGCTGTATCTATATGATATCGTTAGAATTTGTTAAAAAAAT
Source organism: Pyrausta aurata (assembly GCA_963584085.1). Classification (NCBI taxonomy): domain Eukaryota; kingdom Metazoa; phylum Arthropoda; class Insecta; order Lepidoptera; family Crambidae; genus Pyrausta; species Pyrausta aurata. The sequence goes on along the minus strand of OY757253.1, from coordinate 308,188 downwards.
GAGTATATTGATCTTCTTGTTGTTGGCTTCCGAAGACGTGTGCAAAATTTCGTAAGTGAATGTATGTTTATATGTTTGTCTCAGGATATCTATAAAAGAGAAATCATAGCAAGGTGATTCTTTTTTAGTTCAGTCAGGTATATTTTAACATAGGGTACTTGTAAGTTTAATTAAAATCGGTTCAGTAGTTTTTGAGATATGGGTAATAACTGAACATCATGAAGTAATTATTAATTCAACTCACTTAAAAAATCTGACTTCAAAGCTGAAATAACGAATTTGTTTTCTATTTTGCAGAAACCGATTCTTTTGGAGTCGGTGCATGATTTACGACTGCTGGTGTACTTACGTAAGCTCGACAGTATGCTCCGACTCCAAAAGGATTTGTTTCTCCCAAGTAGAAGACGAATGCGTTATTTTCGGAGAATATAAGACACAATTATGTCAAACTTTTTAAAATAATTCAATTAATTTTCAGGCGTAAAGCAAGTCAAGAAAGAAATCTCGCTAGATTGTTATGCTGACAAGAAACACTAAACACAGTGCTGAAAATTTTCAAGTTCTAGCTTATAAAACATGTTCCTATTGTGCGTAAAAAATATTCGTCATACTTCATTCATAGCATAACATTATAGCATTTAAAAGAATAGTAAAAGAAGAAAGAATAATAAAATAAATCGATGTCTATTATTCTGTACATTTTAAATGGAACAAAATAATTCACTGTAAACCGAAATAAAATTTAGTAATTAGATTTCAATATCATGTATTGTGATCACTTAACTTTAGGAGATGGTTGATTAAATAAATAAATCTTGGCACCTTTTTATCAGCATACATTTATTTTATAAATAAAAATGGGTCGATACGAGTAGGTCACGTCACGTCGCGGTTTACTGTACACATCATTTACAAAGGATTCATTCAGCTACATATAGCTACTGTACTAGCACTTTAAGTATCGACATTGAAATTATCTTCTTGGTCTCCTAACCCTAGGCTTAGATATAAGTTAGAGTGCTGCATACAAAGTAGGTATGTAGGTATTTCTCTTAAAAACTTAGTCACAGTGAGGCACCTCGGCTGCACTTTACGGTCGATTACTGTGTGCGTCCCCTGCAAGTCGTTTGTATTTCATAAAATGTGGAGATTTTATTAAAATTTTGTGGATTTCAAATAGGGGTAAATTCGTGCAAAATAGGAATGACAGACCAAAAAGTGTCAAACTTTGACAAAAATAAAACCAATATGTTTTTTTGTGACTCTCGTTGCCTGTGTTCACGGGCATAAAATTATAAAATGATTTTGCATTTGGTTTATTTATTTTCATTAACGTATATATTACTATGATTTCACATTAAACTTTTGTATTTGATCTTTATGTGATGAACTTTATCTTATTTTACTTTCATGATGATGGATGGGTGATGATTACCACTTGGCAGAATTTGAATAAGGATAGGTACCTATCATCCAATTACGTGCATGTGAATAATTCTTTAACTTATTGAAGTTCCTACACTCATCTATACACCTCGACAAAAACTATATTTTGTAATTTTTTAAAATTTTGATACAATATTTAGTAATTTTTTTTTGACAAACAATTTTAAAAGCTATTACTGTACTATAGGATCGAAATTATAAAAATTGATTGTCAATGTCAAGGAGCTGTCAAATTAGTTGTCAAAAAACCGTCGACTCTAGTAGCACAACTAAGTCACTACAGCAGCCGCTGTCAGAATAGCGAGGTGTATTAATAGCACGCTCGTTGTACAATTGATGCACAACTCGGTGACGACGCAATTAGCAGAATTGAGGCCCTGGTCATAGTGCTCTAAAATGTTTTAACTCAGAGATATAGTAATCCAAAATTATAATCCCTAGTCAATGTATATCAAAATCGCTAAGTCGTTGTAGTAAATGACAAATGTAAAGTTCTATAACTGGACACATTTGTTTGCAATACATTGCTGGTTCGATTTATTTTGTAGGAAATATCAATAAATTTATTTTTCATTAAATAAATTAAAACCATATTGAATTGATTATTGGTTACTTAAAGGGAATATATTTTAATTTTTTGCTCCTATTACTGTCAACACCCTGTATATGTAATGTAAATAACGTATAAATATGACAAGGATCTAAACAAATACAGTATTCATGTTGAACAAAAAGGTATCAACGTACGTTAAACTGACAATTAACTTGCAACGACACCAAATCCCCTGTCTAAACTTATGATCGGGTTTACGTCACCAAAGCTTTTGGCCAATACATCACAAAAGTCGTTGGCAGTTGGAACATGTTTGCGGTCTGAACAAACGTGACAGATTAGCGAGATTTGGAAGTGGCATCGCCATGCCATGATGTTAGACTCACGTTTGTTTTCACGTTACATTAAAACTTCATCCCAAAAAATCATTTTCATGTAAAATGTTACCAAAAGCCGAGATCGTATGGCTTTCAGTATCAAAAACTTATAAGATCTTATGTACAGCCAAAATTCTTAAACGTCCTAACTTTACTTCACAAACCTACTTCAAAATCTTTACAATCTCTACACCTTAATCAAAATACTTTTTATTGTAATTCAATCATTTACGTATTACCGAAACGGGCAAAGAGTACAAGCTGTCTTAGTCTACTTAGAACTGGTAATCTACTTCAAAGCAAAAATGTATCCATATGTTATGAGAATGTAACTGTTATATTTACGCTTTGAATTATCAATAGTCGTCTTTGAAATTGCTTGAGTTATAGTTTATTTTATAGTTCACGAAATATTTTGATGGTATTTTTAAGTTTAACCTTACCCGTTTCGCTACGATGATCGATGCCATAAGCGTCATCCCTGTTGATTGATAAGAGCGAATGATTCATTGCCGGCATTCGTATTTTTGAATGAGTGAATGATGTAAAATAAATAAATAAATAAATAAATAAATAAAATCTTTATTTTCTCATCACAAACATACATTTACAGTTGGACAACAAATGAGACACATAAAATAAATGTTTGTGTGAGACTGGTGCCTATGCTAGGTATAAAATACCTGTGTTACAGGTCACCAGCCTCTCACCTCCTCGGACAGTTGTACAATTAATTAGGTAGACAAATGATGGAAAAAATAAAAAAATATATACTGTGTAACATTCTAACTTATCTAGTAAATGTGTGTGTGTGTGTGTATGTGTGTGTGTGTGTGTGTGTGTGTATGTGTGTGTGTGTATGTGTGTGTGTGTATGTGTGTGTGTGTGTATGTGTGTGTATGTGTGTGTGTGTGTGTGTGCGTGTGTGTGTGTGTGTGTTTGTGTGTGTTTTTGCGTGTGTGCGTGTTTGTGGGTATGGGTGCGAGCGTACGTGTGCGCGTGTTTGTGCATTTATCGTTATAATTATATATTTATAAGTAATTCAATGCATATCATGAGTTATTTCATCACTACAATGAAATCTTCAGTGCTCACATAATCAAGATTACACAGCCAGAGAGTTAATTTAATTTTACACGAGTGCTTTGGTAGGTGGTATAAGCTCAGTATATTGTTCAGCTTATTGTACAGGTAGCTTCCTAAGAAGCAGAAGAATCTGTGGGCAAAAGCTGTGTTAAAAGACAGATTATAGCAAACCCTACCCCTCCTACGTCTGTTGATCGCTAATAGAGGGTCGTATGTGATCAGCGAGTGCTTGCGGAGCACTACCGAGACAATAAACAACTGACGTACTGTTAAAACCTTCCAGAAGTTGTATACCTCAGTAGTGGGATACAAGAGGGGGAGAAATGCAGCAATCTTCAGGATAGCTCGTTGGGCTCTTTCCAGTTTTAGTAGATGGGTTTTAGAAGCTCCACCCCAGGCTGAGATGCAATAGCACAAAATGGATTGGCACAGGGATTGATAGACCATTCTAAGAATTTTTAGGTCAGCTAGATGTCTCAGTGTCTTAAAGACATAAATTAATTTTCTGACTCTACTCGTCACCAGATCAAGATGCGCATAAAAGTTTAGATGAGAATCGACTATTACGCCCAAGTACTTAATGGTGTCAGAATGAATCAACTGAGGACAGGAGCAGTGCGTTTTGGAGTAACATATGTTCGAGTGTGATATCAGTTTATGATCACTTGGCTGCCCTCGTCTATCAATAGAAAAAGTCAAGTATTTAGTTTTTGATACATTTAACGCTAATGAATTTCTAGAAAGCCAGTCGGATACTTTATTCAGCCCTTCCTGAGCATATTGGTATGCTTCACACCAGTTACTACGATGTATGGGCTGGTGAGAGTTATTCTGTTTGAGGAATGTAGCTGGCATTTTGTGTTTTTTTTTTGGTTTAGTAACGCGTAGGTGCCTTAAATAATATGGATCTCTCAAACGGATTTAAGTTTTTACAAGAATAAGTATACAAATCTAAACGAATTCAGAAGTATGAGTACTTAAGACTTATTTGGCACTATTATTATGATTATTTTTTGTTTTTTTATTTATTTTAAGCCCTAAAAAGTATCGCTGCTTATTACATAGTGATATTTTATACGAAATCTATACCTTTGTGTGTTATAAGTGGCTCTAAACTTTTTCATATGTTTGCCGTAGCTACAAAGTTTCTTAAAATAATGAATCAAATTTAGCTACTTTCACATCTAGCTAGCACCAATTCATCTTACTTACAAACTCGTGGCAAAAACACAGAGAGTGCAGTTCCTAGTGGCGGCTTGCGCGTTTTTGCCACGCTGCCCTACATCTCGCGATTAATAGTCTCGCAGGGTATTACAGAACCCAGTTGCAATTAAATAAATAAATAAAATATTTCTTAACGTTGGTCCTAACCAGTATATGCAGGGTGTCTGTATACAGTGATAGGCTGGATTATATCAACAGTTATGAAAATTCTGAGATATGCCCTTTTTTAATCGTGTTGGAATTTCGACTACAGTCACTACAATACTCCTTACTTTTTCAAATTATTTGTTTTTGAAATGTTAACCAAAATAGAAAATGACTTTTAGATGACAGTGTGCTGTTTAAATATAATAAATATTAAAAACTATAAATAAAGTAATTTGTTTTCGACTTGATCTTTATTTACGGAACGGCAGTGCTGTAAAATCTGCTCAGTTCGCAATGCATGCACCATTTTAACTACCTACTGTAGGCATACTTCAGCCACCGTAACGCAATGGCATTGCAATCGAGTCGCAATCGGGTGCAAGTCACGTAATACCACAAGTGAGTAAGTGAATGGCAACTTTGATAGAACAGACAGAATTTCATAAAATAGGAATGCGCAGTTCGAACAACATGAACAATAGTATTAATTCGAGTTTTATTAGCATTGAGATATTTGACTCAATCAAACAAACAATTTATGGAAAAGAAAAGGTTTTATTCCTATACCGATTTTTTAAAGAAGTTTTAAATAATAATAATTAGGTACTCCGAATTTCAACAAAACGTCATATCGCATGGCAGTCTTACAGCCTGTTTCAGAATGCCATATTAAGTTCACGTTATCATTCCATTACTTCACACGAAATGACGTTCCTTATTTGAATTATTCGTTGGTTTTTTGGACAAAATTATGTTATAATAGTGCCCCGGAATTCAATTTACGATTAGTATGATACCCAATGTGGTTAGTTAACATGACAGACACATAACAATGCTAACTCAATCGAAACTTGCAATTCCGTAAATATTTTAATAGTAAAATCTTCATTTTTTAGACCCAACTTTTCACCGCAACGTCCTACATAAGTGGAGCTGAATGAAAAGAGATTATAATGTGGGGCAAGTACAAGTATCACGTGAATGCGCTATTCTCTAGACTCTATTATGAGCCGGCCGTGCATAATCCGGTCCTATCGAGCGATGGCTTAGGATTCGTACATGTCGTTAAATGTAGGCTCACATTATATTTCACTAGTCTCTAGGACTGGTATTTCTGTGTAAAAATATGATGACGTACTTACTCATACGTTTTTGAACTTATTTATCATCACTTTGGTTTCCAATAGATCAACTTGAAAGTCAAATCAACAGAGTGGTTGACTGACAAGTTACCAGTGTTTTGAAATGAAATATTCTGAAAATAAAATGTGAAATCTGAGTCAAACTACTTTGAATTGCTTCTGAAGATGAGATACCCTGCCTACTTATAAAATATTAAAATCGGCCAAGTGCGAGTTAGACTCTCGCACCGAGAATTCCGAGCCAACTTTATATTTATTTTGGGATATACTTGCCTACATCTAGAAAAACTATAATTTGATGTTAAGGATTTGGCGCACTGATTTCAGACCGCAGACCGCAACCAGTGTGCCAAATCCTTTAAAATTCGAATTTGTTTGCCAGTTTACTTTGTTTATCACATAAGACCTTGTAAAGACTTAAAACTTTGATCAAATCAATGAAATTTGTATTATAACCCAACCCAGAGTTTTTTAACCTGAAAGTTAACAGAAGTTAGAAATATTATTATTACCGCTAGACCCAGCCTCTGCCGACAGCAATCCCTGGAAAAGTAACTAAACTTATTCATTAACAAGCCCTCAACCTAAAATTAACCTAAAATCCCAATTAAAACGAACCAACGCTAAATCCCGCTTAATTAATCGTCCGGAACCTTAAAATACATGTTATAATCCAATATTGGGATCTTCAAACAAGTTTCGAGTTGCAAAAACGGTAACCCGTTAAAAGATGTTCACTTAATTCGGAGCCCCCGGTGTTTGTTAATTGCAAAGAGCTGTGTCGGCATCGCTCTAGGCAACAATATTCATGGATTTTGCGAAATTCAGATTTTTGGAGCGAACTTTCAGAATTTCAGAACACGGCCGGTAAGTTTTATATTTCTGGTTCAGTTACAACGGATTGGAAATTGATATTGGTAGAGGAGAATAAAATTAACAAAACCCATATTTTGAAACAATGTGTTTTTCTCTAATTTTTTTTAAAGGTTTGGAATTCAAAATAAATTGCAATTTTTTGATAAAATTTTTGTTAAATAAAAGGGTCAGGGTAGATATACAATTATAAACATTCTGAAAATTAAGTCGCAAGTACTTGGTACTAGGTGTATTCTTTACTAAAAAGTATTTCAGGAAGAATAATGACTTGATAATGGTCATGTTGTAATCGAATAAAAAATTAAAATATAAATTTAATTAAGGAAGGCTTAAACCTTTTGTAATATTTACGATTTTTTTAAGAAATAATAATTTAACAAGTGTGTTCTCGATCTGTTATTTTAATAATTAAGTAGTAGCACGGAATATATATAATTGTAAAATAAGTAAGTAGGTGCATGTACTACATACATACGTAAAATCATGTTAATTAAGTTCCAATTCATTCCGAATTAATTGTCCTGTACATAATTTAAGGCGCATAATAAATTGCGTTTCCAGTGCATAGCTTTAAACATGGTTGTTCGCGATTACCATAAATTTTTGTTATCACCAATACACACAATTTAAAAGATAATGAACTGTTATTATACCATAATTGTTATTAATGAATAGATGTCATAACAGTGTGTTTTAGTATCTACTACATTCTCTTTATGTTACTAATTTAAAGTTTCTTTCACTACAGCTACAGCTAAGTAATTTTTATCCATCCAGACGCAGAGACATGCCATCAATTAAAATGACTACTTTACTAAGGCTGTTCCTAGGGAATCTTTCGGGACCTACATTATTTTTTACGTTGATTATAAGTAGTCTTGTTTTCGTAATTTGTAACATCTCAATTACGAAAGATAAAGTAAAGGCCACCACGGCCAAATATTCTGTCAAGTCAAAGGCGTTACTTCAGGCCTCCGCCACAAACTCCCGAGGCATTCACCCATTACCCCGCATATTTTACCCCGGGGGTAATTTATGCGAAACTTCCTTCAAAACTTTTCTAGCGAAATTACGCAAATTTATTTTACACGTAAGAGATACGTTATTAAATTTTCGGGGACAGATGCGAGCAGGTTTCAGTTGAAAAATACTTGCGAGTTGGAATCGGATGATTATGATAAATTGTATTTTACTGAGATAAAGTTTAGGTCGTTTTGAAATGTTTTTAAAAGACAAACAGGGGGGGTTCCCTTCAGATAAGACTTACTTCAGTTCTTATTGGAAATTATAATTACAGTAAAATTTAACTATGTCTGGTTTGAATTACCTATTTCTAAAAATATTGTGATATTTCAAAACACAACTGATATGACCTACTCGTTTAAGAGAACAATATTCACATAATCTTTTGTTACTTTTTTTTCATTCACTTATAACAAACTTATTCACTAATTCACTAAAAGCATACTTAATCTCATAAACGTAACAAGAAGATTATGTTACGAAAAGAAGAAACCTGTTAATATTCGCAAACATCACAAACCAAATATTCTTTTCGTGAATACCAAAATGCTGTTATAAATAAATCTTAATATGACACCATTTTAACATGAAAGAAATTTTTGCCTTGCGGGAATTTGATCCTGCCCCGCTTTGATATTTATTTGAGCATGAACTTTCTTATTAGTACGTAACATAACGTACTCCTACTGAAATTATTTTTTACATTATATACTTGAGCTTAAAAGATCACGCTATAATGGAAGAAATGTTTTCAAAGAAATTCTAGCTAAGTTGTAACTTGTAAGAATGATGGGAATGTGCCAGTTCCGTGGAAGTCAGGGGTATTTTCTGACGCTCTTGAAAAATAAGCGTTGGAAAGTTTTAATTTCAAAAGATTACTTTCTCATTAAGAAGTACCGCAAGCATATTTGCGAAATAAATATAACATAATTTCATTTTTGTTTTTATAGTGTTTTGTCACTATAAAAACTTAATGATATAATTGCCTCGACAGACGAGGAATCAAACCCCGTGTCTTACGCTATCCGGGCGCATCATAAAGGCGGATAGCGTAAGACACGAAGTTCGATTCCTCGTCTGTGACAGTTGCTTTTTACAAGTACTTTTTATATAAAATTTATAACACGCTTAAATATGTAAGTGGAAAATGAACCTACTTAAAAGCAGCGTGCTTCGTTTCGCGATGAACATTATAGCCAATTAGGTTCGGATCAATGCGTTAATGTGTTGTAACGCCATCGCTGGTGGCATATCATTTTACACGTAATTTGTTAAGTAGCTTATATAATCCCTTATATTTTTAAACACGAATTCATTTTACAATATCACTTCGATTACTGTGCGTTTTTCAGTACGTTATCATACCTACTTTTAGTAGAATTAATATAAGTTAATGAAATACCACTGCTTCCATAACAGCAGTACCTATCTATGTTTCCAAAATGCTTAATACATAACTCAAATTTTACGCACATCCCAATGGTGGCAAAAAATGATTTTTTTTTTCTTCCATTACACTCGATGTGAGATGTTCTTACATAGGTATTTAACTAGGTACAAGCGTATTTTACCGAGACATCGGTAGGGCAGTACATTAGGTCCATAATTTAATTTATAATGAATTCAATTTTAATAAGTTAGGTAATAAATTTAAGGTCAATTTTACCAATAAGAAATTTAATTGATGTCGTCTATATTAACTAGATAAATATAATAAAACATTTGTTTTCAAATTATATTTGTATCATATTTCATAAATTAAATTACATTTGTTATTATTGATAATAATAACAATGAAAAGGTCAAAATTAAAGAATATAATATAATTATTCTATTAGTTTCACAGAAGCTAACCAACGCTTTATGCCAACACCGCCACAAAACTGGACAAATTCATCCGTGCTGTAAAAACCATTTTCTATCAGGAGTCTAAATGCTGTCCTTCCAAAAATAGCAGTGGGTAGACTTTGTCGTCGAAGATCAATGGCGATAAATTGGTTTACCTCCAACGCTAGACTATATCTCGGAGCAATTACTATTTCTTGTAAATTGAATACCTATCCACTGATCGCCAATAAATCAACAGGCCAGACACCGTGACTGTTCTACCGCAATGTTTCACGTAAACACATACAATAGTTAATGTCAGTAGCACCACTTAGTAAAAATAAAAAAAATCTTAACAAGAATAAGGATTTGTTGTATTTTTAGTTCTTTCATGTCAACCCTAACACGAAGGATAAACGAGCATTTACATCTTTCACCCCATTAATCTTTAATTTCAGTTTATCTACTAACGCGTTATAATGTTTGAAGTTCACAATAAATCGACAGATTACAATCCTAGATTAGATTACCCGTTAGATTGTAAAATCGCGATTTTCACAATATTACGGTGACATGTCTATCCTGATGTGCAGTTAATCGCGAGGCACGGCGGTGCGCCAAATCGAGCGCGAAGAAAACGCTGCCGTACCATTCTTAACTGGAACCATTTTGCCGCATTTTCAGGCCCCTATTTGGGAACCTCTGGATATTATTTTAACTCCTTAAGAATTATTGTGAAATTGTTGTTTCATTAATAAAGAAAAGAAAATAAAATAAAATATGAAGCTGTATAAAAACTGCAGCTTTAGAAACAAGTTTAAGTATTTATCATCGCCACGAGACTTAAAATATACCTCTCTCTTGTACCTGAGCCAGAATAAAAGCAGACCTACTCTACTGCTCCTCATTTATCTATTACGTTTGTAAGCGCCGCGGGAGCAACCACAGCCTTTGTATCGCCACTATACGACTAATTGGCACAACCACTAATTGATACTAGACTCAAAAACAGACTAAACATTCAAACATTCCCGTTTCCAAGGGTATTTTGCTGGTTGATTAATAAAATTTTCTTCAAAATTCTGGGAACACGCCGGCCAAAATTAAATGGATAAAAGCACTAATGATTACGGAAATACGTCGGATCGTAAAGTCCTAATTGTGTAATAATTTGTGTGCTCCACAATATTAGTGAAGTAGGTAAATTATTTTGTAATAACACTGGACTTGATTGTTCATAATCATCATCATCATCATCATCAGCCAAATGGACGTCCACTGCTGAACATAGGCCTCCCCCATGGATTTCCACAGCGACCGGTTGTGAGCGGTCTGCATCCAGTGTGATCCTGCGATCTTCATAAGGTCGTCTGGCCATCTTGTCGGTGGACGTCCTTCGCTGCGCCTTTGGTCAAAGGGTCTCCAATCTAAGACTTTTCTGCCCCAACGGCCATCAGTTCTACGCGCTATGTGCCCTGCCCACTGCCACTTGAGCTTACTGATTCGCAGGGCTATGTCCGTTACCTTAGTTCTTCTACGTATCTCCTCGTTTCTGATTCGATCTCGTAGAGAAACACCAAGCATAGCCCTCTCCATGGCTCGTTGTGTGATTTTGAGCTTCTTTATGAGGCCCATAGTTAGAGACCACGTTTCGGATCCGTATGTCATCACTGGTAACACACACTGGTTGAAGACTTTCGTCTTCGTATTGTTCATAATAAGACCCATCTTTGTCTAAATATCGATTGTGTAAAAGTTTACCTGAATAACTAAAGCTATGACCTATGTTTATAGGTATAGTGGACAAATGATGCATCAGCATTAAACATCATCAAAAACAAATTGTTTCGTCCAAGACTAATACAATGGGTCTTGGATTTACTGAAATGTAATTTGTCAACAATAAAGCAGATCAAGAGATATAAATCTGCATTTGTATTGTATTTGAAGTGTGAATAGTCTCATGTTATTTTATTTGACTAACGCCTTCATAATATAACATAGTACTTATGCTATCACGGTAATGCACACATGATAGATACTCTTAACGTTGTTTAAAATCGTTATTCTGATACGAGCTATCTCTTCTATGAATGCGATATCAAGGCGTTTTCGATAGACAGATATGTTTTATATCTGTAACTGTAAACAATAATTACTACAATCTGGAAAATGACGTTTTCGATAGAGCGATATGTTGTTTTTCTGTGATTATAAATAATAAATACCTATACAATCAGGAAAATATCAATAATCCGCTAACTGTGACCAGATTTCATTTTAACCCGCGCGCCGGGAAAGTAAAATAAGGGTTATGATCTCAACAGTATATCGTACTGCTAAACGCCGTAAAGCTGTTTACACCACACGCGACTCCAAATTTATAACCCACAGCAAGTAACACCGCGGCCAAAAAGGGGGAACATGAGCTAAAGGAGGTAAAGAACAAAGGGTAGGGGGTAAAAAGAGGCTTGTCGGCGAAGAGGATTTAGCTCGCACTAAACAAGATTTGTGCTGTATCCTTCGGCAAATGACTCACACAAAATAGGTCTGCATTGTACTTGTAATATATTCGTGTCTTTCTAAAATCTATTTTATTATGAGAGAGAAAATTTCCACTTGAGGACGAGACACAGTAACAAGAGTGAATGGAATGTCTCCATTACATTTTACTTATACTCGCCTTGCAATGCAATGTTTCTGAAGCAATGGTCTCGTATAGGTATAGCGCGCTCAGATGTCTCGGTAACTAAACGTCCGATAACAGGCACATTTTAATACCACGGTGCTGAAATTCTGGTCTAGTCAGTGTAGCACCTCCGTTAGATTAAGATCCCAACAGTTAGGACATGTGAATAGCCCTTGATTACCTACTAAATTGTAATCATGTGAGGTTTCTGAATGGAGCCGACGATCTATTGTGTAATCGAGTGGCACAAACATCATCGCTCGAGTTCGCGCTCAATCGAAAATATGACCTATTCAGAGCAGCTGAACACACTCGAAATACGCGGGACAGTCGACATCAAAAACATGTAGTGCATGTTTCAATGAAGGATATTGAAACATGCCTAGCGGTTAAGGAAACATGGACATGAGATACTTATCTAACTAAATTGACTATCAAACTTAAGATATGATACAACTAAATAAATAAGAAGAAGAACATGGCAATGATAAACTAATTGAAAAAAAACAAGAGACTTTTATTCATCACTAGCTGTGCCCGCGACTTCGTCCGCGTGGAATAGTGACATTGGATAGAATTTTTAATTTATAGGCTTATGATTTTACAAATAAGATACTTAAGTATAAGTACTTATAAGTACGCAAGATATAAAGTATTTATATAGTACATTTTAGTACTCACTTATCATTAAAATTGGCCATATTACAACAATAAGAAGCAAGTAGTAGGTACATCAAAGGTGATCAATTATTATGACCATACCGATTATTTGGACGTTCACAATTTGTATTTCGATTAGGAATTCCTTTGTTTGATAGGATAATATGGTTACTTTACTTTTAACTACTACTTTGCCACAAAAAAAACTACTACTTTACTAACATTTTACTTTGTTGTGTGGAAAAAATGGATCTAAATATAAATTTTTTCATGGCACTGTTTTGTTATACTTTGGCAAGTACCATAAAGTACCAAATATTCATTTAATTTATACAAACCAATATGGAGGAATCACTACACATTGAATTAAAACACTTTACAGATTCATTTCCACCCACATTTATTTTAAATTGTTTCGCCTCGGCCCCGTCCCGCCTTAGCCCCGGCCCCATCGAACGGGATAAAAAGTATCCTATGTCCTTCTCCTGGTACTAAGCTACCTCCCCACCGTTTCGTCCCGGTCCCGTGCTACCCCAGCCCCGGCCCCGTCTAGCGGGACAAAAAGTATCCTATATGCAGTATCTTATGTCCTTCTCCTGGTACTAAGCTACCTCCCCACCGTTTCGTCCCGGTCCCGTTCTACCCCAGCCCCGGCCCCGTCTAGCGGGACAAAAAGTATCCTATATGCTTTTCCTGATTCTAAGCTACCACCCCACCAACTTTCAGCCAAATCGGTTCAGCCGTTCTCAAGTTATAAGTGTTGTAACAAACACGACTTTCTTTTATATATATATTTTTTCTGCCTACCCCCTAAGTCTATTGGCGTGATTATTTCTATCCTAGTTTACTCTCCAAGTGATGCTGAGTCAAATAAAAAAAGCCCCATCAAAATCGGTCCAGTAGATTCTGAGATTAGCCCGGACAAACAGACAGACAGACAGACAGACAGACAAAAATTTTAAAAATTGTTGTTTTGGCTTCTATTACGGTAATTAAGACCCCCTGTAACAATTTTTCATAAAAATCTTCAATGTACAGAAATCGATCTTTTACAGTCTTATTATATGTATATATAATATAATAATATATATAGATATAATAATATATATAGATTACAACTTCCAGTTATGAGATGGACGGATATGAGGAATATCTTGACATGTCGATCCTCCTTCTCCGATGATTTAACCTCATTTTTACAACATACAACACCAAAACGTATGCAACATCAAATAACATGTAGCACGAAAATCACGAACTTTGACGCTCTAACAAATTGCAAAGTGACTGAATTGAAATTGGATTCTAAAAATGCTTCCTAAATCACAAACCATTTGTAGTCCGAATAAATAGATTTCTATTTCATCTGCACAATTTAGTGGCATGCAAATATTTCTGCCTATTCCGATTTTTTTACTTCAATTTCATTTTAAATGCTTGGTAAAGTCTGACGCGTATTATCATGTTTTTTCGATGCTGACTGTACATTGGTACATAAATACCAAATAGCACTGAGCACGTGTATTCGCCGTATTGAGAATATTCATGTTAATAGGCGGGTACAAAGTTTTTTTGTTGAAGTGAAGTTTTCCGAACTTTTCCAGTATAATTTAATTTCCATTTTTATGTTTTCCCGTAGACATTTAATTTCGATGGTGCTGAAAATCCTCAATAAGTATTTACCTATCCATCTACTCCGTAGGTATGAACATATACATCCTGTTACATTAATGAGTTTAGTTTGTTTAAAGGACTATATATACCAATTATGCGTTTGTGAAGAAGGAAGTGCAAGAAAAAGTTTTGATTTGGAAGAGCTATTTTTAATTTTTTTAGTATGTAGATTTTTGTTCAAAATAAACGCAGATAATTCAATGAAAAATAAACTCTATTACTGTACAAATTATATATTTATGCACCTTTTTATCGTTAAGGCAGGCATTATACACACGGATTCTCTATACTTCACTTTCATTTTAAACTAACTAATTACTAATTACGTCGTACAGGTATATGTATACCTGTACGACGTAATTAGTTATTTTATCATATTTATGCCTCACACCGAATGTACCTTGCTATTATGGAGTCTGGCTTGAGTTTTGTTGAGAGAAAACACATTAACACACACAATGGACTCATGAATACGGTAATAGAATAAATAACTAAATAGCTCTGAGGCTGAATGTTTTGAGGGAAAGGCAGGCACTATAGGTTTTGTAATTGTAAGATAATATTTTTTTGTCTAAGGCAAAGTTCGGCCATATCAGTGGTATTCAAACAACAAGAGAGTGTCATCTTCAGCGCATTACTATACATTGGGCCTGATTATAGTGAAACACCAACTAAAGCTAAAGTAAAAGTCTCTTTCTCTTCTAAATACAGCGTATTTCTAGAATAAGTCCCACTATTTACCAACTGTTAAAACCATGTAAATTAGATTTTGCATAGTACAGTTGGCATTAAAAATGTTTATCTTTTACAGTTTAAAAAGTCGTACTAAGGTGCAATTAAAATTTACACATATTTCTGATGCCATCTGTACACACTCGGAGGATATCGTGTGACTAATGCGAGCGCCGTCGAATTATTTAGCGCGAGTTGAATGATGCGCCATTAGGAACGCGACGAATCCGGTGACGAATGGGAAATTATGGGGAAAACGCATTTGACGTGCGAGATCGTATCGCGAATGAGGTGACACGTAAAATAATGTAGCATGTATCCTTATGGATTGCAACTTATGTGCCCTGGCTGGGCTGAAGTATATCATGCTATAGGATTAGGAACTGACGGTAGAAGGGGTTATTGCGGATAAAATTTATCTGCAGAGAAGTTCATCTAAAATTTAAATATTTAATACGTCCAAATCATAGAGGTTGACAAAAAATCTAGACAGTGATTTTTTAATCCATACCTAATATTATTCATATTTATTTAACTGTACATTGATCTTTATGATTTGCAATAAAGAGTTATCTTATTTAATAGGCAAATATTTGATTCTTCTGTAATCAAAAACAGATTCATCTTAAATTCATTTATCTCGCAGCCAAGTGAACGCTTTATTCAATCAAAGCAGCTACTGTAGCACAAAGTTCCTACTCTGTGGTTACTTGTATTTGCAGCTCAAACCGTCACTCTCACTCACACTGAGATTTGTTGTGGAGTAAGTACGACTGCAAGAATTGTAAGTTCAGATATCTTCTTTCGAGATGACGCCCCTGAGCCAGAGATAAGAATTATTCGAGGCCTCGAGATCTCGTGAATAATGCAACCGTACGCAGTTTACGCACTGATTCCGTCAGTCCAAAAGAGATGTCAGCTGTGGAAAGCTACTGGTTTATTTATAGAGGGGTAACCAACCACACATATTGACTTATTGGCGCTAAGCGAGCGTATTTTGTCGCAGTGAAGGATTAAAGTTGCAATCCTGTATTAGTTTTACTACTGTTCAATTATTATTAGGTCAATGAAAAGAAAATTTCAAAAATATACAGGGTGACATTGCTAGGGGGTACCAAATTTTTGGAGTTGAATCAGACCATCAATATGGGGATAATAAGACTATCAATATTATGGTCGAAATCTTAAATAAATTTTCACCTGCCCCATACAAATTCAGCCAGCTGCATTGACGATAATGTATGAAGAGGCAGATTAAATTAAAGTTCTGAAGGATGGCCCCAATGCATTAATTTACTTCCTGAAATGTTAAACCCCCTTGCAAAGTAAATTCGGTACAATATCGTGCTTAATTTTCAGTTCTCGCTAATTAGGAAAATAATAATAAAAACGTACTTGAACATAAATTGTACAATCTGAGTAGTAGAGGCTAACTTATTGACCATCGAATCATAACAATCATCTCGCCCTATTGGTTATGGATAACCCAAAATATAAATAAATAAGTAAATCCGTAGATCAAGGGAAATATCCTCAATAATATGATCAGCGGGCAAACAACGGGCAAGTTAATGGAATTTGTTTATCGCCTTGCAATATCCTGCGGGTTGTCGATATTATTGACCTCCTTTTCGTCCGATATTTTTGGTCCGGATTATTTCATTATCCGAAGCGGCTTTCGTAATCCGCGTCGCGGTAAAAATGTACAGTCTCCTTTATAAATATCAGTCATGTTTAGTGTAATGTGATGAGGTTGGAAAACGTGAAGTGAGAAGTAGAAGTTTGGAATTATATAAAGTGAAAAGTTGTTTTTGGCGCTGGTGTTACCTTGACTTGTGATAATAAGTCCATGGTAACGTGAATATACCTTTGATATATTGATAAATATATATTTTTCTTGCTAATCGTTTGTACATAGGTGTTTTAAAAAAAAATGAGTTTATATTTTCAGACAGCACGTGTCATCAACATTTTTAGGGATAAAGTAATAAATTATGACTATCTGAAAAGATAACAAACTGTTTAATAATTAATTTTGACCATTTGAAGAGATAACAAACTGTTTAATATATGATGCAGTCTGGTTGTAATTACCTATTTTGACAAATGGCTATGATTGATAAACCTATTCGCTAAAACTGCATATTCTGAAAAACAAACACCTACCTTTTACCTTAGTTTCATATCAATATCTGCAAACAAATATTAACAACGCAATACTACACCAATGGGTTCGTTTTTTGGCGGAACTTCGTCTAGAATTCGAGCTTTGTTTTGCAGAAGTTGAGCTTTTGTTTATTTATTTATTTATTTATACTTTATTGCACAACCACAGTTTGTACAAAAGGTGGACTTAACGCCATATGGCATTCTCTACCAGTCATACCTTTTTTTTTTTGTTCGTGGCCCGAGCTTTGAAAGCTGCCGAGGTAGAGGCGATTGTTATCGAAACGTGCTTTAAAACTATAAGCTAGAGAAGTTCTGTTAAAAAATATGCAAGTACTTAACGTTTAAATCAATTGCTAATGTATTTTTCTCTGTCACAATTGTTACCACTTTCTTTATCAGCTTTCGATAAATAGTTTGGCACTGTTATAAAAATTAATTGAATGTTGAATATTTAGATTATGAAATAATAAAAGACCCTCAGAAGTGGACTTTCTAACTTTTTAATGTTAGTAATCAAGCTTAAAACAACCAAAATTATTAGTCAAACATTTTTCTTTTCGACTAATGCTACAAGTAGGTACACATTTTATAGAATTTGTTTATTTGTTTATTTGTTTATTTATTTAAGAAAACCAACAGCTAAAAATTACTTATACTAATTTACAATGTACTAATAAATAGTAAGCCAATACTAGGTCTTCCTTTTGTTACGATTAGTACAAAAGTTGTGAGACTTAACTTAACTTATCGTTAACAATGAATATTCCGTTGCATTCATGAACATAAAAAGTGCTTTTTTCGAAGTCAGTGTATACCACATCAACCTGCCCACCACCGTCCATATTTGTCAAGACGTAATTAGTGAAAGATGACAGATTCGTGATAGCGGATCGACGGCGCAAGAAGCCATGCTGACAGTCCGACATACCTTTATGAATAACGGGATATAAGGCATCATAAACAAGTTTTTCAAAAACTTTACCTAATGTATTTAGTATTGATATGCCTCTGTAGTTCTCCACGCATGTTTTTGAGCCCTTCTTATGCAGAGGTATGATATGGGCACTTTTCCATGCAGTGGGAAAAGTGCTCTCACCTAAAGATCGGTTAAAGATAATGAATAGCGGCAATGCTAATGATTTAGCGCAATGTTTCCAGAAGAAGGGGGGAATGCCGTCACAGCCGGCACCCTTTGAGCAATCCAGGCTGGTTAGTGACTTATGTACAGTCTCAACAGTAATGTTGAATGTTGAGATTGAGTCGGCGCTCATAGAAATTTGCGAAATAGGTCGTGATGTGATGCTAGAATCACCAAAAACACTTTTAAAGAACTCGCTAAACGCTTCACAAATTGATAATCCGTCTGTGTAGGTGCTGGAGCCTAGCGTAAGGGTCCTTGGGTAGTTCGATCCCCCACGCAGTGACTTGATATACGACCAAAACATCTTAGGACAGTTTTTTACCGAGTTTTCGACACTACTGATATATTTTTTATAGCAAGCTTCTTGGACACGGCGTTGTCTTTTACGCAACAAAGAAAACTCATCGTAATCGAGGAGATTATTATATTTTTTCCACCTTGAATGCGCTTTGGCTTTTTCTTTTATTATTTTAATCAGAGATTTACTGAACCAAACTGGATATTTATGAGCCGAGCTACGCTGTCGTGCAAAGGGGACAAAATTTGATATAGCGTCATTAACAATGCTGTAAAACAAATCTGTAGCGTCATTTACTGTGCTTGATCCCACAAGACACTGCCAGTCGATTTCTGAGAAATGTTTGTTCAAACTATCGTAGTCTCCTCGCTTATAATTGCGCCTTAAACTATTTGACTCGATCAGAGGCTTAATCGCTAAATCCATCACTTCCGCATGAAATGAAGGGTGAGCACAGTCCTCACTGACAAACGGAGAACACTTTTCTATTATAAGCGGTAAGTTACAGAACGCTAGATCTAGGGTGTTCCCTGCATAGTTAAGTAAATTGTTAAACTGAGAAAATCCTAAGAGGGACAAATCGTTTATAAGTTGAATGGCCGCGTTCTGTACCAATACGGGTCCGTTTTTAAGAAAAGTTGGATTATTATTAATCCATTCAATACATGGCAAATTAAAATCACCCAGTATTAAATAATTGTCTTTTGGATTGCAATTGAAGTTACTGTTTATTGAGTTTATTACAGAGTAAATATCTTGTGGAATGCGGCTGCTATCTGGTGGAACATAAACAGCGCTTATATGCAGGGCAGCAGACGAACTAAGTGTTTGCGCAGGTATCGAGACCGTCAACATTTCAACGGGCGGCAGCGGTTCATGATCATCATAACGACGCGCCCCGAGACTACTTTTAACTAAAACCATTACTCCACCCCCCTTTGTCTTACCGCTTGAACCAAGATCACGGTCCCGTCGAAAAACGTCATATCCACCAACAGATACCTCCCCATCAAAAAAACTATCCAGTAACCACGACTCAGTTATAACCACGACATCGTAAGTACTAGAGTATAAACTTTGTCTGAACTGCAAACATTTTGTTCTTAAACCACGTACGTTCTGATAGAAGACGGTTAAACTAGGAGCCATCGAGTTTTACGAAACTCCAATAATATAGTTCACTCGATTTTGCAATGACCATAAATATATTTAAGAAAATAATATTCTTTGTAGTGTGTAATACATATTTGCTTGACACTTCGCGCGAGACTCCGTAGGTATTGTTTACTTTACTTAATAATGATAATATCAAAACATACATTACTTCGGCAATCAAAATAATGGTAAAAAGCGGTGGCTTAAAATAATAATTGTTTGTATTGTATTCGTGAGGGTAAGTTGCAACTATCTTCGTAGGAATCGTGTAGCACTGGCTACAGCTAAGACCACTGTTGTACAGCGTACGCGTTAAAAACAGGTGCGCGATATCGGTACCGCAGCAAAAGCATTTTGGTTTATAACGTACTAGCTTTTGCCAGCGACTTCGTCCGCGTGGAATAGTGACTTTTTTCTCCCGTTTTTTATACATTTACCACCATATCTTTGCTCCTATTGGTCGTAGCGTGATGTTATATAGCCTATAGCCTTCCTCGATAA
This sequence comes from Pyrausta aurata, assembly GCA_963584085.1. Classification (NCBI taxonomy): domain Eukaryota; kingdom Metazoa; phylum Arthropoda; class Insecta; order Lepidoptera; family Crambidae; genus Pyrausta; species Pyrausta aurata. The sequence goes on along the minus strand of OY757253.1, from coordinate 287,468 downwards.
CTGGACTATCCAACACAAAAAGAATTATTCAAATCGAACCAGTAGTTTTGGAGATTAGCGCGTTCAAACAAACAAACAAACAAACAAACAAACTCTTCAGCTTTATAATATTAGTATAGATTGTAGTGTTAAAATGCATAAGGTAGTTTACGGTAACACTGCGATTTAAGTTCTGTTTTATTAAAAGTAAAACCGTGAAAACAGAGTTATAATATGCTCGTAATAAAGTTAGTTGTTTGTGCATAATATGCGAAACTAATACAATGGAAACGCGCAAATAATAAACAATTGACATAAGCATTAATGACTTTAAATTATCATAGCACGAAGGAATCATAGTTATAAGTAAGTCATTGTGTGTATAGGGAATGCAGCGTAAGAAAGGACTCACATGTTTTGGTCGAATGCATAATGTTGGAAGATTGTTGTTTACTCGGGCCGCCATAGACGTAAGTAAGCTAGTAGAAAGGGCAAAACATAACATCACATTTTTAAATAAATACATTTGCTCAACTACGCAACATATTATCAAACATATAATCACTAAACCAATAGTTTCAGCCAGTCCTAAAAAATTTTTTTGAAGTCTTCTTCCGCAGTTATCAAGATCGCTGGACTTGTAATGTGTCGTTTTTACGTACATAAATTTTTCCATATTTGGTCCAAGTATACTGATAATCTTTCATTTTAGCCAGCTGTTTGCATCTCTGTAGTAATAATTTATTGGTAATAGTCAAGTGCTCATTCACGTAGATGGATTTAGGGGCACCTCGCAAATTGAAGTCTTCTGGTGATAGGCGATATTTGCGTGCAGATGAGATGAAATTGTCTCTAAGTATACGGGATTTCAATTTCGCAATGATCGCTCTAGGCCTCCCTGGCGCTTTAGTCTTAGGTGTTACTCTGTTAACTTGCACTATGTCTGTTTTATTCAGATCTATATTTAACTTTTTTGCCATCGTTAGAATCATCATGTTTAAATCTTCCCCCTTCTCCTCTGGCACACCCATAATCTCCAAATTAAGCAATCTATCTCTCTGCTCAGCTAAATTCATTTCCAGTTGTAATTGGCGATTTTGTTTTTTTATTGCTTCTAACTCGCTTTCTAAGATGTTAATTTTCTTTATATCTTTGTTAAATAACTCAACTTTTTTAGTGATATTGTCTTGTTGATCACTGCAGAACTGAGTAGATTCTTGCAAATGGACTATTTCCTTCTCTAAGGCTGTGAATCGGTTGTCGAGCGATTGTACTGATTTTTTGATATCCGAGTATTCTGAGCGGATATTTATCATCTCGGTCTTTAAATCCTGAGAGGTTTGGTTTATATCAGCGAGATTATCTTTCAGTGAATTAAGAGTCTCATTGATGAGAGAATTATCCCTGACGATTTCCGATTTCCAGTTATTTAAGGACGCCATCATTCTATCTGAAAATTTGTTAAATGCGTCGGTGTAATCTTCGGTATGTTTCCTCTTACGAATCGTTACACCGGCCTCCTCTTCCATTAGTTTCAATTTTGTTAAGTCTGGCGTTGAGCTCGCGTTCTCCTTGGGCGATCGTAGCATGTCTGACGATTGCTAAGTCTATGGATGTTATGCACGAAGTCCGCGATAAGAATAATCTCACAATTCGCACACTTGGGAGAACTAGTGTTTTACGCACTTGTTAATAAGGAAGTTTATTGATTGAAGACAAGAGATCGAGTTTTAACTAACAACACGTCTGCTCACAACTAGACACGGACGACGTATGAATATCTTGCAAGGTCTCGTTATAGTTATTTATCGATAAGTTTAGTTTTTAATCAGTTATTTCATTTTATTGACATGCAAATTAAGCTACAAATTGGAATTGTATATTTAAGCAGTAATTAAATGGTCAATTTGCCTGGAAATTATGTACATGTCGGTAATTAATATTCATTAATATTCATCATACTTAGTAGATTTCACTACGTGTTTAAGATAATCAAGTCTCATAATTGGCTTCATGAAATATTATTACCACTATTTTTATGATACCTACTTTTCTTATCTAGCATTAAACATACTAATGAATCTCTATGATTTTCTGTCTTTGTGTTTCTGTTAGTGACCATGAAAGTTTAAAACAATATAATGAATGGGGTTGTTTGGAGGTGACCGGAATATAGGATAGAGAGTAAGAAGAGTTTAGTTTAAACCGATTTGTAGGATGTGCTAGATAGTGTAATTGACTGAACTGATTAAACATTATTTCTATTCCAAATCACCCACCAAATTAATACTTTTGAGCAGATACGTGAAGTAACTGAGAGTTTTTACAAAACGAGAGTGATGAAAGCTTAATAAAAGGAGGGAGGCTCAAACCTTATAGAAAAATTTTGATAGTACCACTTTACCCACTTTTGTATTTGTTGTGGTTGGTTGATAATTTAAACTAATATGAAACTATAATTAAGTACATGAATAAGTATGAAAGCTCCGCCGGAATCGGATAAGTGCATTTATTAAATCAAAGTCGAATTAAAACTAAGACAATGCATGGCTAAAAAATAAACTTAAAACCAAGTTATTCGAAACATTTTTCTATGTATACAAAATTAAATGCTTTAAAACACCAAACCTTCACAGGATACGCTTATACAATTACTCTATTTTTTTATTAGTTTAGATAGATTACACTTAATTTTTCTTTACTGTTTATTTAAAATAAATTATTTTGAGGCTGTAAACCAGCGTCGTTTTAGCAATTTCAGTATGTAAGGACACGGACTGAAAGAAAAGAAACAAGGTGAATTCCGAGTTTCACAAAGAGGATCGAGAAAGCAAATATTTGAGCGTTTTGATGGGCCCGGATTAAATTGAATCAACTCGCCGTGATTATTTCTTGTTAGCTATTGAAATCGACATTATGATTTGATAAAAGCTTTTGTTATACGTCTGTAAGTCCTTAAATTAGGGTCGCCGCTCAAGTGGTCTGCCATTATTGGAAGTTTTCGAAGTGCGCGGGTTTGTTTTAAGGTTTGCTTTTGATTTCATTGAAGTTTTCCTAGTTAGCACTTAAGTGTTTGAAATGTTTTAGGCCTGGTGATATTTTTTACTTAATTTTAGTAACATGATTTCTTAATTGACTTTCCAAGAAGATAAAACAGATATAGTAAACGGAGTGTTTCTATTATCAATAAAAAAGAGCGATATTATAATTACGAAACTTTTATATGAACGTTGTTTAATTTATTTGTAATCTTCGTCGTATGACTTACAAAACATTTTTAAACACATATGTATACCAAATGTCTTATTTGCCTTACCCTGCACTTTATTACTTCGCTTAAATTACACTCAAAATAACATACTCCCGCAAGAAATATACCCCAAAAATACACACTAAGCTATGGCAGATATTCCGATTCACATGCCACGCCCCGCGGCATGCATGGCTAGAATGGGGTCATGCATTTGTTGCCATGCCGTTACGCAGAGGTTATGGCCAAGAAATATCGCTTCTTGGTCCTTATTGCAATGCTTGTGTCCAAAGCTGACAGTGAGGAAATAATTTGCTCAACGTATTTTTTTGTTTTATGTATTTTGAATAAAATATATACAGGTTTACAGGTTGACATTTTTAATTTACTGTGAATGCAGTGTTTTAAAAGAACGTCGTTCTTACTATGGATTTAGCTGCAGATTAAATTGTTTGAGGTCATTGCATTTCGGCTGTTTTAAATTGAATTCAATGTTAAGTTTTTGTCACTTTTACCATCGGAACGCTATTTTTAATAGAAAAAGAATATTAGTTTAGAAGAAAATCGTACTAGCAAATGACAGAGCAAAGGTAAGATAAAAAGACAAATTCAAAACTAAATGAATCTTTTGTGCACATACTCGTATTTGTTACATCTTGATAAAGACGTCTTATTAAGAATTCTATAAACAACATCACAGTCTATCATGTTTTACCAATGTTTCAAAGGAACACCGCAGAAAGAGCCGCTTCCAAGAAATTGTAAAAACATAAAGGTAACATGTTAGAGCTGAATAAATAAAAGCTAGAAATTTTAATAAAGTCCCGAGCAAATAAATCCGCAAAAGCCTGCCGGACGAATTACAAAGTCGGCACGCGACGCCGCTGCAATCAATGATGGCAGGTGAAAAACTATGGGTTGGTGTGAGTCGGATTATTACTCTAAAGGTTCTGTATATTGATATAATTCGATTTGTTTTATTTATTTGAGATGGAGGTTTACCGTGACTTCGCCACAGCTCATCTTGGATATAATGCTCCCTCTCTCACCATACCTTATCATCCCATTTTGAGATCAGAGAAAACATGTACAAAACCGGTAACTAATAAATAATTCTTTTTAATTAATGAGTAGGTAAAAACACACTTCGTGCGTACAGAAAAACTTTATAGTGTTTTCGCATAGGTACTTGTTGAGTTAAAATGAACCCCAATTTCATATAGGCTTTTTTCCATAAAATCTATGACCACTAGTGATAGGACAAAACAACTTTTAGCTTAACTTTTGCCAAATAAAATCAGTTTTCGGTCAAAACCGAGGGACGAAATTTTGAAACATAACAAATTTATCACGAAATATTTTTAACAGAAATTCAGTGTGTTGTGATCGCAAATACTACATAGACTTTTCCCATAAAATTTATTTACCTTTGATACGTATAAATGAAGTCTGTATATTTGATTATCAAACATATCATAAATAAATAATTACATTTGCTGAAGATGCATTGACTACAGAACTAAAATTTAAGACAGGAAAATTGCAAAAATTTTAAGAAATATCGGCAAACTATATGTCAAATACTAGGAATAAATCTGAAATTAAAGAAAGAGGAGAAAACCTACCACACATATGTAAAAGTTAAACTACCCTCAACTATCCCTTGACCTTATAAAACGTCATTCAGTATAAAATACTGGGCCGGTCGTTTGGTTGCAATTCGCAAAAATACGGAGAACAATAATCTTCGCTGGGAATATTTTGGGGATCGAGCATGTCGGAGGAGATGAGGGGGTGATGGGGGATGAAGGGAGGGGGAGGGGAATTTTTCCAGGCGATTGCAACGCATTCTTCAGGATCCGGCGATCCGCGCTCGGTGTCGTATATTCACACCCGTGAGTATCACAAGCAAATCAAAACAGTAAGATAATGACGAACGGACGAGGAAATGCGGAGTGTTCTTTCTTTTAACTTGTTATGGAACATTTTCACTGCATGTAGATCAAGAGCTAGACGGCCGACAATCTTTGAGTATCTTGAGGTTGGTACCTATCTGACTGATCTGACCTGGTTTCGTTTTGTTGTCTCTGTCGCTTTTATGTTATTTGTCATCTCACACGTGTGTCTCCCCGTGTGTAGCAGATTATTAGGAGTAGGTACATGTATTTTGTGCTCCGGTTTGTTAAAAGGTTTATTTATTTATTTATTTATTTTATTCTTTATTACACAGACAAAAGAAAGTACAAATGGCGGAGGCTTGGCTGTTCTCCTAAAACAATCTGCGTCCCGCGCCCCGGTGACAGATGCGGCTCTATCTGGTTAACAACCGCGGATTATGGCGTCACATTTCTCCGGAGACCTCTGCACAATTCATTGGATTGAAGACCTACGCTTGTGAACTTAATTCTTCAAATCATAGTCGTGACGAGCACTGTTTTGCTGAAATTGCGGACAACATAAAATCTCCGTCTTGGCTTAATTTTTAGGTCAGCAACGCGGGTCTGGAATGAGTTGCACTCTTATTTTGTTTCTTTTGTTACAATTACAACCGGAATCTCGTCTGAAAAAGTTCTTTTTGTTTACAAATCTTCGTTTAAATTGACTAGAATTGTACGAAAAAGGTTTTTATTTTAACTGTTTAGGATTTATTTAAGAACACGCGATTTAAGACCTTGCTGTGATAACATAAGCAAGCTTATATTTTTGTTAGAATCGAAGACTGCTTAAAGGCTAGTTCTAGCGGTAGTTTGAAAAACAGCACACTAGAGATCATCTGTATCTACGTTTTACATTTTTATCTCATCCATGTTTATTTTTCAAATACCTAAGCCCTATTCAATCCAAATCACAACGCCTTACAATATGACTTTAAATAAAACAATTACCAACCTTTTCAAATATTACCCCATAAAGTATCACGTAAGCGACCCAACTTACCTTCGGCTCACACAGTTCCGAACTATTTGCATAAGTTTCCGACAGGGGGCGTCCCGACCGCAGCCAATATTAGTTTGTCAAAATATTTCCCCGGTATCATTGAAAGGAAGAAAAGACGGCCGAATAAGTTTCGGGTAGTTATGAGGTTCCAGGTACGCTGTAGACGTAGGGTTGCCGAAAATGTAGTATTTAAAAAAACTACCTTATTTATAACGCAATGCTTTATATGAGGGGCGAAGTATAAAAAGATTAGCACAAAAGCTTTGGTAGACACTTCGTAAAAAAAGTGTTTAATGAATCTGACGGATTTATTTAACAAAATATAAATAAAAATTGTTATCTAATACCGTCTTTGGCGCCTTGCTCCATGGATAGTATTTTTTTTAACAACGTTCTTTCATTCTTTATGCTTTTCCTTACCTGAAAGTTGTCTGTAAGAAATTGCTTCAAGCAATAAGACCGCCAGAATTGTACTTCTTTTTAATATTTAAGATGTTTCTCTATTATTTATTGTTTATGGTTTGCAATAAAGTATATATATTATTATTATTATTAACGTGTGATTGTGGGTCGCCAAAGTAAAGTTTCAAAACAATATCGTATTATTGGTGGGCATCCCTGCATCTGTGAATAGTTTTCAATTCGACGTGACGGCCCAAGCTCGGGTTCTTGTTATAGTCACTTCTGTCACGGCGAAATTGAGCGCTCTGACTGTACGACTTTGAACTAGAGTTTTTGGTGGACTCGAAAGAGGACCGCCGTATGTGTGATAGGTAACTTTGTGGGAGAAAAGTTGAAAGATGAATATCGGGGTTGGAGTAGCAATAATTACGGCACTTACAACAATGCATATAAATAACGCAGTTTTTTGGGAAATCGTAATAAAAGTTACATGAAAATTCATTAACACTAGCATGGAATTGTTTGGTTATCATGCTGATATCAATAACTATAACCTGTCTTATTCTACCTAAGTCTAATTATCAGGTGAAAATAGTTTGCCATCCGTAAAACACAATTTATCCATTGCAGCAACAGCATAGATAAAGGCAACTAATCCACTATTGGTTCCATTTCAGGATACTGATTACATCAGACAGCTGGTCCCAAACTTTACCAGTTCAAATTAAAAGATAAAAAACAATAGAAAAATACACATAAAATATTTCGTAACTGTAAAACACATACAAGTTCTCAGGACTACGCTTACTGACCATTTCAAAACTAAATTAGCTTAAACGAAGTATCTCTGCGTTTTTGATAAGCTCTACATATAACTTTATCCATCTATCGTCTTTATACTATACTCCTTTGATTTATGATTTTATACATTCGATTCTTATATTCGTAACCTTATTTTTGCTTTTTAATGTATACTTATGTAATATTATGTATTTGTATATATGTTTGTTATACCCTTAACATGTGCTTTTTCTTTCATTCTTTTTTCTTTATACTATTTTAAAGATTCCAGAAGTCCAGGTTTACTATAGTTTGGGAACCCGCCGCCTGCGCAATAATGACCAGCAGCATTAGTATGCCGTCCAACTCGCTCACCGGTGAATGTGCCCTGATTGCCGTCGATGTAAACGGCGTTAATTTATTTGGTCGACCTGCCTTCCCACAGCGTGATGATGTAACGAGTAAGCGATAGCGATGCGTTAGTGTGACGTGGCCATAAACGAGCCATAGCCAGCTTCTTGGCGATGATTTCACTTAATGGTAAGAGGGTGATGATGCGGTCTAGAAATATTGTCTGACCAGTAACAAGGTATAGTATAGTTAGCCTGTAACATTCCACTGCTGGGCAAAGACCTTACCTTAACTTTCAGGTATTTGAGCTTGACCAGTGATAACCAAGATTGAATTTAACCCATTTTAATGCTATTTACTTTAATGGTTTAGAATGTTTCTTAACACTCACAGTGTCATAATTGAATATTTAAAAGATTTATTTATTTTATTTTATTTTACATTTTTTGGCAAACTTACAGCTAGAAAAAGATTGAATTAAAAACAAAAACTATTTACTTTATCTAAAAAAAGTTCAAGCGTTCCAAGTGTGTGCACTTTTAAAAGTGTCAGGGAGCGTATATTTCATATGATTCGGTGAATTCGTAATTCTGTACTGGCTTTACTTATTTAAATGCTGCTCAATATCTATTCGCCTCTTAAACCCAAGTTTAAGTTAGTGTATGGATATTTATACAGATACAGTGTACTGTGTTGAAGTGACTCACTCTATAAATATGAAACTACAAATTAATTTTCTGTGTGTCCTCAATATGGTATTTTCTCTTACTGGTTAGAACTTGGCATTTTTATGATTGTCACCAATTGCAATTTTACAGCAATGTAGCTACATAATTCCCCCTTGTACCCTTCCATGTGTTGCAGATCGATAACCGTTCGACTTTTTCCTTTACGCCTAATGAGGTTTGCCCGTAACACGATCGCGCGGAATTAGATCCAGTAAATACGAGTATATCTCGTGTCAAAGGAGCGGGATGAGCCGGTAATGAGATTTGCAAATACATAATTCTGTTATTAAGATGGAGTTGGTGGAAATGTACGTCAATATAAAATTTTTGGATCCTCAAAAGGCATATTCCATTTGCCATTTCAAAAATATTATTCAGTTCAAAGACAAAAGTCAAAGTCTCTAAATCAACTAATTTAACTTATCTTCTATATATATAAAAAAAGTCGTGTTTGTTACAACACTTATAACTCGAGAAAGGCTGGACCGATTGCCATGTTTTTTGATTTGTTGGATTTGTTTCCGTCCCGAATAGCAGAATACATCTTATAAACAATGAAAACTCGATATGTGTAGTGAATACTTAATCATTGATTTCCATAAAACGGGGCTGGGGTGGGACGGGGCTGGGGGCGAAACGAAGTTCGCTGGGACCGCTAGTTTCATATGATTGGAAGTTAATACAGCAAAATAGGTACTTATTAACATGGAATATTTGTAACATTCAATTAGGTAGAGTTATATTTTAATAAATTTTCTTTACAAAGTGTCTCAAAACTATCCGTTAGGAATAAAAAGAGATACAAGTATCTTAACTTTTATTTATAAATCTGAAAGACGATAAATTTTATCAAAACCAACATTTTTCGAAGTCGTCAGTGCGACTCTTTCGCTTGTGTTTCTAATTCGAATCAATTTATTTGAACAACTATACTTAAATCTAATCTAAGTAAAGTGGCGAACTTATGATTCCAACAATTAGGGGGCCGAGCCGACTGACGACGAGTTAGTACGAAGTTAGGGTTAAGTTAATATTTACGCTGAGCCACCAATCGGTTCTAAATGACATTTATTCTGAAGGCGGTTGAGGAGAAGAACTTAATAAGACATTTTGTTATACCTTATCAAAAAAATTAGCAGGATTTAATACTAAGAATCGTGTTAAGGTAAATTAAAAAGGCTTGCGCTAGTACCTACATACTTAATACTTTTACAATTTACAGTACATACAACAACGCATTTGCATGTAACATTGCGTCAACTCAAGGCGGCGTTAGATGTTAGCTACTTTACTTGATTGAATAAGTTTAAGTGTCTCATGCCTACAACAATGTTTTAACTATGTGTATACTAATATTCATTTGAATAAGATACGTCTATGCTAGATACGTCTAGGCAGACACAAACCGAATTGTAATGAGGCCAAAAGCGTCAAGCTATCACGAATAAGTATACTATCAGTACAGTATACCATAGCCATCAAAGTAAAAAAAATTCAACACAACATACGAAGGTACCTATTTCAGTGTTATTCAACATTGTACAAAATAAAAACACATTCAATTTACCGTAACTGTTTTTTTTATACACTCGTAATTGTTTTTAGCCAATCAAAGGCGGCCATTTAAACCTAGAGCGCAAGATTGAAGGTCTATTGGTCCCGCGGGGCGCCGGTATATCAAAATTATTTGCCAACATAAATCGCAGACCGGTCTTATTTGTATTGGTATACAAACAGTTTCCATGTACGAGGGAAATCAATTACGTAGAACCGTACTGAGCATGAAAATGATGTGTAATTTAATAAAAAGAAACAAACTGAATTGGAGGTGGAATTGTTTTAAATATTAGACGGTAATATTAATGTATTAAAAATTAGAGGGTAATATTAATATTTGTATCCATATCTGGATCTAAAAGGAAGCCACTTTAAATGTGGGCGTGAAAGTACAAGTTTTACTTTCTAAAAAAGTCACAAAATGATCCGAAAGCAACACACAACTATTTATTTCTAAAACTATGAAGTTCATAAGCTTAATAATTGTACCTAGTTTTTACTCTTTTCTTACAGTTAGTTTATCTTAGAGTCCCACACTTTTTGTTAAGCCCAAGCAAGATCACATTCAAAAGTTACTGTTCTTGTTTCAGATGCAGAATTACACAAGAATTCGTGAGTGTATATAAAATATGAAGAAACGCAAATAACATTATTGAATACCGAGAAAATAAAAGTTGAAAATACCAATAAACGACCTTCCAAAATCTTATTCTTCGATATATCCACACTCAATGCCTAGGGGACATTTTCCACAAAACTCGGTATAGAGTCAAAAGAAGAACAATTATTTTTATTCCAGAAATATCCTTAACTTCACGACAATCAAACAGCTATTCCAAAAACGATATTCACAATCAAAGAGTCAAAATACACAACAATATTGTACCTATTTTGATTGAAATATTATCAACTCAGTGGCATGTGATTAAAGCAAAAACGAAGAGAATAGATATAATTATTACACAAGAGGTATATAAATGTTAGGTTAGGTATTATATCTGCTATTTGCTAGGGCTGAGCTGTATACTACTAGCAGTGTCAAAGTTGGAGGATAGTAAACAGCCACCTAAGTAGTGGTTGGCTTCAAATATGTTAATTAAGCTGTCTCAGATAAACAGCGGCAAGATAACCAAAATGTAGTGGGGAGTCTAGTGGGGTGGGATACTCTATTAAAAGCTCCATTATTCAGTGACGATCCTGAACCATGGTGAGTAAACGTCAACATGACATAAATGAGCGTTTCCCTGGTATTGGGTAGAAACAATATCAGTTCTGTCACGAAAAGGCATTTGACTGGGCATTAAGAGATGGGAAATCCCCGGTTCTTACGCTGTGGTGTGAAAGGCAAGAGGGAACCACAACACTATATTCCCTAATTTGGACTCCAGTGATAGTATATGACTCATTTGAATTTGAGAGAGTCATATTCATAACGTCTAGACTCATCATCATCTAATTTAAGAGCCAAGCTCTTGTCGGTGGAGTTTTTTCCATTCTTTACGCTCTTCCGCCATTCTCTTGACCTCTTGATACGACGCAACATTCAACTTTTGCTTTATTTGATGCATATAGCTTATTTTTGGTCTTCCTAGACTAGACTAGACTAGTTTGACGTAAAGCTAAAGTCCCGCGAGTCCCGCCCGTGCGCAATTTTTGGTTTCTTATTTCATCTTTAAGAATTCAAATGATGATGACACTGCGAGTGTTAAGAAATATTTTAAACCAAGGTAAAGCTAAGGTATTAACATAGTTTTTAGGTAATAACTTAGTGCATCTAAAGAGTGAAAAAAAGTATGTTCAAAATAACAATAATTTATATGTTAGTTTTTGCGTTTCAACAATAAATGGTAGTTTTTGGTAAACTTTTTGATGCCGACATGTTGGCTACTCTTTTGACTATCAAACGAATTCATTTTTATTCTTCTAGGTAGTGAACATCGGTAGTTATTGCCAAATAAATGAAGCCACGTCTCGGAAACAAAAGAAAAAATATCTGTTTTTAAAAAAACAAGTAGAAATAAATGGTTTATTTCAGTGGGTTTGTCGATAAAATTTACCATATTTCAGCGCCTTAACGGATCAGACATCGGTGACCAGACACACTGTAGATAGAGTAAGAAATTAGCAGAACATACTACTCCTAATAACAACTTGAACTCCACAAAACATTAACAATTGAATAACCTGTAATTAAAAGATACATAGGAATAACGGAACAATACCATTTTGAATTGAAAACGGTATTGTTCCTTAAATATTTATTTTGTCCTTCTACGCTCCATTCTACGCCATACAACAAACAAACCACCTGAATACGTCGAAATGAAGTTTCCATTCAATCGAACAATTTAATACCCGGCCTCCATATTTTTTCTTGGCGCCCAAATAGTTTGTGATGTCAAACAATAAACTTTTACCGCCGTAAATATTGCGAAATAACACATAAAACGTAAATCAATGGCGTATTTTGGGTCGCTAGTAATTTCCTTTGTATTTTATTGTTTAGCTTTCCATGAGATGTAGCGACTTCCGCCGTCATACCTATGTATCTTTTAGCTAGAACTCTATACTGGATGTTTTTGGAAACATAAAGTATTGTTTATTTAATTGAAATTTGCATTTATTTTCTTTTGCCCTGTGATAGAGGGCATACAGATATCTATGCATAAAATAAAATAACTGTCTTAGTTGTTTTTTTCAGCAACAACAGAAGCCGGTCGATATTTTTAATCAAGGCATCAATCAACTTGCAATTTAATTTCAAACTTTGTCGCAACGTAACAAAAGCTTCACAACTCTGTAAATTTAATATTACAAAAACAAGGCTTTACTTTACCAGGATTTACAAAAAAAAATACTCTCTTATACTTTAATCTCGAAGCTATTGGCAAAATAATATCATAACACATTTTATTATTTTTTCAACACAGGGTGCGTATTGTGATACAGTGGTTTTGTTAAGCAGCACTGCTTTTTAACGGCTTTTTAATAGAGACATTCTATTTATGTGGTTTTATCGCTATAAAAATCTCTTCCAGACATCTTTTATGCTAAAAATAATAATAAGGAAGAGTGTATTTTACTAAAATGACCGGTTTAGTTCGTAATCCATTTAAATCGCAGTCTCAAAACGGGTCGTTTTTAACTAATGTTCTTTTTGTGCTGAGGACTCGAGTGGCCAATCCGGGATTGGACAGGGCTCGGTGTGGATTAATATGCAAATGTCGCGATCCGCGGGGTAGCCGGTTCGGTGTCCGGGCAGAGCCATTAGTGCGGTTTAATTAATTCTATCTTTGAAGTGAAGATATATCCACCAAATCATTCTGAAGCTTGAAATTAAGTAATCATACTACTAGCAACTTGAAACTTCATCGCCGATATAAAAGTTTGGTGACGCTACAAAACACTCAAAAAACTTTGAGTCTGAAGCTTACTATATATTGATTTAAACTTTCATGGTCAACTAACACTAACTATAATTAAGCACATGCCATCGCATGTTTAAGCTAAGATTAGTAAGCTTCGAATAGTTAGATACGGGATTGCTACCATGTACCTTATTATTTTATGAGCTTCCGATATTTCTTCAGTTACTCCGTGATCATGTCGCTTGCAACAGTGCCGAAATATCGGAAGCTCATAAATAATAAGGTACATGGTAGCAATCCCGTGTCTAACTATTCGAAGCTTACTAATCTTAGCCTAAACATGCGATGGCATGTGCTTAATTATAGTTCTTAGTGTCTTTTATCTTATCAAGACAAAAGCCAAAAAAGAGGTTAATCCAATAACTTGTTACCTTTGAATATACAAATAGGCCTAATGTGTAGGAAAAACAGTGTAAGCTTATTTTTCGGTAAGTCTACAGAAATTTGACTAGGTACAGAAATGAAGAAATATCTATCTTTTCCTAGATAATGATCAAACCGATCTCTCTCAGCTGTGGCACAACAAACCAATGACGAGTCCACTCACTTAAACACCCGATGAACTGTATTTATAGAGCTCGGAGCCTTCGGCATTAATTTCTTATTCAAGTGTTTGCGGCTTTGACTTTTTCAGCCGCCCAATTAGTCCGTTGATGAGCTTTTTATTTACGCTCGACGCAATAATTCCCAAATGAAAATTCATTTAGCACAACCTTGTTACCGAGCGAAATTAAAAAGAGACTTGAAAGCAGTTTAAATATTTTTGAGGAAAAATACGGGTAAGTAAATAATGGCTATAATGATGTCATGGTTGTTATTATTGAATTTCGTAACGTAAAGTACTTGGTGGTGTATTAATAAGATTTCATAGCTAATTAGAAGTTTTTTAAATCACAAATACGTATAATATTTTATAAGAAGATTATAATAGTCGCGATGAAACCAGTTTTTTTAAAACTTAGTTATTAGAGACATAATTGCTTTTGATTATGCAGTAATATATCATATCGTATAAGGAATCATCAATTGAAGTAAACACTAACGCAACCAGCTAAAAAAAAATACCATCTAATAAAAGTCGATACTAATTAGTAATGTACCTGACGACATCGAGCCATCCCACTACCGAGGGAGTCGGTGGGGCAGCGCAGAGGGGGCCGCAGCCCGCGGGGGCACGCCACTGGCTGTGCGGCTTGTTACCTGGAAATGCAACGATAGTTACATAGTGCTGTTAGGGTTAAGGATAATATCCGACAATGTTTTGGAAGAATGAACTAACACAAACCTAAAATTAACCGCAACTTTAGACTAAGTCGGTCTAACCACTTGGTTGGCTTGGTTTGGTTGGTCGGCCTAAATTTGCATGACTATCAAAACTGCAATCAAAGTAAGCCCAAAGTTTTGAACTACAACTTTGACTGTAATTTCATCCGCATTAGATTCCATTAGGTTTTGTAATACAAAATACTTTATTTTTGCTTTTTACTTAACTTTTTATAATAGTAAGGCTGTTCAAATTTACTACGATCAAAACAAAAATCTCAACACGTTCCACAAACTTATCGGATCATAAGCAAAGTATTCATTAATCAAAATAATAGCGATTAAACTTTAACAATAGCTCCAGCGCGGCGTTGCTTGGCACATCACTGATTGCTGTAATTAATTACTACGAGATGCTTTGTCTTCACGATCCAGGCTTGCCTCATTAAGTAAGTACTTAAGAGTACCTACAACAACGTAGTTAAATATTAAGAAAATCCTTGAATCATCATATCAGACTTTTGGGTTGACCCTGATCTTTTGATTAGAGGAATCGCGCATGAAGTAAAAATAACATCATTATTATGAGCGACAGGACTTCCACTGCTGAACATAGCCCCCTCCCCCCACGGTGTCCATAGCAACCGGTTGTGGGCGGTCTGCATCCAGTGTGATACTGCGATCTTTACGAGGTATCAAATATACTCTTATTTAAAATTGATTAGCAATATTTAAGTGACGTTTTACCGTGGATACTAATAATGATAAATTATTGGCATCATTTTTTTTCTAATTACCATTTTGTTATTTTAAATGGTTCGTTTCAGTAGGTTAGTACTTTAAAGCTGGGATTAAATAGTGTCGCAATTAAATCTCGTCATGGCTAAATTCATAAAGAGCAAGTAAGCTTTAACAAAATCGCAGGCTATTCAGATTTAGAAGCTGTACCTTTATCACGAAAAACTATCGTATACGTAAGCGTATATCGATAAATGACAATGCTCGGTGTTGTCAATGTTCTTCGTATGGTAATTGGACTAGCGCCCCTGGCGGTGCGTAAAGAAATCACTTTATTTAATATGGATTTTGACGTTTCTCGATACGTTTACGCATTTGATAGTTTTTAATGCTAAGAGTACTGCTAATTTTATTAAACAAGCTACAACACTACTGACCAAATTTTTTAAAAATAAATTTCGTCGAAACCAAAACCCCTTGATTAACTCGCGTGGCGCGGTCAGCCGTCAGTGGCGGCACTGGCACCGACAACAAAGGGCACGTTTAACCCCGCTTTGTGCCGCGTCGATACATCCGGCAGCTGTCTTTGAGGCCCAAAGTCAAACCAGTGGGATAAACCTCGAGTTTAAATAAAAACGATGGATATTTAACAAAAAATATTTGGCTTGTAATTAAAAATATATGAATTAGAGTATAGAGTCACTATTCAAGTACCTACTGTATTCAAGTTACTTGAACTTAAACTGATCAATACAGCTATAGGTGTTAAATCGATTTCTCCATGACGGCGAAGTTTTATCTTACTAAGAAAATCACAGTAAATGAAAGCTGCTAATTTATTACTGTTATATTGAACAAGTAGTTTAAAATAATATCACGCCTGTATTTCATAGTTTTCATTGAGATTAACATGATCTGAATATCAAAGGCTTATTAAAGGCTATGATAATTATTGTGTAATCAAATACTCGTAATTAGTGTTAGGTATTACCATTCAAATTAATGAAAATGGTTGCTATTTCAACAAAATAATTATGGGCCGAAAATAATATAGGTACATTCGATATTTAGGTATATGTAAATTGTAATACTAAAAGTATGACGCATGAGTTTGCATGAATAAGTATCTGTATTTCATTTTAATTTCTGTTTTCTGTCATTATTCTTGATGTTGTTGACCATATACATGATTAACACTCTGTTTCATTAAATACTTACTCTTTCATTACTTAATTCCTTATCGCACATTTGAAATAGAGAAATGTAAGAGTCTAAGGGCCTATTTCACCATCGATTATTCAGCACTTACCAATCAATAATTCAAATACATAATGCCATTTTGTATGAAATATGTTTGACAGATAACGCTAATGGGACCTTATTCAGACATTGTGAAACAGGCCAGGAACAAGCAGCATCTGGAAGTACTTGCTCTATTACAGAGTTTAACGCTCATGGTCTATCATTTTGCATGTCTAGCTGATTTGTAAGGCAAAAAATGAATTTTAATGGACAACATCTGCATACCGGAGGAGGAATAAATAAAGCCAAAGGCATATTTTTGGGGCACTAGCCCGTGGCGATCGCTTTGCGGCAAACTTGCAAATTTGCTCAGCAAATTGTATCATGAATTTCAAAAATTGTGAAATAAAATAAAATAAGTTATCCTGACTGTGTACTTCATTCATATTTTAGGTTATTTATTTATTTAAAATATGCTAGATCAATGATATAACATTGTAAAAAGTAAAAGTAAAGTTAGCCTGTAAGCATCCCACTGCTGGGCAAAGGCCTTACCTCAAATGTGAGGTAGTATGAGCCATACTCCACCACGCGGGCTCAGTGCGGATTGGCGGAGGGGTGTTTGCAAGGCAAGCGACCAACCTTGCTGTCAGATTTTTATCAAGCCGCCCACAGAGCCTCTGACTAAGCTTAACGACTAATACCGATCGATATTAGCCGACATAACATTGTATCCAATTTAAATTCAATAAAATTTACATACACCTGCAAAGGTAGATCCAAGTGAAACCTGTTTTAGTATAAGACCTTTGTACAACCTTGTTTCAATACGCAATAAATATCATTTCATCATCATCATGAATTAAAGTGTGATTTGTTTATGTCTATTCCTGTCTCGGAACCATGTGGTCCGGGATCTTTGGACGGCGTACATGGGACCAAAGTCAACATGCAGAAACCCGTAAGAAGTCCTTCACTAATCTAAATGCAGTGTGACACAGACAGGCGACAATTATACACTACACTACTACACACTACGACTACACAAGTGCACCTTAGGAAAACACCCAGTTTATTTATTTATTTCATCTTCATTACACAACCAAAGTTTGTGCAAAAGGTGGACTTTACGCCAAATGGAGAAAATGACAAAATGCCAGAGGTTGACATGCACACTCAGACGGTGGGCCCCCTAATGAGGTTGCTGCACTAAGTGACGTAGACAACAAGAAAGAGGAAACCCCAGTTTAGGTGTTAAGGGAGTGAAGAGGTATTCCACAGCTATCAAGACAGTCCCGGAAATCCATCAAGATGCCACACAAGCATCTTACTGGAACACTTCCTTCCCCTGAGCATCTCTGCGAGTCTCTACACAAGCCAGCCAATGAAGGAAAGACAGAGATGAGAAGCAGGGGTTCTCCCAGGAGCAATCGGGTACGTGGGGTCGCTACTGCCCAACAGCTCGCCACAAGCTGCCCTGCGTGTATTATTGTTTTTGTTTTACATCTCATTTATTATTATATTTTAATAAAATCGTGAATAGGCTGGTACAAGTTATACAACGATAATTTAATATGGCTAAATATCTTGTCAGTCATTAAAATAATGTATTAACTTGTACAGTGTAGCAACTGTTAATTTATGCAGAATTTTAAAGAATAAAGTAGAAATTAGCGCTGCCTCTCTCCATAGAAGCGAAGCGGAAGGAGCAATCCTCTAACTTTGTAGATCAACAATTTTGTTTTGTAAAACAGTTCGCTCCGTAACTGATTCTAAATTAAGATCGTTGTCGATTTCCAGCATTTCCATGAAAACCTTTATCATCCGCGGATATGATTTCATGTTTATCAAAATTGAAAAACGGTAATAGAAACTTTTCATTCAATCACGTTTTCCTAGAAATCAGTGTTCGTGTATCATGTAGAGCCACAACCTCTTTTTGATACGTGTATTTTAAAGTTATGTGGAAGAAATGATATGAAAGTAGGTATGCCTAATTGAACTTATATCTGTCTAATTAATGAATCATATTTACAAAGGCCAATTAAAAATATCGGATTGATAAAGTATAATGCGACCTAATGTAAAATATCTTTCAATATGACTGCCCCCAAAATGGTGATGACATTTTCAAATCAGCAATGCTGTATTTTATTGAACGAAGCTTAACAAAATAAAATTTTGATTGTAAAAGTCATGAAGATTTGTGTAATCTGGAGTTTGTTTTATTTTTTTTATTTTTAGGGCCTGTTGAACCATCAAGAAACAAAGAGTCACCAAAGAATAATTTTAATGTTACGTCATTTTTTCTGAAGAAATGGATAAATAACTTTACTAATTACTTAGTAGGTCATTGTGAAATAGGCTGCTTTGTGTGATACTTTCAATTAACTAAAATTAGATTGTGTGACAACTTGACCAGCTTTGCGATAGATTTGCTTTGCGATTGTCAGTAGTTGCTAGATAGGACCAATGAAAGGTGTTGGGGAGACCTTTGGCCAGCAGTGGGATGATGTAGATTGAATAAAATTTAAATGAAAGTTTGTCTTTCGATATAACAGCACTACAACCTTTGACGCTTCGTTCAGGCCCACGTACAGGTAGCATTTTTAAGTCAGAGAGAGAAAGAGATTACTAGTAAAATTAAAACTGTTAAACAGTCTCTCTGCTCCTCTTGCTTTATTGTACTGTTTATTAAAGAAGATCGCCCTTTTCACCGCTTTACGAAACATGAGTTTAAACAACTGCCGTGGACTGTTGGCATAAAACTTAATTTAATGTTATCAGTTTATCTCACGAGTGCTGAACTTTTACGTTATTAACGAATATCGCGTTTTATTGGGCTGCGTCCAATAATACGTAATTTTTACTTGGCAAGCACCAGATATTTTGTAATTGGGTTACGTCGATTGCAGTTTCTGAACAAACGATTTTATTTAATGTCTCATGGGACATCCTCGCACTAAATTTCATATTATAATATATTTTTATAGATACAATGTGGTTTTAACTATTTGAACACGATTTCATACAAAAGGGTAAGAAATAAGAATGTTTTCGTTCGTTATTTCGTTGAAGGTCCGTTGCTTGAAGCTATTTTCTACGCAAGCGTAAAAAAACCATTTTTATTGGTAGTTTTTATTTCGGGAATTAAAATCATGTTTATTATCATAAACCTTATGAATGCAATTTATTTTCGCCACAAAAAAAACAATGTTTATTGCCATACTGAAGCAAAAAATATGAATTACGTACACATGATAACGTTAAAATAATTAGCTGTAGGTATAGTATTTCAAAGTGCCACCTGTCGTTCCGTTATACGTATTTCGACATTCGAATTAATTAATTACTTCCCTTAACTAAAAATACACATCACGATTCAGAAATTGTTGCTTTCATGGAATCAATTTAGATTTCAATGGACTAAATTGAGTTTTTGTTGAAATTGGAATAATACTTGGAAACTCTCAAGTTTGTTTTAAAAATAAAATCGATTTCAAACTCAATAAATGGTTTTTTCGCCATTATAAATTGTCAGTAGAACCCACAATTATTGTGAGTTGACGCAGATAAGTACCAAGATTAAACCTTGAATTTTGTTTTGCCTGTCTAAGCAGTCTTGAAAAAATGTCTTTAACTACACTAACAACAACCTGTGGCTTTTCTCGTGTGCCACTTAAAGTAGGATCATGAAAACATAACCATTGAAAACATAAAAATGAGAACGCCGAGATCACCACATTTTAAAATCTATCGATCGAAAGAGTCCCAAGTCAATTGAAAAAGGTTTACAAATGTATATTCTGATCCATCTATCACGAGCTGCGTGCATCGCTTCACTCTTCTGTTTTTGATTCGAATGATAAATGAGCGAGCGGAATGAGGCCAGTGATTCATGAGGCCCAGGGTGTGAGGCCTTAGTTGCTATTAAAATATGAATGGCCAGCTTTTGTTCACAACGTTGCATTAAATGCATAATTATGGAAATGTTTCTAGATTTTAGTGTAGAGTTTTTGTAGTAGATTAATCATAGTCTATTTCAATGATGGCTAATTTATTATTGTTACTTGTAAATACTACCCCAAGAACAATCCTTCCGTTACTTTTTCTTGTGTAGACTGTAACGTTTATTTTGTCAAACAGATAAGGTAGGTACTTGACTTTATAAATGCGTAAGCTCGACGGGCACATGTGAGCTTTATTACGGAAGGAAAAAAAACGTACTAAATAAAAAACTTGTAGGATATTTCAAATTGCTTAACGAACTAAAATGACACTTTAGCATAAATCAAAAAACAATGTGGTCCCTACAAAGTAAGCCGATTAACGAGCATGACTTCGCTTCCATTTATGTGGGTAGTTCAACGATAAAAAAAGTCTTTGAATGTTTATATCGATTGCGTTCCAAGATAAAAAATATTAGCTGTTGTTCTGTAGAACACTATCATAAAAAAACGTGTTATTAGCCGGTCCATCCGTCAGTCACCTCATTTCGCGCTCCGCTGTGTTCAGGCATCCTCGTTTTTAATTGAAATGTTGTGAGCAAGACTGGCCCTGCCCGAACTCAGAGATTGACGACCACAACACAACTAGTAGAAATGTATATCAGTCAAATCTACATGCAGGAGAAAGTAGACTTGTTTTTGAGATTTAATTCTGAGTTACCTATTGAGATCTATTAACGTTACCTATTTGAAGCGCAAGAACTATATAGGACGTAATATCTCTTTCCCTAACAGCATATATAAATTTTTAGAAGCTTTATGTGTTCTTACATAGAATTGCATCTCTAGATTTCATTCTTCTAGATTTAATCACACTGTATATAACTAATCAAGCCTTAATTCAAAAAATGAAAGAAGAACAAGCGTGGTTCAGGATGTATGAAAACAAATGAAACCTAATTTGTCTCATTCCATATATTTACGGGTAGGAAAACGTGTTCGCCCCGCAAGCATATTTCGACCGTTTGCGTTCAAAATGTATGAAAACTCGCACTGCGTAACACACGATCCTCTTAAGAAGACAATGAAATAAAAATTCTTTTAAGGTAGCCGTCGTCAAATGTCGATATGTTTCCCCCTCCCTACAACAGACAGGAGACAGGACGGATCATCCATCATAGGCAGGCGGCTGCGGATTTTTGTCCGCTCGGCGCGGGCGATGGAAGCTAATTTATTTTCGCTAAGCAATCATCGCCCACATAAACCGCAGGGCTAATACCTAACAAGATCTCTATAGTACTAATAAATTGCCACGGCAGTATCGAAAGCAGTGATTAAATCTCTCAAATAATTATCTCTTTTGCATTTGGCAGTGCTGAATCATGATGCTTTAACTCTAGATGGTGTATCTGTCATTTTGCTTGCACGTTTATACTGTCATGTTACATAGGTAGAATGATTACCATCGTAATTTGCAAGCGTAATCGCAATGCAAATTCAATCCGTTTGTGGCATGGCGCTGGATTAAACGCGACCGATGCATTCTCAACATTGTCCAAGTACTTAGATGATTACTATTTGTTGTACGCTCCGAAGCACATTACTTTGGTGTTTTCATCAAGTCATTTTAATATTATTAACGATGCCAATACTCTGGTTAGGTACCTAATAACCCTGCCAAAGGCAATTGCCGCTTCCGAGCCGACGAAAACGATACAACGATGTTTGTCGAGTGAAGGGAAACGTGTGTAAATATGAAGTTGATTACTTGTAACCGATGTTTGTGAGATGTTGCGAGTACCTAGCGTTTGCTTGTGACTTTTTCAAAGTAATAAATTTTTTAGCACATTTTCCTCATCATTTGACTAAAGTTGCAAAAATTATGAAGATAAAAAACAATATAGCGAATTCATGTCAGTATTACAAGCAAGCAATCGAAAGAAAGAAAATCGTAAAAAATCTCAAAAGTGATTTCCAGTAAATTAATCTCTGAAATAGTTAATAATATAAATTGCACTTGTAAAAAGACAACTGTGAACCTGTGACAGACGAGGAATTGAACCCCGTGTCTTACGCAATCCGGGCGTATGCCTATACCACTCGGCCACCGTCACATTAACAGTCCTGTTGAATTTTGCAAGCGCTTCTTAACGCGTAGGCTGCGTGACATCATCAATGTTGTGAGATTGCTCTCACAATATCTGAAGGAAAATATTTTTACAAATATTTTAACAATCAGTTAAGATGATGAAAGCCAATTTATAGTTTATTTTTGTTTTTATAGTGTTTTGTCACCATACAAACTTAATAATATAAATTGCACTTGTAAAAAGACAACTGTGTGTTTTTACAAGTGCAATTTATATTATTAAGTTTGTATGGTGACAAAACACTATAAAAACAAAAATAAACTCTGAAATAGTTATTCATTGAATTCCATTTGTCGAATAGCCGTAAACATTCGATATCGTGTCAATCTATGTCGCAAGAAAGTAACTAACATTTCAATCTAATAAATTGCTCAAAGGGCAGCTCCAGAAAATATTGCTCACAATAGGCAATAAAATAAATTCCAAATAACGACGCAGAGACGTAACAAAGGCGAAATCTCGTTCGCTTTTTTTGTAATAAATCATGATTTGAAAGGGCTTCTAAATAAATAAAATCAGTGAAACTTTTGACTTGTAACGAGATATAAACTGGACGGGTAATAAGCCGGGGGGAATGTGGGGGGGATAAAAGCCTATCGTCGTGGAAGTATTGAGGACGCGTCAGCAGAATCGTCCGGCCGTAAAAAGTCCCTCCCGTAAAATGGATCTAATTCTTCATTTTTACATTATAGGGGATGGATGGAAAGTGATTATCATGCTAGGCATTTTGTGTAATAGTTGCTTTCCTGTCTTACGATATTACGGCGATGAGTGTTTCATTTTAAGACGAGAACCTTTTAACGGTGACGCTGCAATTTTACGGCGGATTGTAACAAATAAGTCGTGAAAGAGAATAATGAAGCTTTTGATGGTGATTGTATCAGATTATAAGATGACAGTGAATTGTTAAGATACCGCAAGAAATACAGCAATGTTAGTATTAATAAAAAGCAGGAATATTGTGATTTATGTTTGAAGTCCTTTTCGTTAAGCGCACTCAAGATTCGAGCTATGTACTCGTAGTAAAGTTTGCTATGTGAGGTTACTTATAAGTTCAATTATTATAAATAAGACCTGTTCTTATACAAGTACACAAGATTATAAGTGTAAAGTGTAAGAAGAGTTTTGGTTTGTTTTGTTACTTTAGTATTTATTTATTCTACAATTGCCTTAGTAACCAATAATATTATTCCTCCTAATCCACCCAGCCAGCCTTCTGATAACAAACGGAAAAAATATAATTTACGAAATGAATTTACCTACTCATTATTCAAGTCCGTAACAAAGAACAAACAGTTATCGCTTATTCAAACTCGGGAATAATGACTTTGAAGATAAAACCGGCTACATTTTCGACCCGGCCCGACCAATTTGTGATATTTTTTTACAAATTGTATAAATTACGTTGCGATTCTAATAAGCAGGTTTTATTCGTTATAAATGTTTATTGAGTTAACAAATGAAATGAGGTTCAGGAAAGTTTTTTTTTAAATATTGCCGCACAAGCAGTTGAGTGCACAGTTGCTAACTTGAAAACTTATTCCATCACAAAATATTCACAAGGCTGACTTGCACAATCCAAAGTTTATCTAAGTATAAGTCGAGTGTAAAGGTTAACGCCACTTTTTTTCAAGTTCAAAGAAACTGACAGGTAAATAATAATACATTACTCAACCCAGAGTTAGCTCACCCAGAGCCGTGAAGTTATGTACTGTACATGGCCCTGGGATAGATAAGGTATTTGGTATCATTAAGTACTAGTAAATATCTCGAATAAAACGCTTTTTTTATTTTCAAAAAGGTCAATGCAGAGATTTGTTATTGAAATGAACAGCCCCTTTATCGGATGTAACTTGTAAAAATCCAAGTACGAGACACTCGATTCTGAAGGTTTTTTAATATTATCCTCGAATATTTTTCTTTGAGATTGCGATTCGCACCAGCCACCTCGTCAAAGGCCGATAGGTAGAGCTCATCCAAGCTCATTTCAAATATCGTAAACGAAGGTAAAATTATGACGAAAATACTCGTGCTTGAAGAGCCATTGATATTGGATATTATTGACATTTCTGAAATGGGGATATTGATTGTAAATATTAGCGGTCTTATACGCACCCTCTTGATTGGCCTCAAATACAAACATGAGTAGAAAACGTATTTGTAAACAATTTAAAATTTGCGTTTTTAAGGGATCTGTCAAAGAAGATATAATATGTAGTACTAGTTCCGCACTTTAAGGCTGCGTTTCTACCAGAGATGTGCGAGGATGCGTAGCGAGGGATGTGTTTGTAAAGAACCAATAGAATCGCTTCATTTACCTCGCCTCGGTCAGCACAGCTCTGGTGGAAACGGCTCAGCGGAGCTAGATTTTTGCGCATACAAAACAAGCGAGGAATGTGTGCGAGGGATGTGTACGAGGGATGTGTGTGAGGGATGTGTACGAGGGATGTGTGCGAGGGATGTGTGTTAAGAAGGTTTGCGCATACACCGCACCCCGTCGACACATTTCATGGCTTCGCAACCCATCCTCGCACCACACATTAATGCGCATTTTCACAGCTCCGCTACAAATCCTCGTAGGTACATATTTATCGCACAGCTTTGGTGGAAACACCCACACATTTTCACAGCACAGCTAGACATCCTCGTACGACACATTTCCATCGCACACCTCTGGTGGAAACGCAGCCTTAGAGGAAAGAAACTAAACCCTTATGATCACTTTGTTTTCCATGTGTCTGTTTGTCTGTCTGTCAAGACACTTTTTCTTACAAACGCTTACAGATATAAAATTCATATCAAATACTGAATCATCAAACTTACAAAAAAGATCCATGCTTTACGCGAACACGCACTTTAACACATTTTTCTTATAACATAATTATCAGTTACAGTGTGCAATTAACAGTATGGAAATTTCAAGGGAACCTGCGTGTAAATTATAAAGGGGGCAGGGACATTATACACCCGGTAATGGCCAGAAATAATCACGTCGGAGACAATTTTCGCTAATTTAACGCAGCCCGCGCTACTCGTTAAAATTTTGCAATCGTATTATGATTCCATTTCATATTAGTTGCCAGCCTACTCCAGCTTACTTTTATCGACTGAATGTAATGAAAATAATAGCACCTAAAGTTTATCAAAGCTTGGGTTTATTGTTATGTGTAAAAGCTTATAATTAAAAAGGTTCTACGTAGACGTAGTAATATAATATAATTGCGAGACTATTTAGTTCTGCGAATCATTAATGAGTAAGAATATAAATTATAATGCCGATTTCGTTATCTTTTAATGATAGTGCTGATTGGTATTTTGTGAAATAAAGTAAGAAATAATTAGTTGAAATGTGTATTCTATACTTAAATGTTATAGGTCCTAATTGACATTGAATAAGTGATGCATATTTTGAATCACTTTGGGTCCTAATTGACATTGAATAAGTGATGAATATTTTGAATTACTTTGGATATTTGATGTGCATTTTTAGCCTTATTCGATCTCGTCTCTCAATTCGGGCGGCAGCACAGGGTACGGATATCGTTCTCCCTGGGGAATGGACATCAATCAGGATGGCAACTGCGTTTGAACTCTCCCAGGGTACTATGTCTCTGTCTTAACCTATTCAAGATATTATAAAGACAGAAAATTTGGAGATAAAATTTCTGAGTTAGTTAATATATCGGTTTGATTATGATTTATGATTGGCATTCAAAAGAAAACTAACGGAAAGTCTAATGTTGCATTATGGATGAGTTGTATAAGACATGTGCTTAAATAGCGTAAGACACAGGGTTCAATTCCTTGTCTGACACAGTAGTAGCTTTTTACAAGTGCAATTATAGTAACAAAAAACTATAAAAACAAAAATAACATTATTCTGATTTCCAATGGAAATCACGTTCTATGCGATGCTTATGAAGGATTAAGAGGTACGTGTAGAAGATTAAATATGATTTATCGTGGTACACAGGATTTTACATTCGTGCCTACACAGGTATGTAAAAAAATTGACGATATTTAGGAATGATTAAAATTAGGTTTGATGATGTGTTAAATACACTAAGAAATATCATTTCGTTCCTTACAAACCAAGTCACAACAAATGAGAAGAAGTTAGTAAGAATCATACTAACAATATCTCGCATATAGTTTGAGAAACAATATTAAGACAAATAAGACATGTAACTTGCATATACTCGAACATTAACGAGTGAAACAACCTTAATTAACAGAGTCCATAACTTTCCAATGTTAAACATATTTGCCATTTTCAAAACTGAACTGAACTGAGTTCAGTAATTGCCTCAGGATTGCACATCGTAAACTCACTCAACTACACTTTCTCTTACCTCACGGTGCAACCCTCAAGACTAAGTGTAAAACTATACAAATATAAAGGTGAGCTTTCAAGCGCATAATATTGCATTAGTTGACTGGATGAGCAAAGCTTTAAAATAAATATAGAAAAAATGAAAGCGGCATCGGAAATGTTGCGCTGCGTTGTGTTTTTGGTGACTGACGTGTAAAAAGAAAAGTCAGAGAGGGGATGAGAACAGATAAAAATTATACTTAATTTAATTGTAAAATTGTCTTTGAGGTAGTTTGAAGTGTTTTAATAACCTGCGTAGAGCCTAAGGTGCAACTCTTCATCTATAGTTACGTTACTAGCGGTTGAAGAAAAACTACCTTAACCAAATGTCAGAATGGCTATTTTAATGACCATTAGTTAAGGTAGTTTATCTTCAACCGCTGGTAAAACTCACACAATCGTAAATATTCAACCGCTGGTAACGTAACGTTAGCATTACTATCGATAAAAAATTGAGCCTAAGAGTAGAAACTAAATATCAGAGTTAGAGTAAACAGCGCGGGTTAACTTCTTGACAGCGTTTTCTTCATTATTTGACCGTAGATTTCGCTTGGTATGTGCATTGAACATAGGTCTCAAACGTTATATGCCAACCGTTCGAAACCGCAGCGAAAAAAGTTACGTCATAATTTAAGACGATCCTGAAACACCCCATATCCAAACGCATGCCATAAATAACGCAATGCCTTGATAAATATGCTAGTAAATTTTATACATACAGACAGCTTCTTCCTTTGCACATTTTAGGCAATAAATAAACAAGTAGTCAGTTCGTATCGGAACGGAAAAAAGATATAAAATGTGCGTTTCTCGGCGTAAAATATGCCTCCTTTGGGTCCCCAAGTAATTGCGTTTGTAACGGAGTATGTTTTATTAAACAATGGTACATCAATGAAGGGAATACATATGTTCTCAAGTATTTTGGTTATAATATTTTTCAGAAGGTATTCTACTTATGCCGCCACAGTAAATGTTTTTACATTAATCGACTATTATGTATACCACCTTTGCGTTGTTTAATTTGATGAATCCTGTCTATGCCTTATGGTTTACACAGAAAATGCTTTTTCCTTAGTGAAAAAAAATCTTGAAATATACCTAAGTCATATATGTTATAATGTTATTACAATATGAACAGGAGACGCCCCCATTATACCTAATCGTTTGAAACATTTAGTATTGAAATTGATATATCATTATGCTTAGTTACATCTTCACGACAGAAGGGCAGAAGAAACGTAGGAGCAGCAAAATAAAACGACTACATTCGACAATATTCGCGTTCACCGATACGATATTACCCCCTGACTTCGTAGTACAAATACCGTGGTACGGGGGAGCCATGCATCATCCTGGCGCGGCAATTTGTGATCAAAGACGTTTATGGTCAGCAGATATCCGATGTTTATGTGGTCAGTACTCGGTCCGGTGGGGGGGGGGGAGGGATATTATTGGGGGAATGATTTAATTGGCGTGTTTAGCTTGTAGGCTTTTATTTTGTGGGAATCGTGGGAAATTAGAAAGTATGCGGTCTATCAAGGTTGTATTTTTTTAAGCTATTAAGATAAAAAAAACACATAATATATGTATGTGCAGTATGAAAAGATGTGAGTTAAAAAGTATTTATAAATAATTATTGTATTCATTAAAAAATTTCATAATTAGCATAAAATAAAAGCCCGTTGTGCCGCAAAGGTAATGTAACGTAAGAATGTGCCATATGTGAAAACGTTACCTTTTATCCTATCACTAGCTTTTTCCCGCGACTTCGTTCGCGTGGACTTCAGGTTCATCCCGTCTAGTCTAGTAAGCGCAAAAAATGTGTTTTTTTACGACCTCACATTAGAAACCTCAAAAATTGTAGCCTATATGTTATTCTGATGTATAAGCTATATTGTGGTAAAGTTTCATTCAAATCCATTCAGTAGTTTTTACGTGAAAGAGTAACAAACATCCATACATCCATACATCCATACATCCATACTTACAAACTTTCGCCTTTATAATAGTAGTAGGATAAGTTAATTAATACTCTTGAGTTCTGAAGTTCCCAAAGGCGGTCCTGTCACACCCAGGCAGCGAGTTAAATGCACGTCTTTGATAAGCTTTGCTTAATAAACTGAAGTACTAAGTTAAGATGAAACTAATTAACTCTAATAAGATGTTGGACAGTAACATAAAACGCAGCGGGATACTAGTAAACATTCAAGTATTATGTATTTGTATTGATGATACACAGATATTGATAAATCGTCTAAAGGTGTCTAATTTGCTTCAAATACGGTCATGAAATATTAATGCCGGATAAAAGCATCGCATGGCCGCTTTATGTCCACCCACCTACGATGAAACTGCGGTAAATAGAAGCAGACTAATGCGGTAGACTTACACTGAAATCATCTCGACGAACTAATCAGATATAATGCTGAAGCACTCGTGTTGTGGGTACAAAACTACATGTGAGATGATGTTGTGATGGAATTTCGATTACCACTCAATTTGTAGGTGAAATAATTACTTCCCTCTAATTGTTAGTTAGCAAAACTGATTTTTAAGTGACTTGAACTATGTATGTAATGTAGCTAAGGCCACTAACAAAAGAAATGCAGAAAGCACAGTCGGGTCTAGCACGGATATTTTTATTTATTTCATATACGAAACTATGACAGATTACGAAATATTAAAGCAACAAGTAATACAGATAAAAAAACTTCAATAAAATGATATTGATTATTTTTGTGGTGAGTTTGTCGGAACTAGAAGTACTTACCTAAGTATACTTGGAAGTTTTCTTCTTTTTTCGTTTTCTCTTGGATAATTGAGTGCTTTATCAAACATAAGAGTCCTTTGCTTTAGTATAGTATTGTTTTCAACCAACTTAAAAATTGAGGTTGGCAGTTTGACCTATTTGTTTTTTTTATGAGTGTTAGACTTACTGTTTTATCATTCTAAATGGCAATAGCTAAGCTTTTTTATATTTCGTCCATAAATTGTGCGCACGGTAAATTTTTATTGGCCATCCCGTATAAAATTTGGATGGGAAAAGTTATGTTTAGGCGTTTTTAGATGAAAATAAAAAGCATCCGCGGCTTTCCATTCGTGTCAATTTTTCAGTTATGGAAAATTGATATTGTCGATACTTTGTGGGAAATAAATGTGCGTGGTTGAAAAATATGAAACAAAATTATATTATAATAGCTAAGAGGGTTGGGGGAAGGTGGGCGAGTTTATTCTTTCCGAAGGTTTTTGTAATCTGTCAACACTTTCCCATACAATATTTTGACATACTTGATTTTTTCGTCTCCTTCGCCAAGTATAAGTTCTCATCATAAATCAGGTGTTAAATATTCTTATCCGGCGTTATTATTCATTTCAATTTCCTTTAAAATTTCGTAATCAAATAACGCCTTTTTCAACGCAACGTAAGCTCATGATTAAAAATTATGTTTTACCGTGGCACAACCAAAACCTATGCGATACGAGTCTTATACGTTTTAGTCTTGAATCAAAGAAATCTATATTCCACTTCAATTTAAGCCAGTACAAAGTGGTGACCGAAGCGCTCTATTCCTGTCATTCATGATAGCATGACAGTGTATGGCTAGTACTATACAGACTACTATGTTTTATTAATGTGTGGGACTGCTTGTGTCTGGAAGGTGACTTGTAAAAGCATTCGCCTGGTTTACGAAAGACATAGGGTTCAATTCGCTGGGTAACGCTCTCATTCTCCTTGATACATTCAAGTCAATATCAGTCTTACAGGGTAAAGCTTTTGCAGTAGCACTTGCCGCAGTGACAAACGCACACGTCATCAGGGTTGATAAAGGTGCTCACTAACTGTGGCGTTCGTGAGGACAAAGCTTTGAGTAGTGTCGCTGTGTCCATGTCTCTGTGTCGTTGTACAATCAGTATGCACGTTTTGTTGCGGCTTTGACTATACTGAGAAATACTGGCGAATATCAATGCTTTGGGTAAGAATAAGCGAATTATGAACTGACTTAGGCATGGTAGGATTTAGAAAGTAGAAACTGTTTTTTTATAGTTAATACGCACGAAAATTGGCTTTTTCAGAATTGCTACATTTGCTGAAAAATATGCCATCTTTAGTTACGTAGGCCAATACAAAAACATCCCCTTCATAATATTATATTATACAGTATATCAGAAATGAAAACCTATCGTACTCAGCATCCGCACGGTCGAAATATCTGCTCAGTTCATTTTTGAGAGTGACCAACATATCTCGGGGGGCGAAGGGCAGAGGACGACGCGACTCAGGACTGAATAGAAATTGCTTTTTCACTTGCCATAGGGCTGTCAATTGATTTTTTTACTAGCATATTAATTTTTAAATTACTGAAACTGAAGTATGATATATTTTTTATTTTTTTTAAATCTCTAGTGTTCCAGCTAGGATATTTTATTTTAAGACAGAAGATGCAAAAAACGCCTGGCTCGATGCATGATTTTAAAAAACGAAACCTCTCTAAGAGGTCTCGTTTATCTATCTAAACTCTTTGGTCTAGCAAGAGGCAGTTCTACAGTTATGTCTGATTGTAAGAGTAAATGTAAATGGCTCACATATTATAATGTACAGGGCATTACAATATATCTTGAGTATGTCTGTTGACTGCCATCACCGAAATAAATGGAAGAGTATTATTAATATTTGTGACAGCCCTAAGTAACCCTCCGATTAGGAGGCCCGGCTGAGTAACCGCGGCGGAGCGATACCGCGAGGTATCAGCGCATTCCGAAATTTATCCTGACCGACTCGCGGAGATGATGCGGCTAATATTTACATAACTTTTAAAATATTATGTTTGTTTCTGCATAAATACAACACAATGTGTGGTGAACGTATATAGCAGCTGAAACACAACCTTGTTGTAACTTGATCTTACCCGATGTTAAAATAAAGTTTAAAAAAAATTGGAGATTACTACGAATGACCACAAGTATTGAAAAGAAGCATGCTCCTCAGTCGCATGAAACGTAGTCTCTACTTATTGGCAAATTATTAACAAACAGCTATGTATCCAGGAAAAAATTGTTGCTGTCACATCCCAACTGAGTTTCATCACTAAAACTCCTTCACTCTAAGCAGTAAAGAACATTGATGAATAGCGCATCGTAACTCAACAAAACGGGCTCTCTATGATAAATGACCTTTTTATCCTTTGATACTGCACTCTCAATTACTCGGCGGCAATATTTTCTTTTAATATCGTCTCAGAGCGTTTACTCCGTAAGATTTTACCCATACATTTTACATAACCGTCCCTTTCACACGCAAGGCCATACTAGCATGAGAAACGGGGATGGCTAGATTCGAAAATATGGGTGTTGTGGTATAAAGTAAGGCTTAGAAGGGCCGAGGGCGCAGAGTGCTAAGAGACGTCATCAATCATACTTGGTCTGCGCTTGGGTGGAATACCGATGTTTGGAAAAGCCTGAGTCTAGAATACTGAGCCTTTATTTTAGCGTTAAGCCTGAATGAGTATGACATTATGTAAAACACACTGCAAAGCTTAAGTGCTGTTTTAATCTTATTATTAATTCCTCACCAACCGGGCGAAGGGTTTTACCACTTAGCTACAGACACTGGCAGAGCCCTTTCAAATCAATTTAAAAACAAAAATAACGAACCTAACATTTGTTAAAATCACGCCCTTTCTGTAAGTAAGATCATTAAAGTCTATAAGTTTGTATACGAAGAAAAATATAAAAGGTAAGCATTATTTGGCTGTCTTTTTTTATTATTTTCACAAGATATCAATGTCACGTTTTCGATGTCTCAAAAGAAGTAGGTTACATAATTCTGTTACGTTTATTTATTCAAAATTGTAGTAAAACAGTGTTTTTGAGAACAAATTCAATTTGCCGACATTATTACCACATTATGAGTAAAAAGATAAGGTCACGTTACCGTAAAACGTGAAAATTGGTTTTACCGTATTAAATACATAATGAAAGCTTCTTACATGTAAGCGCGTTGATATTACTTATAATTATTAAAGAACTAACGGAAATAGCCCTGCAAATCAGTAAGCTCAAGTGGCAGTGGGCAGGGCATATAGCGCGTAGAACTGATGGCTGTTGGGGCCATCCAAAGGCGCAGCGTAGAATGTCCACTTACAAGATGGACAGACGACCTTGTAAAGATCGCAGGATCACACTGGATGCAGACCGCTCACAACCGGTCGCTGTGGAAATCCATAGGGGAGGCCCATGTTCAGCAGTGGACGTCCTTTGGCTGATGATGATGATGATTAAAGAACTTACATTTTTTTTTCTTCAACGTAAATAACAGAAGATTATAACGTTAATACCGATATACTAATTGGTATTGGTGTCTATTATTTCGACCTATCTATTAAGTTGCTCAACTAAATGTGACTGTTTATATTTAGGCCCAATTTCTTAATCGATAGTTATGGTAAAGTAACATTACCAGCGGTTGAACATTTACGATTGTGTGTGTTTTTATTGACCATTGGTATTTTTTTGAAAGAAAGAAAGAAAGAAAGAAAAAGCATTTATTGGTTAAAGGACAGCACAAACACACACACATACGCACGCTTCACAACAGAAAAAATGAAAATAAAGAGAAACAATTACAGAAATAATATGACAAAAACAAAAAAAAAACAGTTAGAAACGTAAGGCAGTTGAATGCCAGCCAAGCAGTGCGTGCCAGACGCAATGTGTGTTGGTGACGTCCAGACCAAGAGGACCTCACTCAGCATAAGCCAGGTCCCATGGAGGACCTGACGCTGGTTTTCAGTGGGCCCCTGCCGAGTGAGGTACACGAACAGTGACGCCAACATCACGTTAATATACTAAACATATACCTATTACTTATGTAATAAACTTTAAACATATAAATATGAAAATTAATGTCATTATAAATAAGTGTGTGTATATACGTATATATAGAAAGATGTGATTGTGTGGGACTGAGCGGTGAACATAGGCTGAGCTGAGTCATTAATTTCCGAGCGCGGGCACTGTGCATAGCGTACCTGCCCGCTAACATACCTAAACTACACAATAATAATTAGAGTTTGCCCGAACATTGAAAAGTAAGTGATATAAGGTTTAATTATTGACACTCATATTTACGTTTACGTTACGTTTTGTCGACCACCTACCTACTTCTGATGTCATGGCCTTTTTGGTAAGTTATATTTGGTCTGCCTGTTGATCACTTAGTACATACTCTCTGTAGGTTTTCCTAAACGTAAAGATTTTTCTTTAAAGCCCACACAATAGTAAATATTCAACCGCTGGTAAGTGTTTTTACCATTACTACAAGAAATTGGGCCTATATGACAGAAATAACGACGGACAGAAAAGACAAAAACAAAATAAACCAGATTTTATTTAAGGTTTACCTCTATTGACAAATACGTCTCTACAAACAGAATGCAACTTTCAAGTAAGAAACCTACTGAATGGCATCTTTATAGGCTCACTCACAGATCAAAGGCCCTATCACCGTCTGCCGTTCCCTTTGACATTTGCTATCAAAGAGGAAAGAAACTAATAAAATAGTGGAGTCACGAATTTCACGAATTTGTTCTTGTTACTTGCAAATTGTTCTCTATTATTTTATTATTGTTTCCATTGTAGTACTCGTGATAAACTTTGTTTTTCGTCAGTCTATTTTAATACAATGTTATTAACAGTATTGTTTCTTACAGCGAATTGATATTACTAAGAGTAAGATACTTTTCAAGTCTAGCTATATTATTTTTATACTGAATTACGTGTTATCTTTTGGGACTGTATTTACTTGTGATAATACTATCCGACACTGTGTAACAATACGACGAATATACTCAGAAGCTTATTTATTTAGTTCACTCTGACTTTAAATATGTCTGTAAATACAGGCTACTGTTCAAAATAGACCGTTTGATAGTTGTTAATTAACGTAATTTGACAAAACGAGGCCTGCAAACACTTGGGAAAGTAAGTCAAAGCCACAAAATTTTCTAGATCGTTCTATTTCTAAATTAAGCCTCAAGTAGATGTCAAACAGACACGTCAAGCCGTTAAGTGTCACTTTAATGTCGGGACCGGGGACTCCGACATAAACAAGTAACGACTTCTGGACAATTGAGATGTGACCGGAATAACATTGTGCCGTAACTTGGACGTAAACTCGATCATAATATCCTTAGGTACAATGTAAGAAGACGGTTTAAATGTATTGAATGAGCAGCGTCAAACATTATGTGCAGTTTTCAAGTTTTCTGTTCTATTTCTGTTACTATTCGGTTTACTTTGTTAGTTGAGTAATGCGAGTAATAAACGATCAAAAATGTTCGATGCGGTTACACAGTCATCATTAAAATCTTCTTGTTAGTATTAATTTTATAAATAATGGGCTAGGTTTTGTATGATATTTTTATAATATGGAAAAATCTAAGAAGAACATTATTCCTAACAGTAGCAGCTTTGTAGTTTTATAATAAAAGGTACGTACATAATTTTCAGCGTACGCAATTATAATGTAATATGAAAGTCGAGTTTTGACTATATTTCCGACGGTACCTTAAATTGAAAGACGCCATCATATTCCTAAGCGGTTCGAAACCACTTTGCTTTGTTTGAAAAACAGACGAAGAAAAGCGGAGTGTGTCAACAGTATTTTTAGATCCCACTAAGGGAAGGGTGGGTCAAACAATCGAAGGGTCCGAATCGATGTAAATACTGCCTCAAACCGACAAATTGTTTGCGGGACCGTTAGTCCTGCTCCTCTTTATTTGGACACAGATACGTCAATAATTGTAAATAGGATCTTACTCCATGGGAAACGGGGAGTTGAGCCTGAAAAATCTCGTAGGCTTTGACCTATAAGTGTCCCCAGTTGGTATAAATGGATCAGTATGTCACTCAGAAAAGATATTGTTCTTTTTAAATAGCGAATCGTAACATGGTAGATGGGCCCTAATAACTTTAATGAAATTTTATGAAACTTACAAATAGCTCATACATCAAAATTACACATAGGCTATAGTAAGTAAATATTTATATTGTTTTTATATCTGACATTTACGCGGGTAAAGCCACGGGTAACCGCTATTACACAATATACTGAAACTGACGATACGATGATATACCCACAGCATCAGTTGTAACAGGTACCTACACTAAGATGCTATTTGCCAATACATACATAGTTATGAAAAATTTAACTATGATCACTCATAAAAAAAAGTATTGGATATTGAGATCTTTACCCAAAGTTTGTTTGGAAGAGATCGCTTTTAGCGATAAGACCGCCTTAGTTGTACCTTTTTTTAAAAAAAAATAAATATATTAACTGTAATCTATTTTTTAGTATGAGATGATGCTTAGGTCCTTAAAGTAATTTAACTAAATGTGCGCAAAATACAGCCGTTAAGTGTTACAATTAATGCAATCTATGTTAAAAGATGCTCGTTTTCAAATACCTTTGTATATTTCACGCAGAGACAGGTGAAGGCTAATCACTATGTCCAGCTCAACAAACCGTTCTAAATAGTCATAAAACTGGCCTTAACTCGTCTACCGCTTCCCCCTCAGTAGGTGTTAAGTGGCACATTCAAACTTGCCGGACCCTAGAGTTAACACGTTCGGGCCGCGGCTCCATTTGTGATTCCAAACTTTTGAACTAATGTGAAATGAGTTGGAAGGCTTTGATTAAAAGTTGTTAACGGTTTAATACTCAATTCTACAACTGGTGCGGACGGTTTGAAAATGAATTTTAATTTAATAAGCAAAGAGGAAAAAAGGTTACGATGGACGCGAAAACTTAAAAATCTATCATATCATTAATATAGTAGAAACAGCCTTAAATGAGACCCTCGGCTGCTATCACTGGCTGTTTCAATCAAACCAGCCCTGGTTGAAATGCTGTATTCGCTAGCTGGTATCACACCCCGGACATTCAAGGACGGGTGGCAAATGGTTTGGAGCGTCGGGAGCAAGAGACTAACGCACTTCATGCAATGCACGCTTATTGCACGGTTCCTAAAGGCTTAAGAGTCGTAGAAGCTTTATGAAGTGTGTTTTCCCTCTTAACCGCGAATCCTCTACTGAAAAACGTATCCTCTGGGATAACGGCCCTTTGAAGATTTAAAGTTATTTAAAATTGATAAAGTTGAAAAAAAGACATCATGATTTGGTTTGTACAGTAGGTTCGTAAGATTACAAATTTTGCAATTAGAAAATTATTTTAACAAAAAACTACCTACTGCCAAAAGGATTGTGTTAATAATATAAAGTTAAATTAAATCTGAAGCGGTAAGCGGTAAACCATATCGAACACCTATTGATTCGTACATCGAGTAGCGAACGTCCGCCGAGATCCCTTCGTTTCAAATTAATTATTCTTCGTAAAGTTCGCTCACTCGCTAAATCGCAAATGAAATTGCTACGCACCGAGGTCGAGGAGAAATTTGATCACATACAAGTAAGAGGGCGTTCACATTGCCAGTGAGTGACAAACTTACAAAATACATCATGG
This sequence comes from Pyrausta aurata, assembly GCA_963584085.1. Taxonomy (NCBI): domain Eukaryota; kingdom Metazoa; phylum Arthropoda; class Insecta; order Lepidoptera; family Crambidae; genus Pyrausta; species Pyrausta aurata. The sequence goes on along the minus strand of OY757253.1, from coordinate 249,822 downwards.
TTTTTGATATATTAAACAAGTTGGTTTACTAGGAACCAAAATTCATTGCCTTGAATCAATAACAACCTTGTTCGATTCAAACGCACATTACATGGGTCATGAAGTGCATTTAACTCGAGGTCCTGTTGCAATAAATAAAAATTTTTGTAAAGTGAATTTCACGCTATTAAAAAAATCGCGCCATTCTTAATTGCGCAAGTGTTTCTACTTATTAAAAGACAAATGCATTATTTAAACTTTAAAGCAAGTTTTTGGTAGACAGGTGTTGCGTGAAGAATTAACTTAAATCGATTCATCCTTATACTCTTACAAACTTTTGCATTTCGCATTTAGTCAGTATTAGTACAAAGTACTAGTAGTATGGCGCCGTGAAAGATAAAACTTGTCAATAGGAACCACCAAAACATAAATATCCTTTTTTACCGACTTCAAAAAAGAAGGTAATATATTCGACCTGTATGTATGTGATAGATACATAGATTTATTTATTGCAAACAAGTACAATGTTTGATATCGTTAGAATTGGATAAAATTTGAGTATGTTGATCTATAAAGGCTTCCAAACACGTGTGCAAAATTTTGTTAGTGTATGTTTGTATGTTTGTCTCAGGATATCGCGAAAACGAGAAGTCATAGCGAGATGATTCTTTTTTAGTTGAATAAGTTATAGTTTAACTTAGGTTACAGTGACAAAAACTACTAGGTTCAGTAGTTTTTGAAATATGAGTAAGTAACCAAAAATCATTAACTAAAAATAAAAAAATATTTAAAAAAATAAACGGCCAAAAACTAACTAAAAAGAAAATCAATGAAAATGAAATATTCTATTTTAATATGAAAAATCGCCTCTACATATAAAACATGTTTGTTACCTTACATAGCGTCGTTCCAAAGTGTGTATGCACCTTAAATCCTGGAAACTATAGGTGCACGGTAATTAATACAGACTGATTAATCGGAAGCCGATAAATTAATTTAGTTGACATTAATTTTCATGTAATTAATAATTATACGCCGGAACCATTTAATACCATATCTGAATTCAATAACAAAAGTTTTATAAATAGCTCGTTTTGATTAATAAACAACAATTCAAGATAAATGTGAACACCAATTACCAACACTTAAATTTTTTAATTAAATTTAAGTAGGTAGCCATAACGGCCATATCATGAGGCGAGCAGTAGATCACCCAGTTAGGAAAGCCCTAAATATCCTGAACAAACCCAGGGGCCGAGGCAGACCACCCGCCACCTGGCTAGCCAATGTGCTGGGAGATCTGAAGCGAGATAACCTACCTACTCAGACAACCCAGAACAGAGCTCTCTGGCGCAGATGTACTAGGAGACCCGACCCCAGATGAACTGGGAATAAGGGCTGGAAATGATGATGAGCTATATCCCTTTTCGTGACGTAAACTAACATAACTAGAATGCGGAAGAAGCGGAAGCTTCAAAATTTCTAATTGATTTAAATTAAATGCTTTCAAGGGCTAGGGGTCTATCTGAAGGGTCGAAAATGAATTCCATCATTTGTCAAAGACTCCTAAGCGAAATGAGATGAAGACGTGAAATTCATTCAATCACAAAATCTTGACATTCTAACTGCGCTCGTTTCTAAAATCTACGTAACTTTGACATTCATTTTAGACCCCTTACACACTGCGACTTTTAGCACTAATACTAACACGCATCGCTACTCATGCAATGAACAGATTTAATTTGGCATCGATGTAGAAGCGCGTAGTATCGATGCAGTCGCCAATATTCTGCATCGCGACTGCATCGGTACTAATGCGCGTTAGCATTGCGACTGCATCGATGCTAAAAGTAGCGCAGTGTGTAAAGTTTGATTGACATTTTGCGACTGCATCGATACTGACTGCATCACGTTTGCATCGCCGCTAAAAGTCGCAGTGTGTAAAGGGTCTTAGGGTTTGATATCCCAAGTTTGATATTTTAGTCAAGTTTGGTCTTTATGACTTTTTCAATCTGTGACGGAGACAGTGTGTATTTATTCCAAAAAAAAGTTTTGTTTTTGTATTTATGAAACAAAAAAAAAATTTAGTCTAAATATCTCATTTCAATGGAGAAATTCTTTTCAATAACGTAAATATTGAGAGGACTCGTAAATTAATTTCACGAAACAAACTTTTTTAGTAAGAAAAGTACAACGGATTTCAGCGAACCTAATTAAGAGTAAAAGTAACGGCACGTGTAAAAACTCAACAATTATATTTAAGACTTGATACTGGCTTGTAAAAAAATACTCAAGGACACTTTTTGAAGATTCTAACAAGAGTACAGTGACTCTACTGTGGGTATATTGTGCACCTAGGTACTTACTTCTAATTTCTCCAGAGATGTTATAACTATGGACTTATGCTATCTGTACCTTGTAGCATACTTTATTCATACATATACAGGTCTCAAAAATAGAGTCTTGCCAAAGTCGAAAGGTAGAGCAGAATAGGGCTATCCGAATCACTCCCATGTATGTTTAGCGATTTTTATATAGATTTCGAGTTACGATTTTTCTTTATTAGATGCATACTAGGACTAGCTAATTCAGACGTATTTCTGGAACATATACAGGGGTGATTCGGATAGTCCTAGTGATGCTCTCTCTCTGGGCTTTGGCTTGACACTATTTTATGATACAGCTTGAGGGGCAATTGTGTAAAGCAATTGTATTAAAGGTTGACATTTTGCGACTGTATCAATGCGGCATCGTGACTGCATTGCGTTTGCATCGCTGCTAAAAGTCGCAGTGTGTAAAGGGTGTTTGATAGAAGAAGGGTTACTTACATGGACGTCATGGGGTAGAGGATTCAGGGTTCACTGGTGCTGGATGTAGCGTCACAGGCACTTTAGTTAATTGTTTGCTTGATTTATTTTGTCGCGGAGCTGTGTTGTGCGCTTGCGATGGCGCGCGCCGCGGGGTGAGGTGTGTGGAGGGGGGAGGAAGCAGGGAAGGGCTGCGTTCATCCAACGTCTATGAACAACTTGGTTGCGTTCGCATTCGCGTAAATTTATTGATTTTAATTTTGGCGCTAACATACACCCCCCCAAAAAAGGGTTGAAGACCCCTTTTTTCAATGAGCAAGCCTTGCACACTGAAAGTACATTAATAATTTGTCTGTATTAGACAGTGAAGGCTAAAGATAGCTGCATCATTCTGATACAAACTTGCAAATGGACTGTATTTTTTTTTATTTGTTGCATAAATATATATATTCATAAACTTCTAAATGCTCTCGTTAAGAAAACAGTTTAGTATGACTCTAAGTTAAGTTAAAGAAAAATATAATATAACTCCACTCCGTTGACATCTGTGTAAGTAAGCCGTTAAGTATGTATGGTAAGGTAACTAATGAGTAGTATAAAGAAATGATGTTTAATTTAAGTTTTTGAAGTATCTACAAAATATTTAGTTTGAGGTTAATCTTAGATTCATATTAATCAATAGGTAACGGACAAAGCTTAGCTGTAGACCGCTTATAAGTTCCAGTTTTAGTTTTAACTTCTACTACACGCACCACTGAGTCCTGTCCAGGAAACACACTAGTTACACGACCTAAGCACCATTGTAATGGGGGCAAGTTATCTTCTTTTAATATTACTAAATCTCCTACAGATATATTATCCTTTGAAAACTGCCATTTACCCCGCTGTTGTAGAGTATGAAGATACTCCTGGCTCCAACGTTTCCGTTGGGTTTACCATTTTTCTTATTAAGGCAGTTATGCATAAACCGACGGCACCAGGCCACAACTCGAGTAAGTTTTGTCAACGAGCTATAGTCCTTTATGACATCCTCATCAAAGCTTGACACAGGAGGCTGTGTGTTGGCTGCAGCAGCGACGACCTTTTTCTTCTTTAATCCAGGTAACTTGTCGTGATCTATTTGTTCACAGGGAGGTGGCCAGGTTTCTTCTTCGGAGGTGAGCCATGCAGGTCCCCACCACAGGTGATGTCGCGCAAGCTCTAAGGGCGAAACTCCTCTCGATGCAGGATCTGCAGGATTCATGCCAGTTGGTACATATCGCCAACACTCCACTGGAAGCGAGTTCTGTATTTGACTGACCCGGTTTGACTCAAAGACGCTCAGCAAATGTGGATCAGTGCGAAGCCAACACAACACGATTGATGAATCACTCCATGCATAAGTTTTTCTGTGCAGGTTAGTTCTATTTTTCAAGACAGTGGTGACACGAGTCAGAAGACGTGCAAGCAAGTGGGAAGCGCAAAGTTCCAGCTTTGGAATGGTAAGCTTTTGTTTATTAGGGGCTACCCGAGTCTTAGCCATAAGTAGATGTATGGTCACCCTACCATCGTCATGAACGCATCGCATGTATACTACGGCCGCATAAGCAGCTTCAGATGCATCGCTAAAGCCGTGCAAATCGAAAAAAAGGACCGACCTAGACAACACCTGCCTACTTACTGACACGGAACGCAAGTGATGCAAATTGTCACAAAAGTCTTTCCAGTCATTTAAGATCTCAACCGGTGGAACGTCGTCCCATTCAAGCCCAAGCTTCCACAATTTCTGCATAAGAATTTTAACGAAAATTACGCATGGGGACAACCACCCATTGGGATCGTAAATAGAACTGATTCTCGACAGAATTATACGCTTCGTACACGAGTCACTTTCTAAAGACACTGTGAATTTAAAAGTGTCTGTTTTCGCGTTATATTGAAATCCTAAAATCTTTGTAGAAGCGTGTGAATCTTCTGTGAAGTTTATTTCACAATGTTCTTCAGGAATGTCCGTCAGTAATTGAGGACAGTTACTTGTCCATTTTCGCAACTCAAAACAACCATGTGACAGTAAATTAATAACTTCGTTTATTACTTCGCGAGCAGACTCCAATGAATCAGTACCTGAGCAGATGTCATCAACGAAAATGTCCTCTAACAAAATTTGTGACGCACGAGGGTGAGTATGTTGACCCTGTACCGCCAGCTGATGAAGACACCTCATTGCGAGAAATGGGGCTGAAGTGACGCCGTAAGTCACTGTATTCAATTGGAACTCTTGAAGCTCACCATCTACATTATGCCACAGTATCAGTTGATAAGGACGATCGTCCGTGTGTACTAAAATTTGACGGTACATTTGACGTATGTCCGCCGTGAAAACGATTTCGTGAAGACGAAAATGCAAAATGATATCGACTATATCCTGTTGTAGTTTGGGACCGACTAATAACACGTCATTTAATGATTTCCCTGATGTACTCTTCATTGATGCGTCAAACACGCAACGAAGCTTGTCCGAATCCTTCTTAAATACCCCGTGGTGAGGTATGTAATATTTAGGGAAATGCTGTGCAATTGTGGGTTCAATTGGCTGCATGTGGCCCAAGATAAGATAGTCGTTCATAAAGTCACGATATTTTAAGTCTAAAATATTGTCACGTTTCAATCTACGCTCGAGAGAATGTAATCTGCGCAATGCTAAATCCCTAGTTTCTCCAATGTCTACCTTAGTTTCCTTAAAAGGAAGACGTACGACGAACCGCCCCTCTGGAGTACGCGAATGCGTTTGCTTAAAATGGTTCTCACACTTCTCATCATCGGGGTTCATCGGTTTAGTTTCAGGAATTTCCTCCAAGTCCCAAAAGCGTTGCAAAGTTTCATTAATTGAGGTTACGCACGTAAACGCCTGCAGTTCAGTTTTGGGTAGGGTATTGTAGTCAAAATCACCCATTAAAACCCAACCGAAAATAGTCTCAAATGCAGAAGGCAAGTTGTCACCGACCGTTAATTTTTTACCCTGAAATATTCTCGCGCATGCACCCGAACCTAATAAGATGTCAATAGTACCGCGTTTATAACACTGTGGATCGGCGAGTTTAATGTCTTTAAAATGTTGCATTACTGAACTATCAATATTAGTCACAGGAATTTGCGACGTAATTTTCGGCAAAACACACAATTCGACGCGTAACGGAGGGTCATTGACCGCACACGATCGCAAATTCAAATGAAGTTGTCCTTTAGGAGTTATCTTATCATTCCCGCCAATTCCAGTAATTAAAACATCTGATTTAGTATAACGCAATCCTAAACGCTGTACGCATGAAGTAGTTATAAAGTTAGACATACTACCAGGATCCAACAACGCGCGAACCCTTTGATACCTATCGCCGACTCGACCGTTAACTTCAATGAGCGCAGTAGCGAGAAATGTGTGGCGTGACGTTCCGTCCCTGTCAACCGTCGCGCGCTCGCTCGAGTGCGAGAGGGATGAAGGAGGCGCGGCGGCTAAGTCCGCTCGCGCGCAATGCGCGGTGGTAAGTTCAGGCTGCGAAGAGGTTTGCTCCGAGTCCGAGTGTCCTACAGTACTCAGGTTCGAGTCCGATTCCGAGCAAAGCACAGCATTATTAGAAACTGTTTGAGAGTTTCGTTGAGGGTAATTGTTGTTAACGCGCGATTCCTCATTAACGTGAAGCAAACTGTGGTGTTTGCGTCTACATAGTTGACACCTCGATCTAGATGAACAATCATATACCCGATGCGGTTTTAAACAATTGAAGCACAAGCTTTTTGATTTGATAAAATCGTTACGCGACTGAATATTCATTGATAAGAACTTCACACATTTAAACAGTAAGTGCGAACCTGCACACAAGGTACATGTTGGATTACTGTTGTTATTATTAACATTTTCATTGTTTGACGAACTAACACTGGATGCAAACGAAACTTTATTACTTTTACTGTTGGAATGTTTAGTTTGTGAGCTTTGTTGAGGTACACATGTTTCGATAGTTTTACACAAGTTATCAAGGAACGTTACAAGGTCATTGAACTCTGGAATGTTATTTTGATGCGTTAACTCAAACTTTGTACGTAAATCATCATCAAGTTTTCTTGTGAATATGTGTAGCAATAAAAATGACCACTGATCTACTGGAAAGTGTAAACTAGACAAACCTCTAGAGTTTTCTTGTAAAACATTGACAAATGAGCGTAATTGAGTTACATTCTTTGTGGAAACCGTAGGTAAAGATAACATGGCGTTGATATGCGTGTCTGCGATTATTCTTTTGTTGTTATAACGGTCACAAATAAGTTTCCGAGCTACTTCATAGTTTTCAGGAATGTTAGCCAAATGTTTTACCAGGTTTAATGGTTCGCCTTTTAAACAACTCAATAAATAATGCTTTTTCTGGACCGGACTCAGTGATGGGTTTTGGTGCAATATATTGTCAAACATATTAATAAAATTTGGAAACTCACAATAATCACCAGAAAATGTAGCTAAATCAATCTTTGGAAGCCTAATATTGTCACAGTTATTATGATTACTGGTATTTCCGTTTTGCTCATGTTTTATTTCGTGTGACCTAAAGTTTCGTAACGTTAACTTAATTTCAGTGTAGTAGTCTTCAAACAATTTGTATTTGTCTTTAATTGAATCTATAACCTCTGAATCCTCTTTTAAGCTTAATAAAACGTTGAGATAAGTATTTTCGAATTCTTTACGGACCGAGTCGATGTCGTGGCACCGAACTAAAAAACGTTCCCTATTTGAAATGTCCACTGCAGATGAAGCAGCGAGATGCAAGCTAGTTATTTTATCGAAAAGAAGCTCAAACTTAATCATGTGCAAAGCGTTACCAGCATTTTTCTTCGCCATTGTTAGTAGAAACGCGTAAAATAGTTAAAATCCCCAAATGCAAAATAAGATGGCGGAAGGCCGCGTGGGTCATAAAAGATCCGGTTCGAACAAGGGCCAAGTTGTTTGATAGAAGAAGGGTTACTTACATGGACGTCATGGGGTAGAGGATTCAGGGTTCACTGGTGCTGGATGTAGCGTCACAGGCACTTTAGTTAATTGTTTGCTTGATTTATTTTGTCGCGGAGCTGTGTTGTGCGCTTGCGATGGCGCGCGCCGCGGGGTGAGGTGTGTGGAGGGGGGAGGAAGCAGGGAAGGGCTGCGTTCATCCAACGTCTATGAACAACTTGGTTGCGTTCGCATTCGCGTAAATTTATTGATTTTAATTTTGGCGCTAACAAAGGGTCTTAGTGATAAAGAGTTTTTAATTTTAATTATATGTATATTAAAAATGCTTGCTATTTCTAGGTAGGGGTAAAAGTAAACTAAAAAAAATTGGTTAGGTACTGGAGATGTTTCCTGGACTTGTTAGTGGTGTGTTGTTGTGTGGCGTTGTTACTTGTGTGTGACCCGTAAGTACCCAGCCTAGTTTTAAAAATATGTAGGTAAGTATTAGAATAGTCAGATACGGGATTGCTACCATGTACCTTATTATTTTATTTTATTAAATTGACTGCAGTTGCGGTAGCTCATATATTGGCCAAACTAAACGTTCCGTAGCGTGCCGCATGAGTGAACACATAAAAACGGTCAAAAACAATGACAGACAGAAATCTGCTATCGCAGAACATTTATTAGAATCGGGGCCAAATCACTGGATCGAGTTCCACAACCCTGAGATCATTTCGACAGAACGCCACTACATACCAAGATTGGTTAGGGAAGCGATTGAAATAACTAAAAACAAAAATTTCAATCGTGAGGACGGGTTTAAATTGTCAAGTGTCTGGAATCCAGTGGTTCGAATGTGTAAAAACCGTGTAAATAAAAATAGTGCCGTTTCGCGAACAGATACTGTCAGTGTTGTGTGTCGAGAACAGTTGCGAGAAAATAGTGAGTTGGTGGACAATGGTACCGGCGGCGAGCGGAATAAACGACTTCGAAGGAGGGTAGACCGATATGTCTGTCAAGAACAAGTAATAACAACCCACCCGCAAGTTCTCTTCAGTTACTCCATGATCATGGCGCTTTCAACAGTGCCGAAATATCGGAAACTCATAAATAATAAGGTACATGGTAGCAATCCCGTATCTAACTATTCCAATGTTAGTGACCATGAAAGTTTAAAACAATATGTAGGTAAGTACTTACAAATTTTCAAAGGCCTAATAAGAAACGTTAAATTGTCAATTATTGTTGCATTGAATCGGTATAGGCAAACAATCTTAGGTGACCAGATAACATTTGGGCACCCATGGCAGACGATACTATAAAGGTATGGAAAACTTTAAGTAAGTATTATGTTTGGGCTCCTTTTACTACGAAATTGGAAAGGCCTGCTGTTTGCTTAGGCTTGGGTCCGATTCTTATATTTGCTGTGATATTTTCATAAATCATTTGCGGTTAGGCGACTTTTGTTTTAGAAATACAGCCATCGAAGTACCTAGTAGCGTCAAAATCTTCATTTATAACCGATTTCATAATTGAAGACGTTTTCAATGTAACTGTATGTTTCTTTTTTTCATGTTTTCAATACAATATCTATACTCATAGTTTAAAGCTGAAAAGTTTGTATGTGTGTTTGTTTGAACGCGCTTATCTCAGGAACTACTGGACCGATTTGAATAATCCTTCTTGTGGTGGATAGTTATTTATCGAGGAAGGTTCTAGGCTAAAACATCACGCTTCACTACGACGCATTTGCGGGGGACCGCAAGATCTAAATACACAGAAACATTATTAATACACTGTTAAAAACACGTAGGTGATAACAAAAATTGACAGCTTTAGAAAATAGATCATTACTATGAAATTCGGGCCGCCATGCAATAACTGAAAACTTTTTATTCGCAGTTGCAATCAAGTTATGCGCGATTTCATAAAACGTTAAGCCAGTTCAAGCCATGAACACTAATTCAATTAGTCGAAAATGTCATATAAACAGGTTCGTCTTTTAAAAGAGCCTCCAGCCGAGCAGGTAAATTGTATTTCATTTTATCAGAGAAAACAGCCTACAGATTATACTTCGGAATATTACTTATCTTCCTTCCTCAATGCGTCGCGTATTAAAAGTCACAATAGGGAATTTAATAAAAAAAAGTTTATTCAGGGCAAGTCCAAGATTACCTTGAGCTTATATTTTTCGATGGCAAAAGGCAACGTGGTATTTTTTATCGTTTATAATAAAAGTCTGTTGTACGTTATCGAGGTCGCAATCTTTTTTGAATGCCCGAGGCGTCGTGAACAGAAAACTGTTTAAATAAACAAAAGAGCGGGGAAATAGTTAAAACTTCGCCTTAATTAAGACAAGAGGGCGCTGCTGCCTTCATTTGCAACTTTTTTTGCTCCGTTCATTAAAAGTTCGAGCGCTTTCAATTAAAACGCCACGTGCCTTACTATAATTAGTACGTAATTAAGGGCCATTGATGAGTTTATTTAATTAACTTGATGCAATAACAGTTGGGTCTATGAGGTAAAATGTGTTACTTTATTTCCAAAATACCCTTTCAGATAATTTCGGACATGTCGAGTCTCAGTAAATTTTCATGAGTGGTATAAACAAAAATAAATGGATAAAACTATTTATGCCGTGTTATGAATAATGATCTAAAACAACAATAATTTTCAAATACATTATTTCGTTTGAATCTAGAAGTGTTACAAACGTACATGAAATTTATGTTCTAAGTCATTTCAAAAACATCTTGACCGTTCCGAAAATTTTTCACTACCTACACATAATAATGAATCCGTTGAGGTTACAAGAATAACTGGATGCTAATAAGCAGTCCTCTAAAATGAGTACCAAATTTAATCAAACTCAAGTAGAGTACACAAACAAACAATTTAAACCAAACAAATCAGGCAATGGAGTATATTCAGTAATTTTTTAATGATGTCAATTTAAGCTTAGAGGTGTTTGGGTAAGAGTTATTTTTAAAACACTTCATGCACAAACATAAGGTGCATATGGCGAACTTAATTCTAAAAACATTATCTACCAGTCAACCAGTTCTTGAGTAGGTCATGATCTCGTTCAAAGTATTTGTTACTCGTACGGTAAGGTTTGGTTGCACCAGGATATTTTATCAAAAACAAGCATCAAATAACTATTGTTCTCAATACTAATAGAAACAAAGCGGACGATTATAGTTAAGACAAATTATATGGTGTAACTGACCCACAATTGGTTTGTACTTATATTATGCACTAGCGGAGCGGCCCATCGCGACTGCGTGCGAAGTTTGTTGCCTTACTCGATAAATAAGCAATTTAATTATTTTTTTATCGATCTACTAGTTCCTGAGATTGGCGCGTACAAACAAACAATCTTAAGTTTTTTTATTATTAGTATAGTTAATCTGTAAGAATGCATATTATGCTTTTTCTTGCTATAAATTTTTTCATTAAAGTAAAGATACGATAAATAAAATAGCTAAATCCGAATTGTAAGAACAAAAGACTTTTTATGACCAACGTTAATCATGCCTCCATTTATGTTGAGGACAGGAATTAAACGGATTATAAGTGGATAATCTTTTCAGTCTCTTACTTAATACTGTTACAGAATTAATTTGGAGGGAAAAGAAAAAGTATTAATTAAAATTTCAAAACAATTCCGGCGAAGTGTATATTGTCTTGTTGGTAAGCTCGTTAATTGTGATGTAAAAAAGTAAAATGAACAGCCTAAGCTTTTAATTTCTGCGTACGACAATAACCTACTCCAGAGGAATTCAGCTTTCTTAGACGAAACAGTAGTTATTTTCTAGTTAAATATAAGAAGTCAGTTTATTGAAAGTCGCTGTAGGATTTAATTAGTTTTAAATTGGCATGTGTAAAGTACTTAAGTTTGCGTTTTTCTATTTGGTTAAAATAGATTTTAGTAAGACATTACAATATATTATTTATTGCACTTATAAGATGTACAGAAAATACAAATAGTCACAATGTGAACAAAGGTGGGCTTGTCCCTAAAAGAGATCTCTTCCAGCCAACCCATAGGTGTTAATAAGCTGTTCATAATTGTATCTCACATATTGAGCGCATTTGAGGAGAAAAAAAGAAAAGGATAGCAAGCATATCATGTTTAAATAATCTGAGCTTCAATAATTCCGATTCGGAGCTTCCAAAATAAGTCATGACGTCACTAAATAAGCGCAATGTACAATTTATATGAAATATCTGGGAATTACAGTAATACTGCTTCATAAACCTGAACTTCTAAATTACTTGTTCCCGGGCAGTAGCATTGAGAATTATCAAAGTAACCACTCGAACTAGCAATCTTGCAACAGAGCCGAGTTCCCGATTTGTGACCCGGCCGGTTTAACTACCTCTTACAGAGTGCTTAACTGCCATCCACTACTTAAGGGCACTTAACGAACCCAAGTAGTAATCAGAGTGATTCATTCTGGAGTAACTTTGGACGTTATTAGTTGGTTTTCAACTCATTGACTTTGCCAGTTAAAGTTTCGATATGGAGGAGTTCGAATTTAAACTGGGCGTTCCATGTTTTGACTCGGACTGGTATGGATTTTGGACTTTGTGAAGTGTTGAAGAAAATAATTTTAAGAATGACTTCAGTGCCATTACTAAGTTAATTTTACAACACCCAAAACTCATTATTTACATCGATTATTTCAAGATTGTTCTTTTTACATAGTATTAACTGTACAACGCTATCGGGATACTTCCTTCCAAATTTGTGGTGTACAAATCAATGAAACGATTAATAACCGTGGTCCTTCCTTTTCCTACCTCCTTAAGTACAGCATACCTTTCTTATATCACAAATTTTCGGAAAAAATTGCAATTTGAAAGAAACTCAGTTATTTTCCGATTCAAATGAAAACAAAGATTTTATTTTCCTTATCTCTACCACCAGCCCTCGAAACGTCTATGCAAACATCGGTGCAAGACAAATGTTTTTCCTCCTGTCCGTAGCACAGCTACGACCTACTAACGAGTCTAAGCGGGGATTCGAACCCGGGATTCTGGCTCCCTTGGGTCAACATTGACACTAGGACGCTTTTGCCCTCTCTCCTTCGCGGAGACAACGTATACTTTAGTGGGAAGTCGAATCGATGATGGCTTGGGTCATGACTGAGAATGCCAACAGGTCCACCTTTAGCACACATGATATTAGTTGCGCAATAAAGTATCAATAAACAAATACTTAAAGCTTCATTGTTCTGTCCAATAAAAAGAACCTCAAAATATTCAACTTCATACGATTGAAGAAACTCAATGGAAAGTAGTAGTAAGTCATATTTATATATTCTTTATTGCACTTATAAGATGTACAGAAAATACAAAAAGTCACAATGTGAACAAAGGTGGGCTTATCCCTAAAAGAGATCAGATTTAAAGAGTTTTTTTCTCCAACATACCCGTACGACCAACAACTATATGGGTATTCCATACGGTGAATAGAAACTTTTATTTTTGGACGGTAATTGAATACTTCTTGCTGTTTATTTTTGTTTTTATAGTGTTTTGTCACCATACAAACTTAATAATATAAATTGCACTTGTAAAAAGACAACTGTGAACCTGTGACAGACGAGGAATTGAACCCCGTGTCTTACGCAATCCGGGCGTATGCCTATACCACTCGGCCACCGTCACATTAACAGGCCTGTTGAATTTTGCAAGCGCTTCTTAACGCGTAGGCTGCGTGACATCACACACCTCTGACGTCTGTGACACCTGTGACGTCTGTCACAGGTTCACAGTTGTCTTTTTACAAGTGCAATTTATATTATTAAGTTTGTATGGTGACAAAACACTATAAAAACAAAAATAAACTATAAATTGGCTTTCATCATCTTAACTGATTGTTAAAATATTTGTAAAAATATTTTCCTTCAGATATTGTGAGAGCAATCTCACAACATTGATGATGTCACGCAGCCTACGCGTTAAGAAGCGCTTGCAAAATTCAACAGGCCTGTTAATGTGACGGTGGCCGAGTGGTATAGGCATACGCCCGGATTGCGTAAGACACGGGGTTCAATTCCTCGTCTGTCACAGGTTCACAGTTGTCTTTTTACAAGTGCAATTTATACTTCTTGCTGTGTCATTTATTGGGGACCTTATAGGTGGAGGTTCTAAGCCTAGCCTTTTCTTTTTACATACGCCAGACAGATCATGTCTCGTTGATGCTATATTTGTGCAGGGCTAAAAATAGATGTTATTGTTATGACGTACTATAGCGTGGGCCAACTTCGTTAATCACTAAAGATCTCAACCTACGCAGAACAAATGAAAACAGGAATTTGCTGTCTTCCGCCCTCTCCCTTAGGTAAACATTGACACTTGGATCCTCCCCCATCCCCCCACGTCCTGAGAAGACTTACCCGATCAAGCTGTTAATGTTTTGTGTCCGATTTCGTTTCATGTCCTCCCTGATTTTGGTTGTTCCTTTATTTATCTTAATCCCCGATTTCCTTTTCCTTTTTTCGGGATAAAAGGTATTGGCTTAAGAAGTAAGAAAGTATAAAATCTGGGGCGACACAAGAGTAATAATACGATTGAATTGCGAGAACTTGAATCATGCTGTAATATGAAATATTTATTGTGTTATCAAATACTGTAAATTATAAACCTTTAAATTTCATATTACAGTACCTAATTCAGTTATTTTTCCATTTCAATCTTTACAAGTTGAAACTCAGTATCTAGCCAGTAAAATTCATTTCCAAAGAAGTCGAAAAAATAAATTAAAAACCATTGTTGACAATAACAATGACCGGGTGAAATGAGTAAAAATTTTACCACTATAATAAACATTCCGAGACTGTCTCCAGCAGAACTAGATGAAAACAATTTTGCAAGTTAAATTTAATGAAATAATGCTATTGTTCGTGTATCTGCGAATTGCGACGTTAAAAGTCGGACTGTCAAATTAAATTCTTATTTGGTTATGAATGAAAACTGTTCACGTGTAAAGAGACATTGACGTGTTAGTTGTTAAATTAAAATTCCATCTTCTCCTTGCCTGAAGAGGTCAGTATCCCCATAAACACATTAGATGAAGATACTTCTTAGGTGAAAAATGAAAACGAAGTATTATAATAAATTAATGATTGAATGATTATAATGTTGTAATTTTATACCTGTTTTGATTTGGCTAACTGGGGTAAAACGTCCTCCACAGAAGCCTTATCAGTGCTTGGTTTCACGCCCCAGTAGTCGATGTTACTTCCAAATAGCTCACAATGTTCACCAGAATCAGGTGTGTTTCGCTTATAGCACCAATATCGGCGGTATATCTGGCCTGTTATCTGTTTTACAAAACCGTTTTTCATTCTGGCCATGCATTTAGTTCACTCTAATAGAGTTTGAATATTGTAAGTACCAATGTTCAAACGTTCACATGAAAATTTTTTATTTTTGTTCTGATCGTATAAAAGTTATGAAAAAATGAAAGCGGCTATAGCCAACTGTGTTGATAATGAGTCAGACTGTTTTTAGGCCGCCTTTTGCTCGGATTGAGGAAAGCAGATCGATTAGATTATCAAAACTGAGCTGCGAATCGATCCCCTCCATATATCGATTGTCTCTGGACTGTGCTTGCCCTCTACAACGATGAGGTCTTTATGGATAGTGGGACCATGACAACTCAAAGACTTGTTGCACCAAAAGTGTTCAGCCCTCGGTGGGCGATGGGGTCGTCACATCCCTACGCTATATTATGCTGACTGATTTTACGTAATTCATTGTACATGATAACATACATTTGGTTCTGAAGTTTACGCGAATACTCATTATTTAATAAAACACACTTTTACGGATTGATTTCGCGAACGTTTATTTTTATTTAATGCCTGACGTTTCGAATGCTTTACAGCATCCGTGGTCGCAGGCAGACTAAGGTGTTATTTGTCATTACATAGTTATGAAAAATTCAATTAAACTACCGTCACTCATTAATATTAATTGACGTTCCTATCCACGCAGAAAGAGCTTACAGTGTCTTGAGATCTTGCAGTATGAGATGTTGGTTGTGTCTTCAAAAGAATAGGATCCCATGCCGGTGGAACTCTCCAACCATCTTCTCTATTAAAATTAGGGTATTTTCTTATTTCCATGGCCTCACGTAGCATGCGAGGAACAGGCATGATAACATAGTCCAAGAATGATCTCGGATAATCTCGGATAAAAATCCAAGATCATCACACATTCAATGTGTTAGCTGTACTTATAGAAGGTACGCTTTATGGCAAAATTTCATAAGTTAGCTGCACTTTTTGATAAAAGCGAGCCACCTTGCACATGATAGTAGCAACCAATATAAAGTTTCAACCCTTTCATCTTAAAGTGCAGTTTTTTTTTTTTCATAAGACATATTACAACAAAATTAGGAACGTGTGATACCTAAACAATTATTGTAGTATGTGTGTATTGACTACCTCCTTTCACGTGCTCATTGGTCTGTAATGTTCCCTACTGTTTCTGATCCTATTGTTTGATACGATAAAATTTAACCTATAAATAAAACAAAGGCTGTACGTATCTCTCGAATTTTCCGAAAATCTTATTTGTCTATCATTTGAAAGGTTTAATCAAGCGCCCATTGTTTTACAAAAGCAACGGTATTATTTCCAATTGTTTCACTAATTTATTTTTCATTTAAAATCAAATTTGCCTGTATTTGTGCGATAAGAAAAACCTACAATTCTGGTACCGATTGACGTGGAAGTGAACCGAAAAAACGTTCAACTTATTTTTTTTATTTTTTTCTGTGGAAAGTCATTAACTATATAATTATATTTTTTTCCATTTCCGGATTTTTTAAAGTTTAGTATCCAAATGCGAGAATTTTTGTAAAGTTGTATAGATTGCTTTACATCACACTCACTTACATCACCAGACACGATGTTTTTACAATTACGACTCTATTTAATACTGTTTGAGTCATCTTTTGGATGCCTGTTTTAACATGAATTTCTGTTACTGTACGAGTACCTATAAGAGCCTTTTTTAACGGGTGGCCTCAAACTCAATTACTTATACAATGTCGAATTTTCTAGGAAAATTGCACGTTGTACTCAGAGTGATTATTCCCTTGGAACGTAAAAATATACAAATATGTGTCTCAATCATCAAGAAAGTTTTGTCACGCAATTTTCGTCAACTGTTGATTATCTTTACACAGTTCAGTGCAAACTGTTGCCGTGTAGCCTTCACAGGGCTGTCGTAATTAATAATGTAAACCGAGGGGTGGTATGGGAACGCCATTAGGTGCGTAAACATCGTTCTGGTGGCCTACTATAAAATACATCTGCGCTGTAGTTTCCGCCAAGGTGGATCATGAGAAATGAGGATAGGTCGAGTTGAAAATAAAATCTGCTAGGCACTCATCTGGCTTACGTTTTGATCTAGAAGTCTAGAGCAAGAACAGATCGAGTTAAACCATAAGCAAAATGTTCATTTTAGATTTGAATGTGATGGTTTATGCTTTAACTAGTTATCTGCCGGGCACTAACTTACGATACACGATATCAATTGTTATCGCGGTCGACATCGTTTAGTTGGGGCTTAACGGCGTCAGTTTCATAGGTAATAATTATTTATTCCTTCATAACCTTCTTTCACGCTTACTGTGCGCATTAATAATGTCGATAAAAAACTAAATAGATAGCCCTATATTATCCTTATCACGGAGTTCGATGACTCGAACTATGCTATATTCCAATCGCTAGTGACACCATATCAGTAGTTTTAAAAGCTTTTAAATAAGTCCTCTCTTGCATTATTATCAGAGCGCTGAAAAATTTTCTTCGCCATCACATTTGACTTGAAAACGTTGTACGCGCTTACTTCTACTATGACACTACGGACAGCAATAGTCTCGCTGTCGCTGCAACTGCTTAGTCACCATTACTCTTAACGTGCGATAGAAGAGGAACACATAGTACAGAGTAGGGTTTTTGTTTGTCGCGACACGAAATGACACGCGACGTTTCGTGCGCCCAGTGGGACATAGATGAGCACTTTGACGTAACTAAACAATACTTTATTTGATTTGAACACACGCGCTACGGCACGTATCATGAGCTGTGACACCTTTATTATGAGAATCTAGTGACATTTTAGTGTAGCTAGCTTTGTGCATTTGATATTAGAGATAACGCGCATCATGACATACAAAAGAGATATAACGACTGGACTAGGGAACAATAAAATTACGATTATTACAAAACATAGTTACAACAAAAACAGTTGAGTGAGCAATTTTATTCGTGAACATTATCTACGAGTAATATTATGAAACACAAAGAAAGTTGCAAGCATCTTGTCTCTGTAATCTTATTAGCTCTGAAAAAGTGCCCTTATTGTCTTACTCCAGACACTTCCCCGGTCTCAATATTTCCTCGTTTTTGTCCGCCGGCCTAAGCGTACTACTGTGCACAAATTAAACTTCTACATTAGTTCCAGCCATTCAGACAACGGGCGCTCCTTAGCTTTTATTGTGCGCATAAACTGCTTTTATCGTCGACTTATCAGCACTCAATCTCACGTCTCGTTTTAGCCCTTCCTGACGGAGGAAGATAGAAGATATCCTCGACTCCTCGGAGTTTCGTGAGTTGAATAATTTATCGTCGAGAAACGCCAAATATTGTATAAGCCGAGGATATGACTTAGTACTTTGCTCCCTTGGGTAGTCTTAAGCGTTGCATTCAAAATGCGAAACGAGGTTTACGCGGAACTTTGATTACGCTCGTAAAGAGTTGCGACTTAAGCCCTTGGCTAGCAGCATCGTTGAGGCCTAGCATTCTGAACTTAAATTAAATTCTGACGTAGGCATACTGTCCTTGTAGTTTTATGAAATTGCAGAGATGTCAGAGATTCTGGCTTGTCTCAGATGCTTAAGTAAATTCTTTAACACACTTTTTTTTAAAAGTATCGCATCCAGGAAAACTTAGTTTTGTGTAACACAATAGCTTGTTTTTCAAAACACGTGAGTAAGTAATTAAGAAGGTTCATATTTTAGAAACTCTATGACGTTAAATTTTAATTATACGTGGGTAGGTACTATCCACCGCGAAAGTTTCAGACAGCTAACACTAAAATTAGATTCGCTCTCAAAGTTTGTTGTCCCTGGGCAAATTTCATTTTCTCTGGCGCTTGCTGCTTGTCTCATGTTTTTTGGTAAATTATAAAAAGCCATGAACTTACCCGCGAAATTATTTCAGCATTCGAGAAAGCATTGTAATGGCTTGTACATTAATGTTGGTTATAGCGTATACCAACTAATGACCTAATTCGTCTGTTCCTTGCCCAAGGGTAGCGAAGGTCAGATGGCAATCGCTGAAATGTAATAACTTCACTCGCCATACTGACCAGGAGATACTCAAACGGCGCTCAAGGGTCTTATTTCGTTGTCATCGCAATAAGCCATCAAATGTGACCGTTGAGTATTATGACTTGCCTCGATCTAAAAGTCATTCCACGTAATAAAATTGCAATAACGGAGAATTGACTAAAAATAAGCCTGTACGTTTGTGGGCCGTTTAAGTAAGGTCGTGAAAATAATGTTGCTCAACTTTAGATGGTTTCTTCAAGTGTCAATTATTTTAAGACAAGCTTGATGTTATTTGAATTTATCACCACAATTATACTGGCATTGTTGAAACAAAAATGTAGATTAATGAGACTTACTTTTGTGAGCGTTGCCGCGTTGACACGTATCAAAATGATCAAAACTTTCTTGTCTTCCTCTAATAAATAATAAAACATTCACGCCTACGCTGGTAGAGATTTGGATTTACACAGGTTTGAAGCAATTTTCCTTTAGTGTAATTATGATTATTTCACCTTGTGTGGGAGTATAATCCTGACATTTACGGCGCCCCCATGAGGACGTGTGTCAATCATGCGCCGCCGTAAGTGAGAACCTAATTTTGGAACATACCGCATGAATATTTGCGGACTTCTTACAGATAAAAACGAGACTTGACTTTTCAACAGGTTTGAGAATCCTGAAGCTTAGGTTCGGTAATATGAAGGAGAAGAGAAGAGAGAAGAGATTTTCGGATAAGAAATCACATTATGGCGTCAATTTTATAAAACCTTAATTAAATTATTAAAATCCCTAACTTAGATATTACAAAATAATTTCAGCCGGCTTCAGTTTTAATTGTGTGACTATGCGGCAGAGAATATATTATTTCAGGTTAGTTACCTTTAAACATTTTTTTTTTAAACAGTGGCGATGAGCTTATACTATGCGTAGTTGCTATAAAATAACGTGGTAGATCCAAAGACGACGACGCGTTTGGTGTATTGGTTGGCGCCCCTGACTATTACGCCGGCCGTCGCGGGTTCGAATCCCGCAGGGGGCAAATGTTTGTGTGATGATCACGGAAATTTGTACCTTTGTCATGGATATGTAATTTACTTTGTGTTGTACAATAAAGAGTTATATTATTATTATTATTATTATATGTATTTAAGTATTTATGGGAGACGCCCCCGTATAAGTTTCGTTGTGGCCAGGCCAGTACCACAGTAAGGCTCGTACAAAATACATGAAATCCGGTTCAGGACTTTTGCAATTCTATTTACTATGCGCGAGGCCGGGCTCTAAGCGAGTGCGGCATTTTTGCGCATGACCAAGTAATCTAGATGTAAATGCAAATCGACGGGACTGGCACAAATAGAATAAAAAATCTGCAGATTGCGGAACAAAAACTTGATTTCATACCAAACCAAGTTAAAGTCCATTCATTATATTGTTTTGTTTTTATTTTTCGTAATTCTTTATTAATATAAAACATTATTATTTTTATAGGCATAGGTACGCCCGAATAGAGTAAGACGCGGGGTTCGATTCCTCGTCTGTCACAGAGTCACAGTTGCTTTTTACAAGTGCAATTTGTATTATCATCATAATTTTCTAAGCAACTAAACACCACGATGTTATTGCGCGATAGCAAGGATAATCTGATTATGCGAATGCCACTCATAAAAAAAACTGTTATAAAGTATTAATAATACAAATGTATTATAAACCATAATTTTATGAAGCTTCGGTAGTTATTTAAAAATTTAAACAACAAAGGCCTGGAGCCCTATTTTTGAATCATTCGCTTCAAGATGGCGAGTGATTTTCGTTCGACGTAGTGTCAAAAGTCTTAGAAAAAAAATCGTTTTCGAACGAAAATCACTCGCCATATCCAAGCGAGTGATTCAAAAATATGGGCCCTGATCTTTCAATAGTCAGATAAAAAAATTCATCAAACAAAATACAATTATGGCTAATTTGAAAACGTCACCTATTTGTCAGCAATAATTTATGTAACTGTCATTTAAAAATCAGTCGCTTTATACCTTATCATTTAATTATGGTATAACTGACGTTTGAACAATCGTCCCTGAATTGTAGTTACACTATCTAACCTGCCACTTCGCTAGAACTCCATAAAGCCTAACGCACATGCCCAAACCTTTTTTTCAGTGAATGACACTTCGTTACTGTCACGAGCGGGGAGTATGCATGGAATATTGAAATAGAATTCAACTCCATGTCTGTAATAGAATTAACGAAAGCCTATCTAAAAAATAAAAAATCGAACGTTATTTGGACATGGATAGATAATTAAATACTGCTAGCAATTTCCTATTAAAGGCTGCTTGTGCATGGTGTATACCTAGAGATTACACAAGACATTAAACTCTAATTCGAACATTTATCTAATGTATCTAAAAATTAATACGCCTTCGTCTTAAAATAAGCGTATTTATTCATTCAGTAGAATTCATTAGTAAATAATACACACGCATAAGTGAATAGTGCTATACACATAAGATAACATCAGACTAGCCAGTGTATTAAATATTGAAATTGAAATGAATGACACTGACCTATTAATCGGAGAGTTCCACGAAAAACAGTAAGTAGGTATAATGACCAGTCGGCAATATGCTACGAAAATTATAGAATACTGAAATTCACAGGTATACATAAAATTGGATTTTGCTTAGACACATTACTTCTTCGTACTCGCAGCATCTCACATAAATATGGCTCATACTCCGGCACATATTCCCTCGTACCGCCAGCGCCGTACATTCCTCTCCATCCATCAGCGTTCGTTTAATAAATCCGACTCGTGTAAAGCCTTCAATTTCGCGCGACGCCTCAAGAGCGACTCCGCAGTAAATTACGACGTTTCACCGGAAAAGCCATTGTCGAGACGTTTGGGCATTTTAATTTACACTTTAGCAATTCATTTTTCCCGTACAACGAAATTAATGTTGGTAATTTCTTATAATTGATCTTTATGTACTTGTTTCTACCCTGACTACCCCGTCTTAGTCTACCCTGAACGCTGTAAAGTGTTCGAAACGTCGGGATGAAAAATCTAATAAATTATCGCGTAAATATCCGCAAATTTTGTTTTATTAATTGACTAGCGGCCCGCCAGCGACTTCGTACGCGCGTAATTGTTTTACTCCGTTACCATAGATCGTAGCAAAAATATTTATAAGCCGATACGGATTAAACTATTTCTATAGCCTTCCCCAATAAATTAGCTATCTAAAAATGTATGTAACATATTTTATAACCAGACCAATAGTTCCTGTGATTAACGCGTTCAAACTTGACAAACAAAAACATCCAGTTTTTAAATATATGCGTAGAAATACGTATAGATAAATGTCATATTTTATGTACACACAACACGTAGCCCGGTCTTTAATCTGGTCAAACTTACACGGGGATAATATCGTTTTATTTTACAACGAAATGGAAATACTTACTACGCCTATCGTCAATCGTACATTTCTTTCGGGTGCTAATAAAAAGACCAGGCTACACTCTGTGCGCTTACACAGCATCATGCCACATACAGACTGTGGGAGAAGCGCATTCCCTCAAGTCTTCTCCCGCTACCATTTAAGAGTTTGAACTTGAGCTTTGTTTATGGTTATAGCGAATACTCTACTTTCTTGAATTCAAATCGTAAATTCAAAGGGACAAATCTATGTAAAGATCTACGCCATCATCATCATCAACCCAAAAGCCGTTCACTGCTAAACATAGGCCTCCACGAAAAGTTTGCAGAAAAGTTGCAGATTGGACACCCTTCGACCACGGGAGCAGCGTAAAATGTCCACCGACAATATGAACAAACGATTTGCAATCTACACTGGACACATACCGCTTGATACCTACCCTGTTTGAACACAAAACAATATTATTTACTATTCTAAGGAATAAAATCTCTTCTTGAGCATTTTCTCGAGAGCCACATCAATAACAAACATGTGTCAAAACATTGTGTCTCAGACGTCATGTCAAATGATTGTCAAAAGTTATATATTATATTTTTTTATCATTAGCACTAAAGAGTATTGATATCAAATTCGAAGCAAATCACCCCCAGAATAACTTTGTAACCCTTTTTACCCCCCTAGGAGATGAATTTCAATAAACTACAAAATAGGTCTTCCGTCAATTCTGTAAAATAATGTGTATGCAAAATTTGAAGTAGATTGGACCAAGGGATCTGGTTGTCCCATACAAACTTTGCACCCCTTTTTGACCCCCTTAGGGGTGGAATTTCTGAAAATCCTTTCTTATCGGATCCCTTCGTCATACAAAGAACACACCCTCCCAGTTTCAGGTCTCTACGATCAGCGGTTTAGGCTGTGCGTTGATCCATCAGTCAGTCAGTCAGTCAGTCAGTGAATCAATAAGTCAGTCATTCAGGACAAACTTTGATTAAAGTAAAATAGCGGAAGATAGGTGACGCGCCACTCAAACGTGGACCGCTAAAATCAGGCCCCCGTCGCCTAATTGCGTCCAGTTACAATCGGGATTGCGTGCGCGGATGACATACGTAAGACGTGTGACGTGAGGAGAAAAATATTATTTTTTCGGGTTAAACGTAACCAAAATGCCTTCGTGTGCTTTCATACGTTGCCCAAACCATTCTAAAAGGAAAAACTAATCGCATGGAATCACATTTGACTCGTAAGTACACGAAAACTTTAATTTCTAAATTTATTTGTAAACGCAGTCTTTTTTTGACAGACATTTTTCAGGGCGAGATAGAAATATACGATTCATTGATGTGCGACCAGTTAGGTATGATGATGATTGATGACACATAACGCAACAAATGCTGCTTGTTGAGATTTGTCTTCGCGGTACCGTTAGCATAAAATGTCGATCATAATAAATTTATATAATTTAACTTTTACCTGATATTGATTGTTGCTTCTTGATTAATTTTTGTAAAATAGTATTCAACTTCAATAATGTAAACAATAAAATAATTATGTACTCAAGTTTGTTACAAAAATGACTGTATTAACGTGAAGCTTTTTTTAAATACGCACCTAATCTGTATAATTGCAGGTCTCTTACGGATACATCGTTGCGTGACGTCAGCGCCATCTATTCATCATGTCAACTGCAGCGGGCCAAATAGTTATTCATTACAAAATAAATTAAACTTGCAAATCATTAATTGGAAAAATCATGTTTTAACAATAAATATTTAAAAATAAACCTATATTTTGTTTTATTTTTGGTAACCATACTCACGCCAAACATCACTCGACATTTCAAAATAGTAAAGTAATAATAACAAGTAATTTATTAGTTTTCACAAAAAAACCTGGAACACAATTTCCATCCGATTTGTCTGCTGACGCTTCTTGATTCTTATTGCAACGAGACGTCTACGTGACAAGAGACATCTCAAAGCGCGCGTTTGTTTCGCTCGCACTACCGTCGTAAGAAATGGGTTTGTCTCAGTCGTCAGTAGCGTAAAGTTACACAGCTGTGTGGGTATCTTGTACGTAGTAGTGAGTAGTGCCATTTTTTAGCTGACAATTAGTATGACATGCCGTATCTTCCGCTATTTTACTTTAATCAAAGAGGACAAAGCATTTTATTGGTATGGATAATATTTTCGCTGGAGTATGAAAATGTATGAAAGTAGAAGACAGTCTCTTAAGATACCTATGATAACAATTAAACGGTAGAATAGTCAATAATTGTATCAAAGAGCTTTCGTTTGACGACGTAATGGCTCATAAAAGCAATAATAGAAAAAAACTCCTTTTGATCACAAGTAATAAGGCAATGCTACATTTTCACGGTTCAAATATCAAGTTAAACGATCATTCCTCAGAAAAAGTGATATAAGAGTATTTGTTTTGCATTAGAATCATGTTTTCCCCGATGTCTTTGAAGTCCAATAAAAGAGATCTAAGACAAGTGAGACTCAAATCCAATCGTTCGCCAAAGTCTTTATTGGGAAGGCGATAAAAAACATTTAAGAGTCCGTTTTATGGCGTCGAGGGGGCCGCGTTTTCAAAATAATTAAATCCTTACCAAGGGACTTAAGCTAGGGGATGTTTTAAAATTTTCAGCATAATAGCGAGGCAACAATCTGGCGGCGCAAGTCTGAGAGGCCCTCGGTTTTATTACTCGCATAAACCAAGTTTATTGCATGCTTATCAGATGCTGAGACCTACAAGTTTGTCGGGTCCCTGATAATACACACACTGGCCCCTGAAATGTTTATTTGTAGCTATAAAAATGCATGTAAAATCGACGAAACTTGAAGCGTGCGGCATTGAAAATATACTAAGTAAGTAGCAGGTCGGGCTATAACTTTGATTAATGGGCGAAGTCATTTCGGTAGCATGCTGCTCAAATAAAGCTGTAGTGTTTAATTTCAATTTGCATTTAAGGCTGATAAATCTCGCAAAATTACGTTTTAATTTGGTACAACGTCGTTACGATGGTGAGGAAATACTAATCTGAAACATGTTTGTACACCTAATTTATTCATAAGGCTGAATTTTCAATTGCTGCCGACCGTGGAAAGTTACTTTTAACTAGTTATCTGCTTCTGAGTGGAATATAAAGTAGGAAAGGTATACTTTTAGTTCATATTTCACTTTACATGGCCCTCTGAGGTGTTATGTTATAACAATATGAATGTACCGCTTGGATGGAATGATAATTAAGATATTTTTTCAGCTTTGCACCATAATCCATCCATCTTTGATACGAAAATCGTAACTAGTGTACTTGCCCGGAATTTGCCAGATGTTTGTACCCGTAAAAGTTGGCTGGTTAAATCGAGCTTAAGTTTATTAAAGAGTAACAAACGCTCAAATCTGGCGAACAACTATCTGCGCGCACTTTAATCTTCTTCGCCAAATGTTTATCACTATATTCCTTACGAACTCGAGAACGAGTCGCAAACAAGTCCAAAAGAAGATATAAAGTGCCGTACAAAAGTTGTTACTAAACATTTGCGAGGAATTTGCTGACGATACCTACTACAACAAATGCTATACATTACTGCGAGCATCCGACTTCGTGACACGAGCAGTCTTATTGGGGACTAATAAGATGGTTTATTAAAATTTCCGAGAGCTTATACAATTTAGAAGTTGAGTAGCCAACCGGGTGGTTATTTGAGAAGCTTGGGATCGCAAGTTTATAATTATTTATAAATTGTTGAGAAAGATAAGAGGAAGTCCTCAAAGTGTTTTGGTACTTTGTAGTAAAAAAGCGTTCTAAAAATTTCATACATTTAATTTCAAAAGATATAGTAGTAGTAAGTATCGATTATGAGTATGTTTTGGTAAACTAATTTTATAAGATTATTTTTGAGGTTTACCTGAACTGTCTAAACTGTTAACTAAATAGTTATAAAGGATATAAATAGTTAGTAAATATTTAAATTATTTTATCTGCGGTGTAATTTTTCTACTTAGTGTGGTTGACTGGTAGAAAATGCTTTTGTCATAAGTCCGACAAATGAACAGTTTCTCTGCACATGGAGTTGTAAAATGAATAAATTAATCTGAGCTCTTTTATGATCATTGTTACGGCACAAAATGGAATAATGATTAATTTAATAGCATAACATTACTAGTATCTGAAAATTGATAAGAAGGTAAATGTGATGGTAATGTGAGTTTGCAACATTTCAGACAGTTCATAAAATATTTTCTCATTTGAAAATATGAGAAAGTAGCTCGAGTGGCATACATATGAAATAGGACACTCACACGTTATTGCGGCACTTACAAAACCATTACCGCCGTTTTATGAAAACTGCAAAAGCAACTGACGTACCGAATCAATTTGGGTGAAATTGTCATAAAACATATTGCTTTTACGGGCGTTTTCATCAGGTGTAACGAATTTTATCTACCACCTGTTCCTGTCTGCCCACATTTGGAACTCTATCCATCAATACTGTATCACAAACGTTGCTTATTGACGTTTCGACTAACGGCCTCCCTTTGTTCCTGAGTCGCGCCGAACTACTCCAGTAATTAATGCGACACAGACCCACGAGCCGATCTTAATTGATATTAATTATTGTCTACCCTCGGATAGTCCATCAACCGACATCTTACGAACCCCACTCGTTAACGACCCTCGAACACAACCAGATTCAATCGCTAAACGTCTTGACGGTTCGCTACAAACTCGCAAACTCGAATGTGGTCACAATTTAGGGGCTATATTTTCCGTTCGGGTTCGATGGGCTGCCGCAATTGTCGAAATAGCGGGTAAAGGGTTCAGCAGACCGCCTCTGTATTTATGCGGGGCACTAAATCGTGGGAAAGAAAATGTAAACTCGCTCGCGGGTCGGAAGCGGCCGTCGTTGAGAACGTTAAGGGCGCTTATCTGCGCTCGTACGCTAATCCGCGCTGAGATTCGCCGCATAATCCTTTGGCTTGAACTTATGAAACAACGAGTGAACTCATCAAATATTGCGTGACCCACCTCGAGCGCTGCCGGCTGTCAGCGTGATCTATTATTCACTGGTCACTAAACATTTTGTAAGATCACAGAAACAAGTGTTCACTGCACTGGTTAGACACTAGTTCAGCACTGTATGGGTTTTGCGTGTTCGTACCGGTACGCGAAGTCGTAGCAGTCGCCGTAGCGGAGATGTTCCCGACTCGGTTAGGGGCGCGACGCGGTGGCTACGTGCGACGGGGGCGGCGGGCGCCGCGCGACTGCCCCGCGACGGCGCGCCCGGGCTGCACATGCCTGCAAGCTCTTCGTAATCGCCGTGTACGCTCAGCACTTCGCCAACACTTCGCGAAGATCAGATAACAATGGCCAGCAACTTTTACAGCTCTTTCGACACGTCTTATATCGTTGGAGTAATCTTTCCGCGCTTTGCAGTTTTGTAACACATTAATTAGGATGGGATACAAGTTTTCCGAGCAACTTGCGAGGTAAAAGCTGTTCCGACGATAACATATCATTTTATGAGTTAGAACTCATTTTACGCTATAAATCATTACTCATTCTTATTAGTAACTATTTTATTAAATTTGTTACCTTAATTACCTTATAACTTATTTAATAAAATATTTTAGTTTCATCTTTGAGTTGATTTTAAAATTTTACTTTCTACTCCGATTTGTCTCACCTTTCATGAAAATATTAAATAATGTTTATTTTTGTATTCCAATCGCTCATTTCTATTTTGTTAGCAAAACTTGCCATATTGTTTTTAACAAACTTTATTACATCTTACCGGCTCAATATCGCTGAATGTTTCATATAATTAACAGCTGGATAGAATCATGCTGCTTAAGACTTTAGTAGGTACAGGAAAAATCTGTGTAAAAATATTAAAAGTAATACACCAAATATAAAAGGGTAGAGTGCCTTGTATTGTAATCAAACGAATATACTAACTTTAAACATCACATGTCCATCCATATTAATTTCACAAATAAGCTGCAAATAATTTCAAGGGATATTCTTGTCTATTCAAGCTTCCACAATTGAGTAGAAAATACTGTGGACACACCATTAATTGTAATCAAAAGGGTCCGACAATCCCGGCCAAAATAACTGGCTATCAAAAGAAAATTACCATAATTATACAGGGTGTCAAGTTACTTAAAATTCACAAGAATCGACTGACAATAACGATGACTCTGAAAAGTGGCCGCCATTACTCAGCTAGCAGGGGCTATTCTGAAACGCGGACGCAATTTAAGGTTTCTATAAATCATCATCAAATAAAAAAGTTTACTAAAATATGAAAAGAAAAGTTTCAATGACTTCTTTTCGTATTGAAAGGTCAAGAAAATGGCGTACAGTAAAACATGGTGAAAACTTATCGACAAGATCACAGTTCACGTAACATGAGACGATTATAGCAAACATGATAAACGCTAACCAGTCACGTATTCCAAACTAATACTAGCACAAACAAAATCTCAATATTTTGCCGCTACCACAGTTATGAAAACCATTTTTAGGCAACCACCTAATCTTCTTAGCCATCTCTAATAACTTTAAAGCTAGTACGAGGCTTGCCGAGCTTTGTCGCCATCATAAAGTAACTGCGACAAAGTTGCCGAGAGCTGTTGATTTAGGCCTACACTGTTGGCGATTCCTTAATTATTATCTTGCCTTGCAATACGTATATCGATGTTTACATGTGGACTTTGCAAGCTTTTTGTTAAAGCATTAGGTATAGAAAATTGAAAAGGTGGCGGTAAAATTTGCGGTTGGTAAGCATTTTACAGAGATTCAAAACTGAATCCGTTCAAATGTAAGGGCATAGTTGTTGTTGTGACGAAATTGACTTCTCTTTGATTCTATAAAAATTAGCGGCTAAGTACTAAACACAAAATTAAAATTTAAAGTTGTCTGGTATTTCGCGGTCACAGCAATCTCAGAGAATCAGTCACCGGCGGTCGCGTAAACAAAAGAATAACAAAAGAATGTTGATAAACACATCAGTGAGGGCCCACAAATAGTTTTTCCTGCTGGTACACAAATTAACAATTCGGCACATATTTCAGGGTATCATACCTAAATCCGACATTTCTATAGCCTAAACCTCACAACAAATATACGAGTATTTGAACAATAACAATACATTTGTTGTAGAAATAGCTTAACCTCCATTCCCATTAAGGTCAGTACCGTTAAAATTATTTGCTGTGAGCAAGCTCGCCGCAAAATGGCGTCGCATTTCACTGACATTTATTTATTTCGCTGTCCTTTTATTTATATCAATTTATTTCGCGTCCTTTCACGGGTTAAGTTTATCTATCCACGTGCAGGCGAATTTTTAATTACATGTATTTCCAACGCGAGCGCTGAGTAAGTGCGTGTTTTCACAGCATTTAATTTTGAAAATTATTACAGTGTTACAGTATTATCAGCTTGGAAAATGTAAATGGTGAAGTAACTTAACTTATGCTTCAATATAGCACCAATTTTATTATTTGACTAAAATGAGCTTTGATCACCCATCTCGCTTTTATTTTATATTGCATATAAACATTTAAATACTCGCAGACATATTGAACCATTCCCATCCACCGACAGCCTAAGTCTATGTCAAAATGATGGATGCCGCTGATACAATAATACCTATGTATATATGGATACAAAACCTTGGCTGTCCCAAGCCTTTGATTTGGTTAATCCTTATGGTGAAAGTGCAACTGTCCTTTTGATCAATGGCATAGGTAGTTGCACTGTGTTCAAATGATGTAAATTTATAATGTAGTAAGATGATAGCAGTTAATGTCCCAAGATCTGAAAAACTTATAACCAAACCCAATTTTTTTAATACTTTCAGAACTCCGATGACTTTGACTGATAGAGAATGAAGTCGTAAGGCACGAAATCCCCTAAATATATGGTTTTCGGTGTTATCACGTTGAAAGAAATAAATGTAAATTTTACAAGTTAGCCTTTTTTTCTCTTTTCTAGTTTAATTTAAAATGCACTACACAATTAACAGCCTACATCAGTCGAGAATATCGTAATTTTATAAGTTATTGTGGCATGAAAACATGTTCGATCACAATGACCTTATTTATACAGGCTGTGGCCTGTATGAGGTCTAAAAATTTAAAATGTAGGCCTCTTAAGTAACCAGTAATCCATTCTCCATGGTTTTCATTTATTATAATGAAAAATAAATACATTATTATTTTCTAATAAAATAAATCGAACCAGCAATGTATTGCAAACAAATGTTTCCAGTCCTATAACTTGACATTGTCATTCACTACAACGAGTCAGTAATTTTAATATACATTGATTACTAATTGTAACTTTGGATAACTAAATCTCCAAGTTTAATCATTTTAGAGCACTATGATCAGGTCCAGGTAACTACTTATACTCTGGAGAATCATTGATTAAATTGTTTGCTCCTATTACAGGCCACACGCTGTATAATCGGTTGCAAAGTATAAATAACATGGAAGCGTATGTATAGTATTGCTATCAATGTGTGATACAGTATCGAATATGTAATGAATGTTTAACGCATGGGAGGGAGATTGGGTGCCCCGGGCGACACAAAACCCTCAAACGTCGTTAGCGCAAAGACGACGCAAGAATTTGATCTCGATTTGTAAATTGTGGTTAAGCTTGTGTTTAATGTGGTTTTGTTTTATTATATCCCATGACAGTATTATGTCCACATATGAATGAATACATCCGATTTAAAAAATATTAATAATACAAGATTATAAAATTAAAGCGCAAGTTCTGCGTTGATTCCTTACACGAATTTTGTTTGCCATCGGTAATGTATAACTATTATTCACCTTTTTTATATTTATACTTTTACTCAAGTTTTACACCTTAATTTTTATCAAAAATATTCCTTTCTGTTCAACAAATACAACATACCAGTTTTCATAAATCTGTTATAATTACGGCTGCAGTCAAGAAATGCTTTTTGAATGTTCCTTCTGGAATTCTGTAGTCCTCAATATTCATTTTAAATATGATTTTGTGTTAGATAGCTTAATTCTCGGGAAAGGCTATCTATACTAATATTATAAAGCTGAAGAGTTTGTTTGTTTGTTTGTTTGTTTGAACGCGCTAATCTCCGTAACTACTGGTTCGAATTGAATAATTCTTTTTGTGTTGGATAGTCCAGTTATCGAGGAAGGCTATAGGCTATATAACATCACGCTACGACCAATAGGAGCAAAGATATAGTAGTAAATGTGTTAAAAACGGGAGAAAGAAGTCACTATTCCACGCGGACGAAGTCGCGGGCAAAAGCTAGTAAGTTATAAAATGCATGAGACCTAGAAATCAATGGGGAAGCAGTAAAATCAAAAAGCGCGGTCGCGTTGTCGCGAGGGACTATACTAAATAATTATGTTCATGTTATTCACACGCGTTTTGATATCACAATTTAAAAAAAAAACTATGCATCCAATTAATGCACAAAATCCTTTTTCATCTCTCCTGTTCGGAAAATAGCACTTTCCTGTGTAGATAGCCGGGTGGAAAATAGCTTATCCATCCCTAGGGTGGAAAGTAATTTAGTTTTAAATGGCATGGTATAGAGTCAAGGCATGCAGTCAAAGCTTGGGGCAAAGATAATTGAGTCACATCATATTATAAAAATAATAATCATTTTTGCTTAGCTTTACATTGAAAAACAAGTTTATTATGATCGTTGATATAATAAATATTCAATTGATTCAATCTATAATTAAAATATACATATTACTTATCTGTGATTAAAAAATTCGGCTTCCCGCCATAATATCAAGATGAAACTTTTTTTTTATTTTACATTGTCAGTGTCATTTTTTTCTTTTTAAACTCTGTCTACTTTTTAAAAAATTAACAATTATTATCTGTGGGGAAAAATCGATCGATATTTTTTACAAGGATTTTAATTATTTCGTATCGTCTGCTTTTTCTTACTCTGTTTTCATGTATTCGTGCCGTTACTCTTTCTAATCATGTTAGATGTCTGTAGAACTTTAAATCAACTGTCTTTTTGTGCAAAAACTTGAGTTTCCCTTTCTCGCTGAACTACATAATACCTCACAATGACATCTACAACCACTATTTTAAATTTAATGTTTTTCCTCACAGTCGAAATGAAAAAAAGTATGTTTAACTCGGGTGAAAGCACCATTTCACTCTCGAATTATTGGCGCTCTCACTTCGTTCGAGCGCCAGAAACATCTCGAGTGAAATGGGTCGCTTTCTCCCCTTGTATAACAATCTACTATTACGCGAACGAAGTCGCTGGGGACCGCTAGTTTTAAATACGAAAAACCTATAACAGCGTATCAGTTCGCGGATCAATCGCAGATGAACGATCGAGACAAAGCGAAGAAAAACAAGGGAAGAAAAACAGGAGGAAAATAAGAAGAAATAATATCGGCCGACTTATGTCGCGCACAAATCGGGATCTGATGCATATTTGCGCGCCCTATTTGTCTTATTTGCAATACTGTGATGTATGATATTTTTGTTGAATTCAATTTAAAATAAATGTGCTTAAGTTGAGAGAGAATAACAAAAGAAATGAATTGGTAACGCACATTTTGCATCACAAAGTTACGCTTCCAACACAGAACAAAAAAGTGTATTTATTTTTTACCGCTATGTCGGCTCATGAATGATGAATATATTGATAAAATATTTACATATAATATATTGATTATAATGAAAACGAATGAGGCAAGAAAAAACCGATGACTTCCCAATGCTGTAGGACACCAATCCTGTAAACGTATAGTTACGTTTTCCAGATCTAGTGATATTTAGAGTCGTAAGCAAACTACCAGTAGAATATTACGTATAGTCTAGTTATAAAAAGATGTAAAAAGTTTTTCAATTCGCGCATTGTGTTATTATATCGGACATCCTCACTCATGTCCGGCGCGTGTCCGCGGCACGTGACCGGCGCCTCTGCTATTTTATCCCTAGTAGGTACCCAATATAAACAAAATACGGTATCACCTTTAAAGTAATGTCTAATCTATAAGTTGATAATACCTCGCTGGATCCCATTAATACATAAAAAAAAAAAGTTTTATACGTACATTCTTATCAATTCGTTTATTCTAAGACAGTCGTAGCATCTTTCGTAGCATTATAGCAAACCTCGTCGTAGTAATCGTAGTAACGACAGTTCGCGTAGTGCGTCGTAGCATCTTGTGCAGTAAATACAATAGAGCGTAGCATCTAGTAGATCGCTTAGGTACTCGTACCTGTAGCAAGTTATAGATAGTGCCATCCACGAAGGCGCGTGCCATCTCTCATCCTTTTAGTTTATTGTACATGTGTGCAAGTTTTTGCCAATATTTAATGATATTATAATGAATACAATTATTAAATGTATATTATTTGATATTTTATTATTTGCCACACTCCACGCACCCCGCGCTTTCCTCAATCAAAAATAAAAGGCGCGCGCCTTCGTGGATGGCACTATCTACACACCGTGCTTTTTAGGGTTCCGTAGCCGAATGGCAAAAAACGGAACCCTTATAGTTTCGTCAAGTCTGTCTGTCTGTCTGTCTGTCTGTCTGTCTGTCTGTCTGTCTGTCTGTCCGTCCGTATGTCACAGCCACTTTATTCTGAAACTATAAGCATCACATAGCTGAAACTTGGTAGGTAGGTGTATCTTGTTTACCGCTTTCCGATTCAGATACAAAAAGTAAGAAAAAATAATATTTAAGGGGGGCTCTCATACATGAAACTAAAACCAAAAAAAATTTTTTTACTCAAACCTATGCGTGTGGGGTGTCTATGGATAGGTCTTTTAAAATGATGTTGAGGTTTCTAAAACCATTTTTTCTAAAAGTGTAAGGTTTGAGATATAGACGCTTCCAAAGTGGTGAAATGGGCGTCCCCCCCCATCTAACTTTTGAACTAAGAAAGTGAAAATTTTGAAAAAAATATATGATGTAGATCTCAACAAAAACTTGCAACGAAAATTGGTTTGAAGGAGATCGAACGCGTAGTTTTTGAGATATTGCACATTTTTATCAACCGCAAATATAACTTTGTCTTTCATACAAACACTATGAAAAACAAAGTTCTTTTTGCAGTCGCAATATATTGTGATGTTTTCGTTAAGTGAAAGTAAGTGGACCCTGAATTTAGTTAAGGGTGGCACGGAACCCTCAGTGCGCGGGTCCGACACGCACTTAACCGGTTTTTTAACCGTCTTACAGCCGAAGGCCACTTAAAGTATCCAATAAATACATGTCATTCGTTAAATAAAACTTGGTTATTAAGATTTCAAAGGCTAAGACATTAAAGAAGATATCAGCACAATTTAGTACGAAACATCCTGTAACGAGCACTACACGCGGGTCATTCACTCGGCTGTCTAGCACTACTGACCTTATTTTACGCACGAATAGAAAGGGGCGAGGCGGTGGGCGTCACAAAGGATTGCGCTAGCGCATGATTGGTTAGAGATCCACGTGGACTGTCTTAGATTGGCTACGGTGCGGAACGCGTGGAGGCGGCAAGGTCAAGGAATGCATTGTTGAAAACGTAAACATTATGAACAGGATGATACATTACGTAACATTACTATTAGATATTTTTTACACCAAAATTATGTGGAGTGTAATAAAAAAAATAACATGTCCTAGAGGTTTATTAAGATGGTTACATTACGTGGGCTTCGGGTGTAAGACGGTTAAAAAAAACCGGTTAAGTGCGTGTCGGACCCGCGCACTGAGGGTTCCGTGCCACCCTTGACTGAATTCAGGGTCCACTAACTTTCACTTAACGAAAACATCACAATATATTGCGACAGCAAAAATAACTTTGTTTTTCATAGTGTTTGTATGAAAGACAAAGTTATATTTGCGGTTGATAAAAAAGTGCAATATCTCAAAAACTACTGGTTCGATCTCCTTCAAACCAATTTTCGTTGCAAGTTTTTGTTGAGATCTACATTATATATTTTTTTCAAAATTTTCACTTTCTTAGTTCAAAAGTTAGAGGGGGGGGGACGCCCATTTTACCACTTTGGAAGCGTCTATATCTCAAACCTTACACTTTTAGAAAAAATGGTTTAAGAAACCTCAACATCATTTTAAAAGACCTATCCATAGACACCCCACACGCATAGGTTTGAGTAAAAAAATTTTTTTTGGTTTTAGTTTCATGTATGGGATGCCCCCCCCTAAATATTATTTTTCTTACTTTTTGTACCTGAATCGGAAAGCGGTGAACAAAATACACCTACCTACCAAGTTTCAGCTATGTGATGCTTATAGTTTCAGAATAAAGTGGCTGTGACATACGGACGGACAGACAGACAGACAGACAGACAGACTTGACGAAACTATAAGAGTTCCGTTTTTTGCCATTCGGCTACGGAACCCTAAAAAGCACGGTGTATAGCTATATGCCGCGCCGTAGCAACATTGTTAGCTTCGTAGAGATTAATATTTGTAGATGTTATATCAATCCCATAATTATTTACAACTAGCTGTCCCAGCAATCTTCATTTCGCCCCTGGCCCCGCATCGTCCCTGCCCCGTTTTATATTTTTAGTCCTATTCACCGCCTAGAAAAATCCACCAAAGTAAAAATCAGGAAATTACACGACTTTCTTAATTAAGTACATGTATAGATCAAAAATTAAAGCATACTATAGTTATATTGTTACTTTTAATTCCGAAAGGTAAAGTGGACGTGATAGGTTTCACGTGTCTATGTTCCTTAGCTCTCAAATGAGTTTGTTTATTTTAATTTGTTTTTGTTTTTAATTTAATAAGTGAACCTACTGAACAATATCCATTTTGTCCAAGCATCCTCCCGTGGTGTCGTATGCAAAGGTTGGCACCGGAAGGGTGACTTTCGGCCGCGGCGTGACGCGACCAGCTGTTTATAGAACCTCATGTAACGGGCCGGAAAAGATGGAGCCTTACGTGAACGGTTTTTATTTTGACAAGAAAAAAGATGATATAGATATTGTTAGGGTTATTGCATAATCTTTATTTGTTTTCCACTATTTTACATTTTTTTTTTACAAATAACGGTAATCTTTAATTTAACTGTTTGAACGACTGAATAAAAGTATTATTTTTGCTGACATAAAAAATAAGGGTATTTATTTATGTTTGTCCACGGATTTCTCGAAAACGAAAAGCTATTAAAAAATTCTAACTTTATGAATTCTACAAGTTTTATCAAAGTCGGTTCAGTAGTTTTCGACATATTATGGGCAAAAAGCTTAAATCAAGAATAAAAATCATTAAAAATAATAACATACTTCAAAAAACGCACTCAAAATCAAATTTATTTGGAGTGGGTTCATGATGTCGAGCTTACATACCACAAAACAATTTACGCACAACATGCGCCAACTGTTTATTTATTTTAGGATTTTTAGTGAGTATTTTGAAGGTGGACTTTTAAAAATAATATTCCATAAACTATACAATGCAAAATGTTTTCTAATCCAATTATTGTTGTCAATGTTTTTCATACACTGTTTACCCATTGAGACACATAGCCCTAGCACTGACTGTAATTACTCTTACTCAAAAGCCATTTTTGCTTTGACAAGCACATCCTGGGATATATATTTAACTCTTGGTTTAACTAAACCCCGACGGATGGAACTATTCGTTGTCTCTGGACGGACGCGACAGATTGATGTATGCGTTTGTTATTAGAGTTGGCGGATAGGACGTAATTTTTAAACATATTTTTAAAGTGGTATGGGGAAACGTAAAATGGAAAATCATAAGTGGAAAAACATAAGAGAGATGAATGTTACAATTAAAAGTTTATGGATGTAAAAAAATGTTTTCTTAAAAACGGAGCTTGCAGTAACACAATAAAATTGTTGCTTATGCTTAAAAACTTACACATAGTTGTACTATGTGAAATTAGTTACTATTAGAACGTCTTTATTTTAGGAATGAATCTTACCTATTAATAAATGCAGTGCCCAAGATGATTGATTGTGTTTCATCAGGCAGCACAATTTTTGAGGTCACGCAAAAAATAGAACCCAAGAACCCATCTAAACCATTCTTCTACTATCCTTTATCTCCCATACTATTTTTCATCGACAACTACATCTTTAGAAATGGATTTTTCTCCGTGGTTTTAAATAAGCCCCGACAAATAGTTCTCATCCGTCCTCGCTAAAACCAAAGCTCCTCAACCTATTGAAAAACAGCAGATTTTTCCAAGCGATTCTCAACTTAGATACCGAATACGCAGAGTTCAATTTAAAACCAGTCAAAACGACGTCTTGTGGTAGGTTTACACGCTGATAACGTGTAGCAGACGGATAGCGACTCTCGTTGATAGATGAGTCCAGTTTCTCGCGCGATACCATCGCCATCCGAGTGGCTATTAAATAACTCGATTGTTTTTTGCTTTTCAATTGTTGAAAATGTCTTTAAAGTATTTACAAGCTCCTTAGCAAGCGCTAACTAGCATTTGCCATTTGCTGTTAAACAATGCGTCCGCAGAGCTAACTCCGGCCATAGCACACACCGATTGCAATCAAATTGCTATCGTTTGTAAATTATGTAATTACACTGCCGTTTTTCTCGACAAATGCATTTGCATTGCCACTTCCGCTGATGTATGAGACTTTTATTCGACTATGAAGTACTTGGGATAAGTTCTAACGTACATCTAGTATTACATTGGGATGTAAACTTTTACGGTAGTTCTATTGATTATATGCAGTGAAGTGTTACGTCAAGAAAAAGTTATGTTTATCAAGATGCTGTTTGCATTGAATGATGTAAACTTTAGCCCCAAGTGGTAAGATGAAAACAATATCAATCGGCTTATTTTAAAGTTTAGGTAATATAAAAATTTGACGCGTAATACTTCGTCTAGCTAAGTAAGATAAAAAGGTTATCACGTCATTTTATTAAATTAAAAGTTAAACGCTTTTAGTGCACCTAACTATTTTAAATGACGACCATCCGTAGCGACGTGTGGAGCCACCAAAGAGCATAAGTCACCAAGTTTGCATTCGCGACCTCCAGCAGTAATAACGGTAATTAATACCGTTGCCGTTATAACGTTGCGGACAACGACTGGAGTAACGTCCACTCGGCAACGCAGGTATATCTTTGTCAACGCTTCTGCACTTTGCATACCGGGAATATTCGTGGAATTAAGTGTTTAGATGGAATTGCTTAATCTCTATTTGTATTCACTGTTATTTTAGAGTGCTATGTGTTGTTGT
Source organism: Pyrausta aurata (assembly GCA_963584085.1). Lineage (NCBI taxonomy): Eukaryota > Metazoa > Arthropoda > Insecta > Lepidoptera > Crambidae > Pyrausta > Pyrausta aurata. The sequence goes on along the minus strand of OY757253.1, from coordinate 211,021 downwards.
AACTAAGAAATTTGTTTACTGTCTGAGTCTGTTTAGATTTAAAGTGTAGGTAAAAGGTTTTTTGTTCAGAAATACCAAGCTTCACAAAAATCTGTTATACCTACGTATAAATTGCACTTGTAAAAAACAACCGTGACTCAGTGACGAAACACTATAAAAACAAAAATCAACTTTAAAATACCTATTACTGCATAGAAAAAAAACCATTTTGTTTCGTTGTCTACGTAAGGCCTGGTTGCGTGATCGATACTAGTTAACTAAAATAAGGGTTAAACGATGTTACCAGCGGTTGAAAATTAACGATTGTGTGTGTTTTGAAGAAAAAAAAACCTATTGTAATTACTATTGGTTTTTACTTTTTCTGCAAAAATACACAATTCGAAAGTTTTATCTATTTAATTACCGATGGTTAAGGTATTGTATAATACCTCATTGAAAAATACCTTAATCGAAATGGATATTTTAATGAATATTTGTAAATGTATTTCTTATTCAAAGCACGCTCAATCGTTATTTTTAAACCAATGGTAACGACTTTCAGCCATTAGTTAACTAATGATCACGAAACCAGTACTTTGGCACTTTCAATCATAAAAATATAACCACAATAAATATGTGCCGTATAACACACCCATTGTCTTGGTAACGAATACCAGAGTTATCGAATAAAAAAGGTGCGTCTCACATAACTATCATAAACCCCATAAACTCCAATAAATAAGTCTAAATATCCATGACTTAGGTACAAATTCGTGCTTATCATTTGCCTCGGGACTTAATTCCGCAACCGCTGGCATAGTAGCTAGGAACATAGTAACCGAAACTAATACGTAACTTTAACAAACTGAAGCCTCAGGTTTGACCTAATAACTTTGATCTACATATCTGCTCTCTTTCCAATCAACTTCGAAAAGTAATAGATCGCCAAAGTTCATGCTGGTGTAATCCTAAAACTGGAAATGGAGCTAACGAACTTTTATCTCGCGAACGTAAAACGGAACGTAAAGAGAGGAGGTGGGGATTAAAATGGGATGTATTTATCATGCGGGTGAAGAGGGAGGGGGGGGGGCACTATTACCGCTAGTGGAAAACTGCCAAAATTCTAGACATGCCTATTTACTTACTCGGATAGCACCACATAACCTAATGTGTCACATGATGGAGCTATAAACTTTGCGACTCATTTTACTTTATATCAATAATTATGATTGTATCTTTAAACTATCCTTAGATAACCTGAGCTGATAATTTCACAGAGCTTTTTTCTCTAGCAACCCTAGGTTTTATGTGAAAACCCGTCAAAATATTACAGTTTATTCAAAAGTTAAGAATCGAAGTGTAGTAATTGTACATTTATATAATGTAATAGGAGCAAAAAATTAATCAATGACTCTACAGAGTGTTGTTAGTTCCCTTGACCTGGTCACAGTGTTTTAATAAGTGTTAAGCCCGATGCACAAAGAAACTCACTAAGTCGAATAAAAGGAATATATTTCTTGATATTTCACAATAAACTAACGAACACTGTTGAACTCTAATGAAGACTGTCGGACACTAATGAACACTCTTGAAGACTGATGGTCACTGAACTATTTCTAGCTTGCATGCGCTTTTATACTAAGAAACAAAGTATTACAGATGGCGCTGCTAAGCGGATATCCCTTCATATTAGAATATTTCCTAGTACTTTAACAAAGACAATTTATAGGTGGTGCTGCTAGCCGGAAATCCGTATTAAATAATTAACAAATTAAATAAAGATCGCGCTGAATGACAGACATCCGTTGGAATTATTATTTTACAGTAAACTGTTATAGGTGGCGCTGTTAAGAGGATATCCGGTTAGATTTATTTAATAATTTAAAGAGAAAGAATAGATGGCGCTACTGTCCACCGGATATCCTATTAAAGCTAATATCTTTTATAACATTGCATCTTTACTGAATAATAAATAATATTAGAGGTTTAAGTGTTACAATATATCATATAAATATTTTATGTCCTATCATAAGCTTTAACTCAGAGATATAGACATCCCAAGCTATAATCCCTAATCAATGTATATCAAAATTAGTAGTAAATGCTATGTTATTTGTTTGCAATACATATTTATTTTGTAAAATAACAATTTTTTATTTATTTATTATAATAAATTAAAACTATTTAGAATTGATTGCAAGTTACTTAAAGGGCCTATATTGTTAATTGTTGCTCCTATAACAGGCCACACTCTGTATATTATAACCCCCTTATTCATAATAACTCAAACGGTCTTTTAAACCAATTTTAGTACACTGTTTTGTCTCATTCTTTCTTGGCGCTTTCATCATTTGACAGAGTGACAAAACAGTGTAATAGCTAAAATATGTTTAAAAGACCGTTTGAGTTATTATGACTAGGGGGTAACTGTTTGTATGATTTTCCGGTCAGCATATTGAATGCACTCCAAAATCACTACGACAACATCTATCGAGACGGTCTTGTAGTCGAAGTTAATCTGATATTGGCTACGTCGGAGCTACCGACGCCTCTGGGAGCTGTAACGGCTTGTTTGCATGGATCGAAGGTTTTGCAGGTGCCAAGGAACTATGCTAACGGTAACGTTGCATCGTCTTTTCTATTGTGCAGATAGTATAACTTACTACTTGTGTTTTGTGTTGTTTTGGACTTTGGGATGGAAATAGAAATATGTATTTATTTCACAAAACAAACGCTAGAAACACAAATAATAAAAATTCGGTGTTCTTATCTCTGTGATTGATCTATTTCAGACAGACGATATATAGATAGAGCGATACTACTTTCCTTTAAAAAACGTTAGAAAACCAATTAAAAATAGTTTAAATAGGTATTGTCATAAGGGCAAGACTAGCAGTCGTATTAGAATTAGAATTTTCATACGAAATGCCTACCTCACTCCCACTGAAAGCCAGTGTCAGGTTCTCCAGGGGACCTGGCTATTGCTGAACGTCACACAGAGACCCACACATACACCCATTGGCGGGCCTGGTATGGTATTTTTTGTATTTCTGTCATAAATGATTTAAGATTCAATTAGAAGTATTATTTATTTAACTTTACTTAAGGTAATTTATACCAGCCCGCCTTCAGGGATTGTTCCGGCAAGTTTGTGTTGTCTTGTGTACCCGCGACAGCGAGCGCATTGAAGCGGTCGCCGGCTATTGCGCCGTAACTTCGAGATAATAACTTGTTGCAGCTTGGAGACTGTGCAACTTGGCGAGAGTTTATTTTATGACCCCGAGTACAATCTTGGTCCACTTCGTCTGTCTGTCCTCAGACACAATGCAAATTTTAGTACGGTTGTCAGCACAATTATTGAGTAATAACAAATTTGTACCTGTTTTAAAGTACGGTAAGGTACACGCAAATACAAGCAAAAATTCTTTAATAGATAGATAAAAAGCATGACGAGTCGAAGTTGATGATCAAATCCACAATTAATATTATGGGGCACAAATAAGCGTTTGATATGACGATGCACAAATTTGTTTATGTAATCCTATTGAAGGCACTTACAAACATTCCAACATAAACCATATCACTACTACAATGGTGGATTAGTGCTGAAAAATACTGCCTCGGTGGCGCAGCGGTTTAAAAGCGACGGCTGCGCCAGAGTTCCTGGGTTCGATTCCCTGGTCGGGCCAAAAAAATATGTACCTGAGTTTTCTGTTTAGAATTTCTCAGGGAAGCCCGGAGTTTGGAAGTTGGCGGTGTATCACCCCCGTGCCTCGGAAAAGCACGTAAAGCCGTTGGTCCTGCGCCTGATCTCTCTCCGGTCGTGTCAGATTGCTGTCCCATCGGGCTATGAGAGTGAAAGGAATAGAGAGTGCACCTGTGTTTGCGCACACACTTCTGCACTAAAATATGTCCCGCGCAGTCGGTTGGTCCTTGTGACTGGCCACTGTAGTCGAAATCGGCTAGGGGGACTATTATTAGTGCTGAAAAAGGGGCGGAAGTCTCAAACAACAGAATGGAGACAATTTACCATTATCTTAATGTAATTAAAAGGACGAATTATTTAAATGCGGTTTAACCATCATCCCTTACTCAACCTGTAACAATTTATTAAAAGCAGTATCCTTGGATTCGGCACGGGTTGGTTGAATTAATATTCATGGCTTATTAATATTCTCCCTTCACCCACATGCATGGGTCTGGAGCTGATACGACATGCATCCTCTTACAAAACGCGTGGATGTAACACGTAATGGCTTTTATTTTAAAGCGATCGTAAAGGAACAATTTACGACATCGGACACAGATATTATGGTAATAAGTATGATAAAAATATTCTGTGTTTTGCTTCGTTAAAATGTAAAATTTTACGACGAACCTGTGTCTGTGTTGTCGTCTAGTTGAAAGTATAGTAGGTAAACCTTTTTGTTTTTTTATGAAGAAATAGTCATAATTTTTCAATTTCTGTAACATGTTGTCCACTTGAATTAGGTTAGGTATAACCAGCTATATTTAATAATAAACTATTATACTATAATAGTTTAAAAGGTTGTAATGGTATTAAGGTTGTAAGTTACTTATCGCTTGCATACTAACCGAGAGATTCTCTACATTATTTTATATCTCTTACTTCTAACTAACTTTTATAGCCTTTTTTTCTCCACGATCTACAAAGTGGAAGTACCGTTGTCGATAGTAGAAACTATCAGGTAGTGGGGAGAGGAAGTGAGTTATTACTCAATTACTCTAGAATCTCCCCAGCTGGGTGGGGGCATCCTTCATACGAGAGATTGATAAAAACCCCACTAGATGTATGGACTATTTAACTACATGGTAATAACTTGAACTGATAAGGATTTCTCTTCCACATTTATCATAAGATCATATTCAATAAAGTTAATTTGATGAAGGGGGTTTACTGTGTGACTAATAGAAGAGTAAATGCCAAGCAACCTTTAGGTACCTTAAAAATGAACCGATTGTTGTTTCTTAATATATAATTCAAAGGTAACGTACCGTGCATTATGGCGTAAGCAAACCTTGTTTATGAGAAACAGACTACAGCCCTTTATGCTCAGAAAAGGTCAGAGGTTTTACTCTCTGAAAAAGTTTCTATTTTCGACTCCAGGTTGTCTTTGTCGGTCGTGCCAGCTAAACAGCGGGAGTGAACGAGTGATGGCTACAACTGACAAAAAGTACAACATGTTACCGGAGTACTAATAGTAGAGCCTGAAGCGACGTACATAAATGTATTAGCTGAGTTCGTCTAGTCTAGATCAGCTGTTGGTGAGGTAAGTATTCAATAATAGAAGTGTCTATTGCAATCGAGTAGTGGGTTTGATTTTGTGTATTCTCAGGATTGGTTTTGTGATCGATATTAAAGTAAACTAATTATGTATAGTCGTAACCATTGGTTTAATAATTACGATTGTGCGTCTTTTGAACGAAAGATATCTTAACCAATGATAGGTATGACGTTTAGCTTTGGTATTTCTTCTTCAAACATGCACAATCTTAAATATTCAACTGGTGGTCATCGCTCACTTGATCAAGAAATCGGCCCTAGGAGGAACTTTTTTGGTTTTCTCATTGTATTCAATAAGAAAATTCTTAATTTAAAAATCTATTCTGCACAGCAAGACACTGCTATGTGTTTTTTTTTAATTAGAGATGGACTTTTACTGCGAAGCTAGCCAATTAAGGTTTGTATCACAAATGTGAATCACACGTGAGTGAGACCGAACATATGAATATTTGTACTTCCTACTCTACCGCTCTTTGCCTACCACAGTCGTTTCGTTATAAACATTTAATGCCACCCTTAATTTAATCTTCTGGCTCATAGCTTGAATGTGGCCGAGGAACGCATAGTTTTCGTATAATGCGGCTTAGCCTCCCATGAATATTTAACAAACATGGCCGGCCTCTTATGAAAACATTGCCGACAATGAAGACATGTGACAGTTATATAAGGCTGTAAGACCAGCAACTATAAGTACAGTTTCTAGCAAATCGGGTTATACATGTTTGAGAGCTATTAGACACTTGTCAAACGATAGTACATTTAGGTAAGTTTAAAATTTTAATTATCGGTATGTACCTTCATGAAATGTTGACCGGATGTATAATATACAAATCTACTTTATATTCAAATAATTAGAAATTAGACCCATTAAAATGAAAAAACTGACCATCTAATGTAATTATTACAATTTTCTGAAGATTATAGCTAAAAAAAACTAATCATTTATCAGGTAAAAACGTTGAGACGGATTGCGTGTCAAAATATAATACTTTGACCAGGGTCAGTAATTCTTAAAAGTTAAATTTTGTGCCACACGGGCTTCTCCAAACGGACACTGTGGTTGTTATCGTATTAAAAGAGTCCCTGAATTCATATGGTACAGTCAGATATTATAAAATACGATTACATCAACCATTCTATAAAATATAAATGTCACAAGGTTGAAGGTTGAAGCTGATCTAACACCCGAAAAGAGAATGTTAAGTTTACAAGAAGAACTGTCATAACATGTAGCCCGATCCGATGCCGCGGCGATGCTGATCTGTTTTACGTTACGTGCTTCCATAAAAATAACGCCTGTTTGTCAATACGGTGATGTTTCCTTTACCAGTGGATAGATGTGCTTAAACATTTACCCAAAACCCGAGTGAATCTAACTTTATTATTTCAAGAACGAAGCTTAGTGTGAAAAATTTATTGTCACCCCGAAAAAATTATAAAAATGTACCCTACATCCCGGATTTACCTGTAAATTCAATAAGGGGATTCAAGATCTGTAGAACAATCACTTAGAGTATTAACAATTCAGAGCTAAGTCTGACTGGAACTAAGTTATAGGTCCGCATGTGTAAAATTCTGGCTAGCCTAGCGACGAGCACCCGTACTTATGGTACGGATTTGTTACTGAATTCAGCACGTGTGTAGCAATTCAATGATCGTATGCACAATACAGTGTTAGTGTACCGTACGAGTAAATACTGAGTACTAAGCATGAATGAAAATATTTTAACTTGGTGGTTATTAATTTAAATTAAAAATAATTTTAGGTTTTTGCCTCCATCTCATTTATTGAAGCAGAGTCAGGGCATTACAGTTACAGAAGAGCTAGGCTGGCCAATCTAGTTGCTTAACATTATTATTATTTTTTAATACTTATTTAACAATGCAAGCTTAACCCTCATGCTGATACCAGTTTATATCATTACATAATATTGACATTAACTTCAAAGCACAATGATTTCTTTTTATGACCTCTTACTAAGCGCAGTTTTCTTGAGCAAAACAGTTAAAACAAGCAAAGAGTGGCGAAGTTCAGTCGTTACATTCGTGCGTGTTACCTCTGAGTATTAAGCGCTTACTACAATGATGAAACGACTTAAGAACGCAGTTTGAAGTACAAACACAATGCCAGATTCAGTAAGTTTAGCTTGTTGCGAGATTTTTTAGCATCAAAAATACTCAGTCCATTTATTCTATGTTAGGAAAGATACTAATGATCAAAAGTTTAAGAAAGACGACGACTACAAATCTCATTATTTATGGTTTGTTATTTCTACTGTAAACGGTTTGATTGGTAAAAGGTAAATAAGCTAAGTAAACTTCTTACAGCAGTTCGTTGAACTTTTTTTACCAACATCCCATTTCTTTACTGCATGCACCTCCAATCGCAGTCAAGTATACACGGACCATGTATACTAGTTGTAGAAGTCGCGAACGGCATGTTAAGCAGGTAATGTGCAGCTGTTATTAACTTCTGCAGCGGGCAGACAGTAGCCACCATATCTTGAACTTTAATACCTTATCTTACGGTTCAACACCAAAGAAATAGAAGTTACGAATGGTGTGTAGATGTGGTTATAACCAGCTATTATTAAGCCGTTGTTTTGCTTGTCTGTGTTGGTGACCGGCGAAGTTGCGTTTAGTTCTCGCCAACATTGTTTGGAGGCTGAGTTTATGGACCAAGGTATGAGATGAATGGTGCAGAGAAGTTAGTCCAGTACTAATAAATGTCAACTTATCTTTAATACTAAGTTGATAATAGGTAATCATAACGGTCCTCGTTGCCGTGTTCATTGTTTCCTTCTTTCCCTATGGCCTATAGAAAACATTTATATCAAAATCAGTTAGCAGATGTGCGTTTTCTCGATTCCTCCATATTGTCTGTTAAATGGTTTTTATTACTGATGATAAATGATAAAATTATCTAGCTTTTTCATTATTTAATTTGAACGTCGAATTAAGGTCACGTTAATATAATATATTAACGTATACATATTATGTATAAACCTTAGTGGTTTTAGAATGCGACTTACAAATATTTCTGTAATGTTATTTGATTTAGTCAAAACAACAACCTAACCTATATATTGCCTAGCAGTTCTATGTGTGTTCCTCATAACTCAAAGCCAGCATAACACGTTGATTGGGGTATTTTTCAGGACGTTTGTTTGTTTATGCCAAACTTCTGGTAAACAAGATTTATCTATGGTGTAATTAAGGGCGAAGGGAACACGTGGTGAGATTTATGCTAGGTGAGCTGGTTTTGGGTCAAGTTAAGGAATTAGTATTATGATTATTAGGCATGGGTCTTACATTAACTAACATTAGTTTGAATGAGGTATTTACCAAGTGAGTAGGTATATCTTTCGACTGTATGCGATACCTTTATTTACGCGGAAAATGTACTGTACGTACCTATCAAAATAATGTAATTGAGATACCTAAGTACAGCTAACGTTTCGTTGGAATGATTGATCAAACTATTTTATTTTAATTGTGCTTATGATGTTAACTAAGTTAACATTAATTTTAACTGGGGCTTGATTGGGGGGTTTTGTTTCCATTGAATACCTTATTTAGTTTTATTTATTTTCCACAAAATTGGCTCTATTATCTTTCAATGCCGATCTTCCAAAAATTGGCAATATCTTGCAGTCGCTATTTCATCCCGCAGAAACACGACAGCGTTATAATGCGGGTTATGGGCGATATGCAAATTTTACGAGCATATTAAACCTTTATGCGTGACGTATTGGGACATTGGGAGCTATCAGTAACCTTCAGCCGTTTGTGGGTAAATCACGCAGATAAGACGACGGTGTGACGAGGCTTTAGATACGGTTGAAAAGAGGGATGATGGTTTGGCGTTGAAGAACTATTATGTGAACAAGTGCGAGTCGGACATTCATATTGAGGGTTCCGTGCCAACTTTAGCTGTAAAAATATTTATCGTGTAATGTTTTTTAATTTCTTCAAAAGTTTGAGAAGGGAGACGCCCATTTTCTTTTCATGGAAGCGATTAACAGGATATACCTTCCTATCGAGCTTTAAATATGTAAAGCTAATAGTTTCAGAATAAAGGCTGTGACATATGGACGGACACACAGACAGACTTGACGAAACTATAAGAGTTCCGTTTTTTGTAATTCGGCTACGGAACCCAAAAAAATATCGGAATAGTTACAAAGTTTGATGTGTACCAATAACAAGATTAAGAATAAAAAATAACAAAGGAGACTCATATAAAGTATGAATTAAATGTTGTAAACGTAACATGAATAAATCATAAATATTTTGGTAGGTACACTAATGTACCCAAATTTTTACGTCACCAAAAACCTGTTTTTGCTAAAGATATTAACTTTTATTTAACAAGCTATTAAAGTACTTCCATGAAAATGGCTTAGTCGACACATGAAATATTTTTCAAGCCCTTGACTGGAAACCCTAAATTAAATCAATCACGTTGGTATGTTTTTTAACCCTTGCATTGTGATATTAATGGTTATGTAAAAGCATCAGGTCGTAATAAACCTTCAACGATGGGTGGCACCAATTCTGTTTATGTTTAACGGTTTGCCGAGTTATCGGTGTGAACATGACCAAAGCATGTTATCAAACACTATTATTTTCGTCATTTTGGACACGAATTTTGATTCACACTTATCATAATAAGTCTGATAGTTACTCGAAGTATTTAAACAAATCTTAATTTAGTCCCTGATTTCAGGTAGAAAGATAGGTATAGGTAAAACCGTCTAACAAGCAACAAAGACTGTACTTTGTACTCACATCCCTCATGCCGCAAAGTCAAACCTCTAACCCTCACAAAATAATTACCCCCGAAGCGGAGAACGGTTTCTTTAATTCTCTTTTTAATGAACCGAGCGGAGGTATAGACGATCAATTAATTCTTTGATTACCCTGGCTCCCGATAAAACGCCCTCCTCCCAAGCTATTACAATGGACATTTTAATCGCTCCATTAAAACGAGCGACCGCCTAATCTGTAATACATTCGAATGCCGATTGCCGACTCTTCCGATATTTCGTATTTCTATTTTAAATACAGAGGGGTTTTGTATCATTCAGATCTCCAATGTTAACAAGAAATATCCTTTTTTACTATATCACAATAACCTTTATAACTACGTTCCTGCAAGTGACGACTTTTCCTTCCAGACACTTTATTACTCAACAATTTTGAAGAAAACAGTTTCGTAACGGTATTGTCTTTATTTAAAGTTATTGGATCGTAACACTCTACACATAAAAACAAAAAGAACGAAAACATTGACCCTTCTCCCACACACAGCCGCTGCTAGCAATCGCGCAATCACTCAGAAAAAGATTTATTTTTAATATGCGTTATGGAGTTCAGAAATAAGGGTACACTGCAAAAATAGAATAGTTTTTGGAGGAAAACAATCGCATACGTAATGGAGGGGTTACGTCTATTCGCTTATTTGTATCAAGGTATGGAAATAAAAGGCAATTTCTACCGTATTCTATTGCTTGCAATATTTGTAAACAGATATGTCAATCATATTTTTATATTGAATCAAAGAGTATATCTAAGGCATACTATAGCATTATTTACTGTGTTATAAAATTCTTTAATTTTTAACTACTTGGTACTACTATTATTAACCTTATTTTATATTTTATACAGAATATTGAAAACACTCCGTAAATTGAAATTAAAGAAAATCGTAAACGTTAATCACATTCCATAAATGGGTGCGTTTTCGGGAGTCACGCGCAAACTGACGCGGTTAATCGCTTATTACCAGTGTCGCGGAATTATCGATGGAACCACAAATTTGACATTATATCGATAAAAAAATATAAGTGGTGTTAGTACAGTGTTATAAAAAATACTATAAGATCAGTAAATAACTTCATATAGTAAACTGCACTTGCAAAAAGCAACTGTCATTAGGTAATAGGGTGACGCATTAAAGCATCACAGCCTACGCGACCTAAGCTCTAGACAAAATTCAACAAGGTTACCAATGTGTCGGTGGCCCAGTGGTGGGCATAAGCCCAACAGCGTAAAACACAGGGTTCGATACCTTGTCTGACACAGTTGCTTTTTACAAGTGTTTTTTTCTTGTCTTTAGTTGCTATACTGACAAAACACTATGAAACCAAAAATTATAATTATCAGTCATTCATTGTTTACTTAAAGTGACAAGACTAATGATTTATTTAAAAAAAAACTGTCATATTCAAAACACCACATACTACTCTAACTTTTAAGGTATTTAGAAACAATTACGTTTGTATCACAGCATCCTGACTTGAAAGAGTATAAAATAGTAGTAGTTTTATAGTAGCACGAAACTGCTACGAAATGCGGCGTCCAACCAAATTAAACACGGAGGTCGTCATAGTAAATGGGCTATCGATATTGGTTCGGACTCATCCCTACATGTCACGCGTGCGATTGCTCGAACCGGGAAGTTATTAGGAACGCCGCGGAACCGCGCAATTTGGCCACGGAATTATAATTTGGGGTCGGCAGGCAGCCGCAACCTGCCCTCGATAATTGATGCTTTATTTGAATGAAATCTGAAAGATTAAGAATAGTTGCACGATCTTTATTTTACCCTAATTAAAACAGAGTCGCATGAAGTTCGACAGTTATTTTATATCCATTGAAAAATAAGATTCAACCGAGCCTTCAAACAAATCATGTTTTTATATATATATTTAATATTTACGCAGTCCACCTACGCATTCGCATGCGTCAGCAATTAGATAGAACATTACCAAAGAAAGTGCACTATTACATCTAGCTATATGTTAGCTGAGCGAGAGCAAATATCACATACCGCATGCGAATGCGTTAGTGTACTAACGACGTTACTAAGAGAAACTAATGGTAATTGATTACAATAGTCAAGTGAGACCGACGAAAACTCAAGCTCAATCTTATCTTCAAACCCAGAGCGAAAAGGTAACTACGTATGCTTGGCTGAGGCTTGCTTAAAATCAAGAGAAATAGCTATCTTGACTTTGGTCGTTCGTCGGTTTATTCAACTCACTTTGTTCATTTAGATTCATAAATATTATTCATTCTCAACCTTTTAACTTTGAAATTATAAAGTAATACATTTTCTGTACTGTAAACAAGATCAAAGTTTGAAAATAGTTCTAAATTGTTAGCAACCAGCATTAAAAGTTATTAAATAATAAAGAATCACCACATCGCTAGGCTTTTTCACTGGATCCGAATGAAAAGAGGCTTTACAACGGAGGCTCGCGCGGTAATTAACGAACTAATTTAATTTAACGCCGCGGCCCCACTTCCGCAGGAAGTACTTAATAGCGACGTGAAAGTATTATCGGGTGCAGTGATTAAGTAAGTTCTTAGAATAACTTAGATGCCTTGTTTCTAGAACGTAGCTACTTCAATTACTAAGGAACTTACTGTCAACTTGTTTGAATTGTAACTTCAGTAGGAACCGTGTGATAACTAAATGTTTGGTCTTGGAAAATTATATCAGGATATGATTCTTTCAAAGATGATGTTTAAAACTCTAATTAAATCAGGCGTCACTCAAACAAGAGCCGACGAAAGTAGAAAGCGATTTTGACTTGTAAGCTTTAAACGAGCTCTTGCTCGTACATACGTATTTATCCTGATTTGGGAGTTACTTAGTATGATTTCTTACAAGTTTAATAGTTCATTGTGGTTGAAATTATCTAACGGTCTGCCTGAGATCTCCCTTGATTCGTATATCTGTCTGAATTTTCCCAATCCTTTCCCCGTTGGGGTAAAAGCACAGAGCGTACCGCACAGTGGGCACGAGACAAACTCACGGCGCTCACGCACTCGCATTAACAGAGCAAAACGCCTTCGAATAACTTACACTGAACCGCTTAAGTGCCCTCCGGCTGGCTCTAAGCTTTGTTTTAATACTACCCACTATTTTCACACCCACAAACAAGCGACTATCTACTCTAAACCAATGGGTTAGATTGCCTTATTGAGCGGAAAAGAAACAGGTTTATTCCGTTTATCGCTGTTAAGGGAGTCTTTCCGAATGTCTTCTATACGTCGCGGGGTAACTGGAAAAAACGCGCAGTTTTGAAAATTAAACAAGATGAAACTATGAGCCTACTCTGAATATTATCAAACATTCAAATCTGAAACTTACTTTTGTAACGAAGCTAAGTATTTTTAGTTATGAAATAAATAAATTCACAATAGGACTAACAGGCAGGTGCTACACTTCAACAGCAATAAAGTGCCTTTGCCGTTATCACAAAAACTGTTTGAAGTTAAGATTGATCAATATGTTATATATAGATTTCACAATCTTCAATGGCAAAAACAAAACCATTTGCATGAACTTCGCAGTATTATCCGTTTCTGAGTAATCCCGATTACCCGAATGAATAGCAGCATTCGCGCCGAGTGCATATAATCCGTTGTATTCGCGAGAAAAATCTCTATTGCTCCCAGCACAGATGCATTTCCACTGATTTCCCACTTTCTAGGGAGAGTAGTACTAAGCTCATACACAGTATTATCACTACCTCTACATTCGAAACCAATCGGAAAATGAGTGCAGTAGTTAACTTACGAGAAAGTGTTATTAACTCAAGGCAAGTTTAAGGCGTGTTTTTATTATTCACTTATAAACTTACTAAGTCTTAACTTACTAAGTAAAAAGTCAATTAATGCAAGTGGCAACACCCACCCTCCCTCATGCTGTGCCGCATGCGTATTGCCTGAACTAAATACTCATCGCGGTGACGGTTTGTGTTGTTAGTTGCCTGCGCCGGCGTCGCTTAGCGGAAATTTAAAGAAAAATAATTTAATAAAATTCAACTTAAATAACAAGTCCTTCTTTGCGCCTGTTTAAATGTATATTCGCAAAAAGCTCAACAATTACCACATGGATTTGAATTCTTAAGTGAGATCAGAATTAGGAAACAATATTCTATTATTCGCGATCGCTAGACAGATCTAAGAAAATGAATACCTATTAATACTAACGCTTTCTTTTGGAAAGCAGTACTGAAACGCTAAAATATCTGTTGGTACTCGTAGGTTGGATACAACAAAACACTAAAACCTTCTGCACAAAACCCAATGAGAAAAGAGGCTCTCGTTTGCGGTGCTGCCGTCTCCTGGAGCAAGGGATTTGTTTTAGCGCACTTCTTATTTATTGAACAAAAAAGCGCCTTTTTGGGCCGAGAACGCTTTTAAACACTGCACTAGTGAGAAATGAAAATGTAAGCCGCGCGGAAAAAAACGATAAACGGATTACTCATATTTTAAATAAAAGTTGGTTTTATGTGGTATTTTCGGTGTAAATACGTTTAAGAATTGGTTGATATAATTTACTTAAATGATAATATGGAACCCAAAATTTAAGAGTAATTCACTCACGTGAAAAGCAAATGAGTACCAAAAACTTTATTTTAATGAATTGTTAAGGTTTATTGAAACAGTGTAATTGAAAACTGCTTTTAGCTAATTTCAAATTACTGAAGCCATTGAAATAAAAGGTTTCGTTTACTTTTTGTGAATCTGTATAGTAATAATTAATGTACTAATAATTAATCTACATACTTACTTTAATAAGACGTAACTGTTTAATATTAATGACAAATAGCTGTAATAACTGAACGTATCTGTCTAAGAATAGTACCTATTTCAAATCGGAGTGCCCCACATTCGTCCTCGAAACGAGATTTTTATTTGATTAGCGACCGGTGACTAATTACTCAGAGACTACCTTCCCGTCCCCCTCTCCCCGCAGGTCACGGTTCACGAGGAAATAATACGGACTGCTAACAGTTATTAGTCTTGAAGTCAATCACCAACATAATAGACAGAGATACAAGGGTCCTTGACATTTTTATTACTAGGTACGAGTTGTATGATCCAGCTTTTCGATTGATAAAATATTTTTTTATTGGTTAATAAATGTATGGAAGACTAATAACAGGAGTCAGCCTACTAAAGCACCTAATAATACATAATGTGCATCATACTACTGTGATAACTTCTTAGACTACGAAATTGTGTAAAACATTAACGACTACCTACAAATTCCTATGCAGGGATATTATTTGTTCGTTTTTCAGAGACATCAGGTGCATAAATTGAATATAATCACCTACTGAAATGAAACACAAAACTACCCAAGGGAACCAAAAAATGCTTTCCTAAACTACGCAAATACAGATATAAAGATTTACTGTCGTTAGATATCCAGTAGGTGTTTCGCAAGACATCTGCAAGGGTCCACGAGATTGCTTCAGTCCCGCGGGAGTGCCTACTACGACCTGCGGGGTAAGGGATCTGGTATTGTGTATTATTAACATACGGTTGCCGATTGAGTGCTCCCAGCCTTGGGTGATGACGACTGATTACAAAGTAGGTACAGACTCCTGTTGGGATTTTATTTCACGCCCAGACGTAACTTGCGATAGTGGTGTAATTTTTTTTAATACAATTTAAATATTTCATTGTTGCTTGTAGGTTTATCGCTTTTTAAATTCTCAAACTACAAGTTGATTTATCGATACTCAGAAAATATGATATTGAATACTGCATTCACGCTACCGAAGAAAATTTTGATAATATCTAACTTCTTTCCAGTTGATTGATTGATATGATGATTTGAAATTTTCAACGCCAATTCAATGGCTCAACAAATGAAAAATACAATTCAGCAAATTTATCGGATTACGTACTCAAAAATTCCTGAGTGCGTTTTATACAATTCAGCATACAGCTACTGTACAACTGAACAAGACATCAATTTGCCACAATATTAATTTTATTGGTATGTTTTCGTAACCTATACCGGTCGGGTTATGCCCATTTCGGGCAGCTAATAAAAACTAATGTGCGATGCGTGTCACAGAGGAAGCTGACTGATCTCCGATTCATAGAGGACTGATACAGTACAGCCTAAAATGAACAGAAATATTTCCTTTCCCACGTATTTACAGTTTAATCGCTTATTATTTAGAATGGATATATTTACTTATTAATAAAGTCTTTAGAGTAAGTGGCACCAGTTAACTAAACCGATATCTAATTATAATAACATAACTTTATTGTAGGAAAGCCGTAACTTAACTAAAACTGTAACTTAACCCTAAAGTAAGCGTAACTTTACCTCAAGTGTAACCTATCTATAATTTTACCTTTAACCTAACCTAACCTTAAATAAATATAACCTGAACTTAGCCCTAATCTAACCTTAGGACTTTCTAACTATAACTTTAAATTTTCTTCTTCCACTATTTTAACTTATCTATAAATTTGACTTAACCCTAAACTAAACGTTACTTAATTATAACTAACCGTAACTTTAACTTAAGCGTAACCCTAATTCTCATGCAACCCACTCTTTGAATTAAATTATAAATTTAAGTACTAAATACCAGAGGTCAGACGACTTTCATGTTGCTTATAATATCACTAGCTTTTGCCCGCGACTTCGTCCGAGTGGAATAGTGACTTCTTTCTCCCGTTTTTTACACATTTACCACTATATCTTTGCTCCTATTTGTCGTAGCGTGATGTTATATAGCCTATAGCCTTCCTCGATAGCTGGACTATCAAACACAAAAAGAATTATTCAATTCGAACCAGTAGTTTCGGAGATTAGCGCGTTCAGACAAACAAACAAACAAACTCTTGAGCTTTATAATATTAGTATAGATATGCCGTGTGAAAAGCTATCTGTTACTACTGATAATTGCAACTGTTAGATATTATTCTAAAATGTAAAATCTTTCTACCCCTTTCATGCACTAACTGTCCTCTTTGTACATGATCCGATCCCGCGGTCGGAATGCCTTTCGTGGCTACCTACCGAAAACATTCCCAAATAGAGTGGGCATATCGGAGATGGAATCGGAACTTCGTTTGCGATCGCGGCCGCTGATACGGCGATGGTTAAGCATCAAAGAGATGGAACGGAAATATGAGCGGCCGTAATGGTTGTGCGTTCTGTTTGCGGTTGCCGGGTCAACAGAGAGAGAAGTCACAGTAATTATTAGCGTTTATTAGGCTTTTGACAGGAACTGTGCCTTTTATTTATTGATTTTGAATGTTCAAAAGCAAATCTTTGTTTTAAAACTTTGTAGATCAGACAACAGTTTGTAAAGATAATGATACCCGTGTTTGGGACCGTTTAATAAAGGTTCAAATCATTTTAAGTGATAATATTTTAACAGTGTCTTAGTATACATCATAAGAACAGAACACTATCATTATTTTTTGGAAAATCGATATTTTAATTTTATTATTTTCGCTAGCAAAGACAATATAATTTTTTCAAAACAGAAGCCTGACAATTTAAAAAGTTATCTACTTTATCGGCTCTTCCTCTCCTAATGCAATGCCCTAACTTTCTTATTCTCTAAGTTTAACCTGAATTTATAAAATATGAAATCTGAAAAAAAATACCTTAGTCAAAAACTAGGGGAGAAAACCCCAAAGTGCTTTCTACAAAAAATGATTAATTTATTGTGCTAAAGCAGCCTCTTAAATATTATCACTTAAAACGAGGTGACCTTATATAATAATCTTTATCTGTGGTGCTTTGTTATAAAAAGTGAATCCTTACCCTAAAAATATGATTCGTCGAAGAACATTCGCGAAATATTTGACGTCAATTCCTTTAGTACTGTATGACTCAAAGGAGACATTTTTTTTGGGCCCAGTAGCAACTTGTAGCGTCTAATAATGACATTGCACCCTAAATTAAAAACTTATTTTTTTAGATAATTAGGCGAAAGATAACGTTTAAATGAAACCGGAATAATAAAATCGAAATAAAAGATGCGTTGTGTTGACTATTTTTCATCACGTCATTCCTCCTTTACAAATACGTGTAAAGGAACGACGGTCTGGTTAATATAAAAACAATATCAATTATTTCAAGTACGTGATTTTGCTTAGATCACGTTTTTTTTTACTTTTATTTATTTAAAACAATTGGAATGTCCGTATAAAATATTTTAATTGCTTTTTTAAGATTTTTGTATGAAATGGTTATCTAGTAAAGCCGTGGAACGGAAAGCAACACTGACAGTTATCACTGACATTGACAGGAATGGCTGGAGTGACATTTGTCACACTTTCCGTTTGGCGTTTGGCTTTCCGTCAACTTCCGTTTGTTTTGGTTTGTTTGATATTGTTTGTTTTCTCCGGATTTTTAACGAAATATAGAAGCAAAAAGCATCAAGTAGGTACGGCCCCCATTCCACTAAACCGTTATTGTGTAACTGTGCAGTGAGATTTCAACGACTGTGATTTTCAGAAACGACTGAAAATGTGCGTCAGCTGGTACGTGTGAGTATTTAAGTTATGATCAATTTTCAAATATTCCCGTTAGATAACGAAAAACTAATATTGTTAATGATTTCAAGACATTATAAGGAACAATTTAATATATGTTTCATTACTAGACGTTACAATTTATGGGTGGGCCCATCCTCCATACAAGAAAAAAATGTCTCCTTTCATGACTTTCTTCAAAATTATTTCTTGAAACGTAACATTTAATGCCTTAAGCGCTTATACCGCACTGACCTATGGCTGGCCCGGCATCACATATTTATAAAGCACCAAATGAGCCGACTTGCTCGTTAAGGCCGTTGTTCCACGAATCTCCGTTAAAAGTGGAAATTAAATAATCATGTTTACGCCGCACGGCAGGTTAAGCGTTCACTCGTAAACATGTTCAAACTTGGTAACTCCATTAAAGCGAGGCAAAAAGCGTCTACGATTTAATCAAGGAGCACGTAAGTCTTAATAAATTCAGATGCACGTAAAACACGCAGTGCAAGAGCACTTCAGAGTTGCCCGCTGAAAGTTAGGGCTCAAGGGGACTGGCGATATTAACCCGGCGCCGGCAATGTCGTGAAAATAATTTCAAGGACGATGATCCCGGGTCATAATGACCAAAATTACATCAATCGTTTGTCAGGGACCATTCATGTCATCTTAATTTCCGTTACTTTTATTGAATAAAGGGTTTTTCACTAAGCTTACAAAACGGTACTATAATGAATACATATTTTTTTAAACAATTATTTTTCAAAACATCGAAAAGCTGGATCTTTAGTTTAAGAATGACTCGAAATCTAACAGTGTGGGTAGAAGGGGGTTATATCTAGGTACAGCTACTCGAACGCTCGAATCACAAAATGGACGAAATGGACAATATGACCCAGCACCAATGACGCAGGGTTAATAAGATGGGAGTACACACTTTTATGTTATGATAAATGTACATTGTTACATCCTTAACATTGAAACAGCAGGAACTCAATATAAAAACACTAGCTTTTGCCCGCGACTTCGTCCGCGTGGAATAGTGACTTTTTTCTCCCGTTTTTTACACATTTACCACTATGTATTTGCTCCTATTGGTTGTAGCGTGATGTTATATAGCCTATAGCCTTCCTCGATAACTGGACTATCCAACACAAAAAGAATTATTCAATTCGAACCAGTAGTTTCGGAGATTAGCGCGTTCAAACAAACAAACAAACAAACAAACAAACAAACAAACTCTTGAGCTTTATAATATTATAGTATAGATGAAAATAATTTTATTACGTAGTAATGAAAAAAAATAATACTATCATTGATACAGTACAACAACGCAGCAAAATGCTTCCTATATGAAAGTATTACGTACAACTTAAATTTCACAAGTACAGCAAGCTTGTGAAAACATCCCTTAGCATATTAAATGTTTTCTTTGGTGCTGTGAAAAGTTCCCTTTGTTATACTTTTCAATGCAGACGTGACTGCTTTTTATATGCTGCTATAACACTAACTTTTTCTTATATTTAAAAAAGAGGATAAATTAAACAAAAAACCCGTCAAATACTTAATCCATCAACGTTTGCAGTTGCAATGGCTCCATCTTAAGGTTCCCTCCCTTACACTAAACACTTCACTACTCTGGCGACGGACAAAGGCAGAGTTTAATTAATAGCTGGCAGGGGTACGCAACCGTAGGCAAACATCTTATACCTATTGTGAATGTATCAAAGAATATTTGGCATCCAGTCTTGCAAAAAAATATTATGACTATTGAGATTCCTAATAAACTTCTGCTAAAAACGTAAGAACTTTAGTAAATCATTTTTATCTAAGCAACTAAATGAACAATCAAGGGTGAACACATTTACTGCTAAGCAGGTAGGATTGTTCTAAGCCACAAAAAATATTATTCAGGTATGAACGTTGATTTATTATTACTCGTACTCGTTGTTTCATATGTAAAATCAGGTAAGATAGTAACTGAGATCAACGATTCGGTTTAGTTAGATACTCTTTTTTTTATTATAGTTATTAGAAAATGTTTGTTACCCCTGACAACGGTTGGGAGACTGACGCCGACAAAGCCACTATTATTCTTATCAACTCGGCGACTAGTCAGAATAAATTATGCTTTGAAAGTTTTAATGCCTTGATTGGTTTTTATCTACGTTTGAAGTTGATCTATTACGGCTTCGTCAAGCTTTAATAATCTTGAATCAATTTAAAAGCTAGACAGGATTAGTGATCCGACTTTGTCCTCTATAAAGACATAATAACGTTTGAAGTGCCTTACAATATACAACGTTCTGATAAAATAGCGCAAAACTATTTAGGGGAATTTTGGCTGACAAACTGAACAATTTAAATGTAGAAAAATATATCATTGAATTAAAAAATATATATAATTCCTCCGCTCGCTTGTCTTTAAATGCTCAGTGGTGGTAAGTGAGGAAACCTCTACTTTAGACCTTAGGGTTATTTTATGTGGTGATAAATAAATATAAGCTTCAGCTAACAATGTCACTTATGAATTTGCCGTGTCTCATAGGCCGCACTACACTGCCATAAAGGCTTTTATATTTTATGTAATAGGTATTATGAATAAATATCAAAAGCTTGTAACTTTGAGAACTGTTGAATATTTACAGCCTTCGAATATTATAAAAATAACCAGGCTCTAAATTATGCGGCCCCAAAAGGTGGGGCCTCAAGGTGAGCGGCGCGCGGTGGCATATTCATTGAGCTTTTAGCCATGAATATTTAAACTGATGCACTCGTTTTAGTAAAGGATTATTCAAAAGGATTTGAGGATTGGAGTTACCTCAATTAATCACTGTGTAATAATTTACCGTATATTGCTTAGAATCGACCAAATCACCTATAAAACCTATTACTATAACTAAATACAAAAACATAAGGTAAATAGATACTTTAATTTTTGTATTTAGTGAAATCGGCGCAAAAAATAAGTCATGTGAAATACATTGCCAGTTCAAAAAATGCTCAACATTGTTATAAATACTTATGAGATAAAAGCCGAAGAGCTATATTACCTTAATAATGCAGCTCATTTTATAGTATGTAAACCTAAAACTTGCATTGAAAATATCAAAATATTTTCCTAAGCATTGAAATATATTAGACTCACGTATTCTTTAAATATTCTCAAACAAAAATACATAATGTTAAACCAAATATTTTCATAAAACGAAAACATATAGTTTCCATTTATTTCTTAGGCCGTTAAAATTTCACGCAAAAGGTAAGATATTCATCGCTCAGTATTGTGTAAAAATGAACGTAAAAAGTATTCTATTCTATTCACAGGGCGGCATATTCATCGCACATAATGGCGGATGAATATTTAAGCTGATGCACTTGACGCCTGCCTCCGCGGGGCGAGCTGCGCGTCTTGTAATTTCGTTTCTGTTTCGTTGGAGCTTACTACAGACGTGTGAAGACAAGTAACGCGAAAAAAACTTGGTACCCAGTACAGGAAGATAAAGGAAAACGTGTCTTATAAGAAAAATGGCACATAAATGAAAAAATAATTTAAAAATACATGCACGTATAAAAGATGCACATCACATAAGTGTTGTCCATAAATAATAATAATAGTAGGTCAGCTATCATATCTTTAAAAACTAACTTCTAAAGAACCTAAAAAAAACACCGTACACTTTTTTTGTTTGGCGTAGGTCCAGTTGCAACAGAACGTATTTTATCTTAACTAGCAGATCATACACGGTCTACTTGATACTACCTAGGTGTAATAACACATATGATCAGCTCGCGCACTGACGTACTCAAGCATATTTGACCCCAACTGCATTGCTGGTGTTGGCAAAATACATAGAAGATAATGTCTTAGATTTAATTGATTCTTCAATAGCACTGAAAATACCTTCTGCTTGGTAACCCTAAACCTTGCTACTTGCTAAAACAGATGATATATTACTCTGCTCTAGTTCCGTAACTCCCTAGCTTAAATAAAAACCTTTAAGAAGCTTTTCTCGGTGAAAGTCATAAAATAATATTGTACCTAAGTAAAAGTACATGTTCAAATTGGCTGACCTTTCAGGTTTAAAAAGCATGCCACATACCTGCAACAAAACAAAATAATACATTAGTGAGTTATACACAATATAACGTAAATGTAGATGCGACTATCTATATTAAAAGAGTGTTAAGTATCTAATGTAATTCCTCCGTTGTATTTATAGAAACTTTACTTATGTTTGAGCTAGCCCTATGTTGTTGTAATAAAACTTATCTTAAAGGCAGCATTCATTATAACTTTAATAAAATTTATGTACAATGAATAAAATATGAAATAAACTTGATACTTTAGAAGCTCGATTTGTGCAAAAACTTTAGGCAACGACCTTTCAAAACAAAAAGCTTTCCATCTCCGCGCCCGGAGCACACATTCCTTAAATATTCATCGAGATATTGTATACAAATGTAACAAACTCTTCCATAGAAAATACTTATTTTCCCCTTTTATTATTTTAAATTTAACAATTGTATTTTTTTATATTATTAGGATTCTTTAATCTAAATTCTTATAAAAGACTGTGTTGCTTTAGTAAAGTTAATTTTGTGTAAAGTTTCTGACAAACTTTCCAAAGGATGAACTAATAGATGGTAAATTTTGTAGAATAGTACAACTTAATTCTATTTAAAAAAATATGTTCTATAAGGATCAGGTAAAGTTTGCAAGAAGAACTGCTTAGCTATCACAAATTGCAACAGCCCTCTAAAATATAACAATGAATCCAAAAGGTTTCCTCACCTTTCATTCTTCAGTCGATCTCTACCGCCGTCAGCCGCAGCACCGATGTCTCGAACACAAGCATGCCCTTACCTGTAACAACAAAACGTTGAAGTATATTAAAGTTTTGTATCAAGGTGTATTTAATTACAGCCGCAGTTGAGCGGTTGCAATAAAAAAAAATGTTACTGCCTTTCACTAAAAATACTAACCTTAGGTCATTATGGCACTTCGAGGTACTGAACAAGTTGCCTTTAACCCTAAAAATAAAGTTCTTAGAAATTTACATTTTACAAATAAAATTACAGTGATTTCTTGTTTATAGTGCAGTGCTTAAACTAAAATTAACTGTCGTTTGAAAAGACGAAGTTTATCTCGCCTCTGATACCCAGTTAAGCAGGTTATGCTTGTAATAGGTATAATAATTATATTCACTTAACCATATTTGGTACTGACCTTATCGATGCTGTATCCGAAGCCCCGCCGTCACTAGCACTGCAACCTCGACATCCATTCTCATTTCACAATCGCTCTGTCTGATAAATACATTAAATTAGTTTGGATAATAGTTTTGATATAATAACTACGGTTGTGAAAAAACTCGTTTTAGAATTTGATAGGTTATCTTTTATAATAAATAACTGGATTTAACTCAAAATGATATCATAAAGTACAGGTTTAGTAAAAAAAATATTAATTGGTTTGGTACTGACCTTATTATTATTTTAATAAGTCCATAAGCTATTGTAGCAGCATCATAATCACATTATTCGACCAACCACGTATGGTATTCAACCGG
This sequence comes from Pyrausta aurata, assembly GCA_963584085.1. Lineage (NCBI taxonomy): Eukaryota > Metazoa > Arthropoda > Insecta > Lepidoptera > Crambidae > Pyrausta > Pyrausta aurata. Next base: position 186,844 of record OY757253.1, on the reverse strand, counting down.
AAAAAAAAGATAGCTGTTAATATAGATCAAATCACCTATATTTGCTCACATATCTATGTGTACAGAGTTACATTTTATGTTAGATAGGTATTTGCAAAAACACGTAGTTAAAGTTTTGAAATTGAAAGGTATCAAAATCATAATTTGGGTTTAATTAAATAATTAGTTACTTTCACGATAGAGAAGTTCACTTACTAACATTCATAATACAATATTATTATAGAGTAGATGAGGAGCTATCTATTAATTTGGACCTAGACCAGTGACATTTGCTTCTCATTTCATGTCTAATCCAAAAAAAATACCAAATGTTGTTATGACTTATGAGCATCTTCGCTCAAAGAAAAAGAAAATAAGAATATTGGAATAAATTGCACTAAACTTGACAAGCAAGAGTTTGTGGCGTCACAGCTATTCATCCATTCTTCGCACACCACCCGCGGCAGGTTTCTTGGTAATTGTCCTGCCTGTAAAAAACCCATGGTAAATACCAACACGAAAAATATTTTTCAAGTGCATGTGTATTTTTTTAGATGGGCTCAAGTCGTTACGCGATGGATACCACAAGATGGTTACCGACGAAGAGGTAGACCCAAAAAGAGGTGGTGTGATGACTTGACCAGCTTTGCGGGAGATTGGTTGTCATTGGCTGCTGACAGGGACCAATGGAAGGTGTTGGGGGAGACCTTTGCCCAGCAGTGGGATGAATCAGGTTAAATAAAAAAAATAAAAAATGTGTATTTTTCAAAATACTTCGACACAACTAAGTAAAGAGCTATTTCACTTTTTAAATACATAGTAATTTTATTATGTTCTGAGTTAGTTGAAATGGAACCAGCAGAAAATCTGATTTTATAAAATTCAGTGAAGTGTAGTTTTGGACCTTGAATACAAGTACAATGTAAGCACAGAGCAGTTTCTTTCCGGAAATCATCGCCTGAAAAGGGACAAAAGGGCTGAAAAGGGGAATGAAAGTTTGCACGAAACTTAATGTTACGGGTAACGCTAGTCGATTTGTTAAAACCAGCGGTACCCGCACCTTTGCTCACACACGACGCCCACGAAATATGCGTGGTCCCCTAGTTACTCTAAAATGTCAACGTAAAGCAGTTTTTTTAATTAATTGAATTTATTAACATACCTTAGAACAAGTAAAGAAATTCACCAGGGTGCATCCAGTAACGAGTATCCTCCTTCAAAATTGGTTTTACTGCGTAATAAAAAAAAACATGATTAGAACACAGAATAGGTGATAGGATAGTTAAGGACGAGGTCTCTCGCGCCTCATTACTTTTCAACGAAAATCGCTTGCACTCACGACACAAAAACGGTCGTCTTCAAACAAAAATCAAAACAAAATACGACGGGAATTGCAAACTCGTAAGGCGGTTAGGCGCGAGAGACTTCAAACGTACTATGCAATACACAAATGACAGTGTGTGACAGTTAAAAGTATAAATAAAAGGTAAAACCGTTCTAAAACTAGATTACAAAAACTATTTCAACATGAGCATGAGTTTTGATTTCTTTCAACAAGAAACTGTGTTATTTAAAGTATGACTTGCATATTGTGGTTAAGGGATTCGAACCTATAAACATGTTCAGTTATGGAGATAGGCTAAGGCGCACAGTACTACACATACCAACTATAGCAAAAGTGACAGGTATAATTCCATACTGACCTTTAAAGCAATGCATCACTGAGCTGCAACTACAGTCTGTCACTATCCATCTACCGCATGTCACCAGCGACCTCCATCATAAAAATTGATTTGACCTGAAAAAAAACTATGATCACTTACAGCACAAGTTAATGAAATAATATAATATTAAGATACCCGCTGCCACAAGTGAATGCGATTTTAAGTACCTAGCCTTTTTTTGTTAAATACTCACATCAAAGCAGTCTCAATATGACTTACTCGTATATAACTCAGATACAAACTACTAAATAACAATTGTAAAAATTCCAGGGTCAAAACATTTTAAAATTATAACAGGCACACGTACTATCACGGTTACTGTCACTTAACCACCTAAGAGCCAAAATCACATGTACCTTGCGTCTACTTTTGTGTGTCATGCATGTGTGCAAGCGATTTTCGTTTAAAAGTGGTTAGGTGCCAGAAAGTTACACCGTACATATCTTGCATGAGCCATATTTTATACTAAGACTATTTTGCCATGATGGTTGCACGATCACATTTATAATCATTTACGATTATGGAATAAGAACCAACCTCTAGATGCTATAGATTTGTAAAAATCGATAAACTACCGCTTTCGTGTCATCAGCATATGTTACCTCAAGTATTTTTTTTTTAGTGGTTCGTCTGCAAAAGAAATCATAATTAACAAACTAGTTGGAACATTTCATATTATTTGGCGTACAGTCGCATTTTATCCTATCTATTCAGTTACATATTTAGTAAAAAATTCATGCTCACGGCAATAACATATCCCGTAAGGGATTTGAATCTTAAAAATACCACGTACCTCAACCACTGCTCATGTGAATCTTAACATTGACGCACACTACCTACTTTCGTTGAAAAGTATGTCAATTTTTTTCACAACTTTGTTCAATACTGCATTTTAGTGGATACTTTTTTAGGGCGATAGTGAAGGCACTATCGCCCTAAAAAAGAAACATCGGTTGTGATATAATTAGGTACATAACACTTACTTTCAAAACGCAACTTGCAGTACCCAAAGCCAAACAACATTTCAAATGAGGTTATGATGGCTAAAACCCGAAAAAAAAAAACAACTTTAGTAACAAGAAACACGAAAAATAGTTAAAATTACAACTACGAACACTGCGCATTAATTCCGTAAACTTATCAATAGCATTTTTTTTTAAATTAATAATTGAAATGCTTACCTGGCTTGATGTAAGTCATTACACACGCGAACTAATTCAAATTTCGAACTGCCTTGTCCTGCGCTATACGTCATGGATGACTAACAAAAGAGGCCGCGTATGGTGGCGTCGCGGTGCGAACGGGACGCGGGAATTTGGAAGCGCACCAAGTTTAAAAAAAATATTAAAATCTTCAATTACTTTGAATTTGGAAAGTACTACGGAAATGAACTGTGATGTGTGCCTGATCACACAAGGCCTATTTTAAACTACCTAGCTGTAATGAAACCTAGGTTCATATTGAGCACTAACGTGCTCAAGCATATTATACCTGAATTGCCTGGCTAGCGTTGGCAAAAAATGAAGAAAATAGAATCCTTGATATAACTGATTCATAAATAGCAATGAAAAACTCCAAAATGTATTCTGTTTGGTATGCCTATAACTTGCTACTTGCTAAAACAGATGAAATATTACTAAGCTCTAGTTTGGCAACACCGTTGCTCAAATAAAAAATTACTCAGTAGGAGTCCTGAAAAAATATTCCAAATTAAAAGTACACGTTGAAATTGACTCACCTTTCTGGTTTAAAAAGCATGCCACATACCTGCAACAAAACAGAAAAATACATTACTGAAGTACACACACAATATTTCGTTCATGAACATACGAGAATTGTTTAAGGACCACATCAATGTGTCAGCTAATCGATTAATTTTAACACTTGATTTTTAAGCTTAAATTTTTAATTGGAAAAAGGACTGTAAAAAAGCAATACCTAAATGACAAAAAAATTGTTGAGATTATAATAATGCTTGAAAAGCAAAAAAATGCGAGAGGAACTGCTGAGCTATCAAAGAATGCAACAGCCCTCGTAATAAAATATCACAGTGAATCCCAAGGGTTTGCTCACCTTTCAATGTTCAGTCGATCTCCACTGACGCCAGCCGCAGCATCGTCGTCTCGAACACAAGCATGCCCTTACCTGCGTTAACAAACATTTATTACAACAGCTCTACAGAGCGGCGCCGCGGTGGGCGGGCGCGAGGACGCATATTCATCAGATTACGCCATGAATATTTAAACTAATGCACTCTGCTTGAGCGGAGATAGCTTGAGTTTAAAGTGTTATAGTAAGTAGTTAACCTTTGGATCCTTAGTGGAGAGAGCAGTTGAACTATATCAAAGTTGTATGTCAAGTGATTGCAAAAACAACTACAGTTGAGTGGTTGCAATAAAAATAGAATGATACCTGCTTCTTACAAGAAGTATGTGTACTACCCTAAGACCCGATTGCACAAGTCTAGATAAGCTTAGTTCTGGATTCAATTTATCTGGAGACACAGTCAAAACGATGATTCATTCATGATTTATTATCATCTTCTATACTAATATTCTAAAACTGAAAAGTTTGTTAGCTTGAACGCGCAAATATCGGAAACTGCTAGACAGATTTCAAAATTTATTTCCGTGTTGAATAGCTTATTTATTGAGGAAGGCTTTATGCTATAGAACATCACGCTGCGATGGGTGAGGATACAAGAATAAAATGCACATATACCTTCTTGCAAAATATTGTACTCTTTTGTTTCAACTGCAATGATGCATCTCGCAAAACGGTCTGGTTTGGTTTTTAAAATCACTAACTCACATCACTAACTATTTATTTTGGAACGCACCAACAAGCCCTAAAAATGTTCAAAACTGTGCTTTCCGCGGTTCGGAGCATCTCAAATGGCGGCCGGAAATCGTGCTTCACCAGCGTTCGAAATTTAAAATGTTTTTTTTTTCACTAAACAGTGTGACCCGTCCAAACCAAGTCAACTTCAAAATTGCCTGTATAAAATCTATACTTGTTGAAATCGATATTGTTTTTAACCGATTTGGTAAAATAGAGATGTTTCTTACTAAATTGGAATATCACTGCAAGGATATAAATACTAACACCGAATCTATTTTCAAATAGTGAGTAGTTAATTTTTGACACGGTTTAATTTACTTAGAATTCATAAATAAAATATATCTAAGAGAGACCGAGTTTATACAGGTAAATACATAAGTATAATATTTTTGAGCAACTAAACGAGCAATTTTTTGGAACGCTTATTATCACAGAGGTGTTCTTCCTTCCATCGTCACGATAACTAATTTTTTTATTAAGAAATTAATTTCTTTGTTACCGTCTACGGTGCACTTGATAGTCTTGTCAAAGTAGTACACATCTAATTGAAAGGTCCAAAATAACAGTTTACCGTAACAGAGCTGGCATAATACAAAATTCATCTCTTGTAATGTACGCTAGCGTACATTATTTATGTCAGACTGTCCCTTTCCTACCGTTGGAACAGCGTCATACAATTGATTTTTTGTTGGAAGGCACACGGGTCCACATCAGCTGAATCAATCAGCTTCTTTGATGAATATTTCAGCGCAGCGAATGGAGGGAGCGAAGGCTTTGATGCGCTTTCGTCGTATTTACACGATACAGGTTGAAAACTTTTTCAGTTACTGTGCATAATAAAAAGGGTGTAGTGAAAGAATGCCAAGTGAATTGAGGGTTTTAACAGCCAAAGATGTATTTTTACCGATAAAAAAGAGGTTATAAATTTAACAGGTATGTGTATCTGATATCATTTGAAATTGATATTTCTTTTTCTTTTATTTATTGAATAACCTAACAGATACATAAATTAACTCGTCAAGTATGTGTAAACGAGACACAATATAAATTCCATTGTTATGCGACTCTCGGCATTCGTTTGATACCTGACTGATTAAGGCTAATAACATTCAATAAAGCAATGAGGTTTGTGACGAATGATTTGATGAGGTTTGTTGATCTATGTACTTACGCTAGGATATCACGGTGAGGTTTCCACCCGCGCCCGCCTTGGTTGCGGACCCGTAGCCTCTGTAGAATGCAGATTTGCATGTAAAATGTTTCACAAAACTCACGACACGGTTTACGCCCGCCGCGGTTCGATTGCGGCTGCCGCCACCGCAGCGGGCGCGGGAGGAAACCGCGTCGTTGCGCGGTTCGGTTATCGCCCGCCACGTTTGCGATCGAAAATCGCAGCCGCGGTGGCTGCGGGGCCGCAAAAACCAGCGGGCTCGTGAGTTTTGAAATAAAATCGCTCTCCAGCGGCTTGAGTTCTTAGCGTGTGTAAAACAGTTTCGTAATTGTATGTATGTTTGTAAGTTTGTCCACTGCTTTCTCAAAGACGAGAAATCGTAGCGTGATGATATTTTTTTTAGTTATATTGGGTATATTCCAATTTAGGGTATAGTGTAAGATTTGTCAATATCAGTTCAGTAGTTTTTGAAATATTGGTGCTTACCAAAAATTATAAATTAAAAAAAATAGCACTTAATTTCTCTTTCCAAAGAGCTTTTTTTTAGCCAATGCATAAAGTGCTGTTGTTGCATATTATTTCGATCATGATTACCTTAACAAATTAACTCGGAGTCAATAATTAAGTAGTGTTTCCATTTGAATAAATCGTGTGCTTATCGGTAAAGCGTGCACCGAAACACCCAATAGTTATAACCAGTAGCCTAGCCTTTAACCTAACTTGATTGCTTTCGTATGCAATGCCCTTCAGAGAATGCAATTTGGACATTTTCAATTTTAATACAAAATGTATTGAAATAACATTTTGATTTTGATACAAAATGTATGTAATGATAATCTCCCAGACTTTTCCTTTACTTTTCCCATCAAAAATTAAAGTCAAAAGACTATTCTAGGCTTCGAAATAATTCATAACAACATGTCACACAGATTAGTAAGAGTGTCACATATCCGAAGCGCTTACAAGCGCTAAAAAAACAATCAGCTCGAACACGCTCGGTGGCATTCTCTATAATTAGTTATTTAAAGGTAGGAACGAGGCCCAAATGACAAGGCCTAAAACAAAACAACTCATTGCAATCACAGTGGACGTAGTAACGTAATACGACAGCTGAAATAATCAAGTGTGCTCGTCGCCGCCCGCTCGCCGATTGAGCACAGGCTAAATGACCGCACACTGATACATAGTAGATGAAAACTCAGTAGAACTATTAAAACTGAATGTAAAAATACACTATCATATGGTTGGAAACATTCTTTGCAAATTAATCTTAAATTTATCTTAATAATAATAACAATAAAAATAAATTTTGTAGTAAGCCAGCACACGTGTAAATACGTACACAAAAGTAAGCCGATCGGCTGCCACTACGCTTACTGCCATCGTCTGTGACAATGCAATTTTTGTCACATCGAAAATTGAAAAAATCGTGTGTCGTTACGAGTAAATGGTGCAAAAATAATACAATAATATTACTTTCTATTCTTAAAAAAAAAAAATTTGGAACACAAACCTCCACTACAGCATGTGTTTTGCCGGTGATAGTAACAGCTAGTGTGACTGGGAAGTAATAGGGAATCAACTTACATTTAGCTACTTTATTACCTCAAAAGTGTTATCGAAGCTGTACGCACGAATGCAGCGCTTGATGCGATGCAATGTGGCGAACGCTTGCGCTTGATTACATGTGTTTCGGATCAGCAAATCATAACTACTAAGATACGAAGATTGGAGCCAGTAGTTGTTTACTAAAAATCATTCTTACTTTTAAGTGGCTTTCTTACATATTAAGTAAAAAAAAAGATAAATCCAACTGGATTGAGAAACTCTACCTTTTTTTTTAACTCAAGTCAATTTGTCACTCGCACAATTGCATTTTGCAAGGCAAAAACTGTCCTGAGTTAGGTTTAAGATCCAAAGGAAAACTGACTGCAAAAATATTGAGGGAAAATGAAACTAGCTTTGAATGAAATTTGTACTTCTTTAAAATAATATATTTTTTTAAGTTACGGCTCAACTCAGGACCGCTTTTGGCCTTAGCTTTTTTATATTAAAATGCAAAGACCAAAAGAGTTGAGTTTGAAATACAAAGAAAAACTTATTGCCAAATATTCATTTGTCAAATCTTAAATCAAAAATTTCATCCGTCAAAAATGATGTCGACCATCTGAAAAAAAATATAGCAAAAATATTATTCTTCTAAAAATCGACTGATATACTATTTTCGTCTATTCTATGTCACAATGGTCAAAACTCACGCACGCACATATACAGGGTGTTTCATGTAACGTGTCAAGCCGATGCGTGGTAATAGGTGAGTACCATACCTATCCATTTCACCCCCATGTATGTTAGACAAATATTTATAGTTTAGGAGTTATAATTTTTTTCGATATTTTTCATGATGCACCTAGACGATATCTTTAAAAAATTATATCTTTTTTTTGGGTCCACTTTTCTCAGATATTTTGATCTCAATAGAATGCCCATTATTTGCAAAATTATAAGTAAAATAATTGCCATCCTAACTTAGACACAAGATACAAAATTATTGATCGATACTAAAAAATATTGCATTAAGCAGAACCGAATAGAATTTTCAACATAAATTTAAAAATATAAAAAAGGTTTTCCATAGTTTCTGACTAATTTTAAAAACTGCTTGACTTCATTAACTTTCATAACAATACAAAAAACGATCTACTTAATTGGGTAATTTTTAGCTTAAATCGGCCGTTGAATGTGGCATATCGGAAATATCTTGATTTTCATTATTTTTATTTTTATTGTTACCTTTGCATATTTTTATCAAATCTGATATTTAGTGTTCCTCTATGTTTAAATAGAGCTCATTTGATAACAAGTACATACATTATGTACCTACTAATATCTTTAACCACGACCATATGAGTTAATGAGGGATCCAAAATTTTATAACCACTGAGCTACCATGACATTGTCAGTGACGGCGAAATTAACTTTTGCATTTGTCGTCAGTGTCACCAACTTATCTGAATAAAAGCCACAAGTCAGTTGAAAACAAGTCAGTTAAAACGTCATTGATGCCGATACAAGTCAGTGTGACTTTGTGTGTACTTTCATCCTGTTTTGACCAAATGACCAATACTAAAGCAAATTTCTATTAACGCAGTGATAGCTCGGTTAGTAAAACAGGCGGGTTCAGATCGTAATGTCCCAGGTTCGAATCCTGGTAGTTCATCGATTTTTTTGTTTTATTAACAAGTATATATTTTTTATTTTATATTATTTTTGTTATATTTGTGTTTAAAACTTCTTTCCCTTTTTTTTAATCTATCATAATTATCTAGCTAGTTAGGTAGACGCAATGTGGTGGTCGGCAGGCACCGAGCTCCAAACCACACCGTGCGCATCCCAGTCCGGCGCCGCGCCGTAGCATTCCACGGCACCGCGCCGCGCTACGGTTTTTCGCCGTGGAATTCTACGGCGCCGCGCCGCGCTACGGCACGTTTTTTCGCCGTGGAAATACGCCGTACGCCGTGCCACGGCGCGGCGCCGTAGAGATGGGGCCGCGGCCTTCATTCTCATGCCCGGTCATAACAGACCGATGCCCTGTGTAGAAGATACTTATAAATTAAATGTTTGCTGTTGTAGGTAAGGGCATGCTTATGTTCGAGACATCGTTACTGCTGCTGTCTGCGGTGGAGATCTTCTGAAGATAAAATGGTAAGGAATTTGGTCTCGTATTATTATCAATTAATCATTGAAATTAAATGTATTACACGGCACTGACACCACGAACAATAATTCTCGTGCGCATTTGCCAGTCGCGTTGTTTCTTATGGAATTTGACCACAATTAGAAGGATGTCATAAAACAAGTAAGATACTACAACTTAGCCACAGTCGTGAATTTAAACCATCTCGTGTTCAATAATTGACCAAGAAGAATTATTCTTACTGAAAACGTACTTTTTCAATAAAAGTTATATTTATGTTTTAACATCGTATTTACCTGATGCCAGTTTGACCAGTACTAATTTACATTGTTTGTTTATTTCCACTGTATAATCGTTTTTGTTTTTTGTTACAGGTATGTGCTGAACAAATTTTTCTAAAAAAGGTCAGTCACTGCATCACCTCCTCCTTGAGACGTCATCGTATTTTGAGACATAGGTACTTTAAGAAACTTAAATTAGCTGCTGCAGTATAGTCCTTTAATTTGGATTTGCAGTAGCTACATTGAGATTCATCGCTAGCAGATCTTCTTCTTCTTAGCGTGTCGATGGAAACCCATATGGAGGAATTATAATGGAGAAATTACAACGTAGCAGCCCAGAATTCAGCCACTTGTATTGCGGATCGACTGCATTTCATTAAATCCGCTGGCGTGCAGGTGTTGGGGCACGCCGGGCACGATGTTAAGTGTGCCATAGTTTGCACTACACCGCAAACACAGTCCACATCGGAGCTTGCCAAAAATCCCCACCTGGCCATTTTCTCCTTACTTCGGCCAACCTGAGTCCGAAGCCTGTTTAAGGACTTCCAGGTCGGCCATGGTAGATCATGTCCAGGAGGGAGATTCTCGGCAAATCAAAATCAAATCCAAATCCAGCACTAGAGCCGGCTTTGTGTGTAGTCTCGATTAACATCGAAGGTTTCTCGCAAGACAAGTCAGAAATTCTTTCTGAACTCTGCCGAACCACACGCTGTCACATACTGTGTGTTCAAGAAACCCATCGGGATGAAACACAAGGCCGACCATACATACCTGGACTAACGCTTATCGCCGAGACTTGCCGCCCGAAGCACGGTAACGCAGTGTTTGTTACTCCCGGCGTTAGCATTACATCCGCCCAGTGTTCTATCGCTAGCAGATGTAATATATTAATGACTTTTAGAAACACAGCTTATGTTACTAGTAGGCACAGATGTTTTGCGATATAATCGATACATCACCAGTTGTCCAAATCAGATCAAACTTGTTACTATTTTAGGAAGTTTTTTCAGGGACACTTTTGAGATAGTACTGTTGAATTTTTAATATAAGAATAGAGCAATCAGCATATAATATTATTAAGTGGAGTTTAAAAAAAATATTATTTTGAATAACTAAATCATACAGTGCCGACCCAATTATGATGTAATTATGTATATTCAGTTTTTTTTTACAAATGATCACGCATTTGACCACGATCACACCCGATAAGTAATGATGTGGAAATGGAACCCTGGAATTGTGAACAAGGTTAGTATCATATCACCTTTTAATCTAAAATATAGAAAGATTAAGAAATATCTGGGTAAAATTTTGATAAAAATGTGTTTAGTTTCAATTTATTGATCTTTGGCGCCGGGAACTACAAAATGAATTACTTATTTAATATAGAGTACTGGTTACTTTTATTGTAGAAACTGCTTAAGTGCTAAAGAAACTATATACTCTGGTCTTGAAGCTTGTGGTCTGGTTATACCACACCACTAGGACATTTTTTGTATTTACTTTTAGAAACATCTTTACCTTCGTTACGATAAGTTTCTTGTTAAACCTTAAAATCCTTGATAGATAATAGCTTTTGCTTGAACATATTTTTCATTGTTTCTTTATTTCAGAAATCCAAACGACAAATACGAAGACGTCTTTATGGGCATGTCCTTATAACGATGCTGCAAACTTTATTATTAAAAGGTTAGTATCAGCAAGACCCGAAGACTATCAGTAGTTTGTTTGTGACTATCAGTATATTTTTGTAAAAAAAAAAAAACATTTCAAAAGCGTTCCTGCTAATTACTCAATATTTATAACAATTCGTAAACCACAATATTTTGAAAGTTAAGGAAGTGACAGACTTACTCGATTGACTTTATTAGACACATTACCTTTATATTGTACCTTTATATGAATCTTTTCTTGATTTTCAAATTTTTCATTCAAACTTAAGAATTTGGATTTATAGAAGGTTTAATTTGAATTTGTTAATGTTTTCAGGCAGCTTTGGAACAAAAAGTGGCTGCTGATACGAACAAATACGATGTCGTCTTTAGCGGCATGTCTATATATCCTGCTAACGTTATTATAAAAGGTTAGTATGTATCATTGAGACCTCTCAGTCATAATTTATATTTTTTTGTAAAAATCTTGAAAAGGCGTTACTGCTAATCACTAAATATTTTTAGAAAATAGTAGACCAGAATATAAAATTGAAAAAAAATACAGATATCCTTTATCGTGATGATACCTTTTTCTGCTTTTAAAATTTTTAATTCAAATAGACAAACGTTGATTTATAGAAGGTGTAATTTGAATTTGTTAATGTTTTCAGGCAGCTCCGGAACAAAGAGTGGCTGCTGATACGAGCTGAAGGAGAGGAGAGCTCTTTGCATTCATCAGATAAGGTCAGTACCAAATCACAATCTCTCACACAATCAAATCACAATAGTATTTTTGTAAAGCAGAAAAAATCCGCATGAAATTGTTCACCCGTAACTGCAATGGCAAGCAATTCATTATGGCTTCAAATCCCAACAGCCACACAGTTCAGAATTTTTCTTTTTTTTAAATAAACAGTTTATAATTTATTTTTTTGATAAAAACTTGAGAGAATGCGTTAACGTAGCAAAAGAAAATCCGGTTCGTATCGTTTGCCAACTGCATGTGCCTTACTCCAATATTACACGAAAACAGTATCATCGAACATAGCTATCACTGTCCCTCTTGCCAGCATAGCAATAAAATTGTGAGTGAAAGAGGAAGCTATACCCTGGAATTCGGAAAATAGATTCCCTGTCTTACAACCGTGAGATTATAATTTAAACTGTTTAACAAATGAAGTGAAGTGAAGAACTTAGTTGACATTTAATACGAAACAAATAATGAACTATCTTCCAAGACAGTTTAATCTAAAGCTATCTTCTTGCGAGCAAACTGCATTAGTTTAAATACATATTCATGGCATAATCTGATGAATATGCGTCCTCGCGCCCGGCCTTATCAGACGGATGCCCTGTGTAGAAGATGCTTATACTAAAATGTTTGTTGTTGTAGGTAAGAGCATGCTAATGTTCGAGACATCGTTCCTGCTGCTGCCTGCGGTGGAGATCTTCTGAAGATTAATCGGTGAGAAATGTAGTCTTTTATATAGGTACCTAATCAATTGATCGACTCCTTTGAGTAAAACTCTCATTACTTTTAACCTTGACTCTTTAGATAATTATTAGAATCAGTCGTTGCTTTGCGGAAATTCATTATAAAGTAGAATTTTATAAAATTATTTTGCTTTGCATCGGCATCGCTTAGCGGAAATTTAAAGCAAACATTTTTTTTTAAAATTCTACTTAACTTTACTTGACTGCCTCGTTAGTGTAGCGGTTAGCCTCGCTGGTTGCTACTTAAGAGGTCCCGGGTTTGAATCCAGTGTCGAGCTGAAATTAAATTTGTTTCGTTATATTTTTTGTCTTGAAAATAATCGGAAACAGCTCAGAGTTAGAAAGTTGGTGGCGATGACACCCCCATGCCGCAGAAAGCACGTACTAAATTGCCAGCCACGCCTTTTCATATGTGATTTGACAACAATTTGACGCTTGTTATAAAACAAATAAGAGTGCAACTATAATAAGCCATAGTCGTGTACTTAATAAGACTCGTGTTAAATTCTTTATGAAAACAGGACGCATATAAAATTATACCTACGCGCACTTGAAACCACTTATGTTTTTATTTCTACATAGTCACCTCATGTCATGTCTTGGTTATGCCAGTATGATCACAATTCTTTACTATATTTATGATTATTGTTTTTTTTCACTGTATAATATTTTTTGTTTTTTGTTACAGGTAAGTGCTGAGCATTTTTCTCCCAAAAGGCCAGTCACTGCTTATTAACTTGAGATAAACTTTTAGGACTTTCAATTAGCTGCTGCGGTAAAGACACTGAATTAAGAGTAGCTTCATTGAGATTCATTAGGTTTGCAGGCGTAACATTATTATTAGAGATGCGCCGAATAGTGGTTTCACCGAATAACCGAATACTATTCGGTTCAATCTTTACCGAACCGGATATTCGGCCGAATTATTCGGTTTACCATTACACTGCATTCTCGCGTAAACAGGTTCAAACATGCACGCCGCCTGTCGCCGCTGGCTAGTTGCGAGCGAGCCGTACCTCGTCGCCCGCAACCCGCGCACACACCGCGCTGTTACTTTGCTTTAAAAAATTGCACGAGTAAGGAGTAAATAAGTTAAGAAAAAATAAGTTTAAAAGTAAATAGTAAAATGAATATTGCGCTAGGGTTAAAATAAATGTTGAATTAAATTTTAAAATACATGTTGATTTCAAGTTTAAGTGCTTTCATTTATTAGCGTTCACGTTCACACGTTAACACGTTTTTCGCAAGATAACGTAAGATGCATTTATTTACTCAAAACATGTGTAGTCATGTACATGACAGGTGTTTGTTTAGTTGAAGTATCAACATGTCTTGCCGATAGCCGGCATGTAAATATGCAAGTTTTTTTTAACTTATAAAGAACTTAAATCTTACATAAGAAGCTTGTCTTTCAGTTCTATTCCATGTTATGGAGCTAGGAAAGTAGAAATACTCAAACCGAATATATTCGGCACTTAAACCGAATAATTCGGCCGAATACAAATAGTGGAAAAAATGCCGAATACGCCGAATACCGAATACAAACCGAATATTCGGCGCATCTCTAATTATTATGACTTTATGTTAATAGTAGGTACATTTACGACATAATCAAGGCAAAGATACGACGCCAGTTATCAAACTCAGATGAAACGCTTTTACTATGTTTAGGCGTTTTTACTTTCCGATTTCTTTTAGGTTGCATTTTTAGATTAGATTATGCAGGATATTTATAAAGCTGTTTTTTTTAATATTATTCATTCGTTAATAAATTAAACAGTGCTGGCCCATTAGGTTATAATAATTTATTTTCAGTATATCTTTTTAAATAATATGATCTCGCATTTGACCACGATTACATCTGAGGCTGGTGCGTAATGATGATGTGGTCAAGGATGGATCATGTCTGACCAGGAACAGCTTTTTTACTCTTCTCTCAAAAATTCCCAATCAAAGTGTTTGGGTAACATTTCTGCTTCAGTTTGTTTTTATCGTTATTATTTGCATGTGTGTGTGTGTGTGTGTATTCTAACAGGTTTTTATTTCTCTTATTATAAGCTGATACACGATTTAGGCATTTGTTTCACGTTACTTTTAATTTCTGTTGTTTGACCACGTTTTTTCCTTGCCATTTAAACATCTTTTGTGTTTATTTATATTTCTACGGCGTACGCTACTTTAACTACTGGTTTCATTACTATAAAACTCCAGTTTGTGTCTTTTTTATTGACACGTTTGCGTCGTTGTTTTTCAAGCTTCATTGAATTAAATTAAATTATTACAAAGTGCTTTTAAGATTTTATCAACTTTGTTATGTAACAATGACGCAAATAAGTTATTTTTTGCCGTGAATTTTGAAGCTTTTTATTTATTATTTTTTATTAATAAAAAACAAGAAAAAATTAAAACTAAGATATGCAACTTAAAAAAATAAGACTACCCTATTCAAAAACGAAACCATTTCCTTGTGGCAACGAGGCTGTAATTCTGCCTGCGTTACCGCGTTGGAAAGCTAGATGTGCTAATCCATTGAGCTAGAAACCAGCCAGCTTTACTATTGGCCGTAACAGAACTTAGTTTTGGCGATTTTTTTCTAAACAGCAATTTAGCCGAAGGTCCCCACGGCCCTAACGTTTCAACGCCAAACGGTGCAAATACATAATCACCTGCAAGTGACACGTACTTGCGGCGCTTGGCGTTTTCAGCCAACTCTTTTAAGCTTTTTATTCGTGTGGCAACGCATATTTTACGATCCTAAACCTTAACTTTTGCTTTTGCGTAACCTATTTTTTTTTCCCAAATTTATAGAACCCCTACTACCCGTCTAATTATTTGTTTGTTTACAAAACTGGCTTAAAATCCAAGACATTTCTTATTGCGCTTCTTACATTTCTCAAAAGGGATCGCTCCGTAAATCAAACGTTCGTACACGCAAGGAGAACGCTCAAATTAGGATGGCCTTAATTGAAGGCCTAAGTAATCGCATCGCAAACAGGCTTCCGTTACAAAACAACACTAATGTGATAATGGCTTTATTGATTCTTAATGCGTGCGCTAGTGATGTGCAAGTATAGTGTATTTTGAGTGAAGAATTTATACCAGGATTTATTATCAAAAGATAACGTTTTTCAAGACATTTGTTGTCAGTTAAGTTACCGAAATATGTGCTGCACACCACAAAATCATTTTTCGGTTGCGGTATTCTTTACCTATTTTGTATTCATGAAGCGTTTTTAGCGTTTGTGTTCATTAATTTATTTTGACACTAATTAACACGTTCCGGGACACTATTCCAGACACAACAGATGTTTTATTGTTTTCACGCCTGTAGGCGTTCACTGTCCCGGAACCTGTTAAGCAAAGTAAAAACTTGTTTTGTCACCTCTTTTATAAAATGTTTCAAAAAACAAAATAATAAAAAATCGTTCTACTAATTGCTCATCAAAATAATGGTTTTGGAATCCCAAAAATTCTATATACTATTTAATATATAATTGTGTATCGTGGCGAGGTATTATAACTGCATCCATACGGAGTACTTGCACGTCGTAATAACCGCAAAACGCCCGAAATCGACGTGTTTCATCTAAACAAACTAGCACGAATCAAAGAAAACCCTGGCTGACAAGGTACAATCACTAAGGGGGCAGTTACGTATAGCGTACAACGCACGTCACAGATAATAATAGATTTTTTAGGGGGTTAACGTAGTTACTAAATCTAAGGTAAAAAAAAAAATATCTGTCATTAACTCGAGTCCTAACCCATAAAGCACAACACTAAGGGAAACAGTTCCGTGCGTTAGCTACTTGTGATGACGGCGCAGTCTCAATATACGAGCATTAGCGCACACTGCCTGCTACGGATAGCAGCATTTTTGTAGTTTGGTGTAGTAAGTACATCTAAGGTAGAAAAATGTTTATCAATGTCTGTCACTAAGTTGAGTCCTAGTCGACAAAGCACATCACTAAGGGGGCAGTTGCGTACCGTAGACGTGTAATGGCTGCGGCGTCACGCCATGCGAGTATTAGCGCACAACACCAGCAATCAGGGCGCGTATTTCACCTGCTCCGGATAGCGTTTAAGGGTAGGGTTCGGTGTAGTTAGTCATTCTGAGATGAAACGCATGCCTTGATTGAAGTTTTCATTTGGCTCATATGCCATACTAAGTAAGATAGTAACAGACTCCAACAAAAAGATTCATCAATGATTCTATCGTATTAAACACTTTTCTCTTACAAACCAACTAGCTCAAATAAATTACAATAGCAATATTTCTACCTCTCTGCTAAAATGGTTAATTTGACGTGTAGTACGTGTATTTTTTTTAGTTTTTTTAATTAATTATAAGGCTCAAAAAGCTCAGTCAGATTAGCTTTAAACAGTAGAATGTAACGAATCTGGTTGAGAACTGCTAAAGAGTAGCACTTTGATCAACACTAGAGCACTTTCTTTGACTCTGTACTTGAGTTCCGGGAACAATAAGTTAAAGGAACGCTACAGGAATACGAGATAGCGGTCGACGTAGTGTGATGAGAAGGTTATGTTATTAGTAAAGATGTTTCTGCAATAGCACATGATTGAAACGACACACGAGCGATTAACCAATACTTTATTTTCCACTACATCAGTGTTTGCGTAACATTTACTTTTTCTTTCTGAAGGTTTAACAGACGATAGACAAGCGCACATGTTTTTGTATCAAGTCTTAATTATTTATCAAAATTTTATTGCGCTTCGAAATGCAGAGAGGTCAGGTCCGCCACTGATTGCAGTGGTGGAACATTAACAATCTGAACGTGTTATTTAGTACTTAATCTCAAATACTTTACCTGCTCTAGGTCCAAAATGTTGTTTCTATTGTTACTGAAACATTCTGTAGAGTGTGGTTTTGACTGAAATCTTACTAATTGCCTTGTGAACTATTTTGAGAAAGTAAGTTTAACCAACAATTACTAAAAGATTTTTTTACACCTCTTGTGATAAGCATAATTTGAATTTCATCTTTTAAACTCCAGTATATGTCAGGTTTAAATTAATAACAGTAAGCACAGAAGAGGTTCAAAAATAAATCCACATTATCCGTGTGTCTCGGTTTAATAAATTTGCGGCTGCGTTCGTGTCGGCAAACTTAAAAAAAGCCGTACATTCATATCTTACCAGGCTTGAAGTGACATACTGTTTTATAAAATGAATCCAACTTCCCAACGGACCGTATAATATGTGGGATGATTTCTGATTTTCCTCGTTCGCGAAAAAAACACTTGCAAACATCCCGCATTTTAAAACAACGAAGCGACGAGAAAACTAAGACAGGCAGAAATAGCAAAGAATCTGCACGCGATTTTCATTTCAATAAAAACCTCCATTGGCTTTTATATGCATAAAAAAACTTATGTTACTGGGTTGTTTTAATTTTTGGACGTTGTTTGCGGTGTTTTCCATTTGAGTTTTTGTTATATTTTATAAAATATTGTATTTATATTATGGCACACGTTGAAATTACCAATAATAACACTTTATACACTACTACCATTCTTGAAAATCAATTGTGAACAAACTCATTAAAAATTAACTTATGACTTATCTATGCAAAAATGAAATCGTTTTCGTTTGGAAAGGAGGCGATGATACTGGCTGCGTTGCTGTGTTGAATAGCAATGCTTTCCTTTGAGCTAGGAAATAAAATAAAACTAACAAAAACAAACAAATAACATACTATTTAATTTAAAAAAGTAGGTTATATACGCTAAAATAGGCTATTTCATTTTTTACCGCTATGATCTTAGATAGCTTCATACATAAATAACGCAACACCTTACCATTTCTGCGGCTGAAAAAGGCTGAAAACAATTACTGGGAGAAAACCACCATACGCCGGGGAGCCGACTCGGTAACTCGATGTCCTTAATTTCGAATGTGGGTAGTCGTCCCTGTCACTCATACTAGCGTAGTTTAGTGTTAGGTATACGAGAAAAAACTCGATTTCATGCTGGCTTACAGACTAAAAGAAAGGCTTTTTAAATTCAAATCCACACGTAGTGAACCCGGTAGACTCGTCTATCTTCGATACAGTTTTTAGCAGTTAAATATTAGAGTGGGTTGCACAAAAATCTGAGTTTCAATTATAGTTATTATAGCTTCCTTAAGTTTAGATAATATTAAGGTTAAGTTTAAGCTAAGTAATATTTAAGTTACTAATAGATTAAGCTAAAGTTAAGTTGTAGTAAAAGTTAAACTTAAGTATAATTAGTCTCGGTTAAGTTAATAGTTAAGATTTACGGGTTTTATTATTTATTTACGTACAATGTCTTACACAGTAGGGTCTCAGCCACGAGCCCTCACACGCAATCAGCGTAAATCTTCGCCGCCATCGCCGCTAATTCGCGATAAACAAATTTCTGAACCATAAAAATGCGGCGGGGGATTACCCTCCTTGCATTTAACCCGTCAGGCGTCGAGCTTTTCGAAACGGAAGATGGCAGTAGTGCTCAGTGTAATTTACGTACTAAAATTTTTGATGACCTTCATCAGGATTTATCAAAATATCACTTTATGGTTATAATTATACCCTATAAATCATATACCATTATAAAGTATAGGAAATAACCTATACACTGAACAATGTGTAATAGAGTTTTATAACTTACATAATATTTATTCCATTGGTTAAAATCTCCACTTTGTTTTTGTAAACTTTCGTCACTGTGAACCACACTTTGAAACACAAATTTGTGATAGTATTGACACTTATACACTGCTCTATTCTATAGATTAACTACTTGCCATTAATTTTCACAACAAAGTTCACAAGAAATAAGACAAATGTCTACCCAAATTATAATTATTTACGCAGCGACACCGACCGCGAAATCGTAATGGCGGACTGACCGTTCCGATAGAAAAGTTTGGCACTTTTTTCACCAACTTATTTACTAAAATTGCTAAAACCAATGCTTAAAACATATTCTACACTTCTTTCTTAGTAATTTCATCTATAATTATTGTAATATACACATCCCGTTTAACTGCTTGAGACAGTTTTACCTTTAGCACTCACGGAACAATTGCGTAACAACAACAGTAATGGCGGACACTGAGGCCAGGACGAAAAAAATATTATCTTGCAGAAATGTTGTTGCTTGTTGCCAATTGGTCAGTACTAGAAATATGTTCAGAAGTATTCTCTGATTGGTTGTGCAAATTTATACGCCCGGCCAACCACAGAAACTGAGTGAAGGTAGGCGCCAAAGACAACGAATTTAATTACGGACAGACGTTTGTCCGTAAAACGCGTCGAGCTCTTTTCGCTCAAAGACAGAGGTGTGTCCAGGAATCACGTAAAGGGTTAAACCGATTGCGAACAACACATGGTAAATTACGCGAGGGACTCAACTTTGAGCAGGACAGAATGTCTGTCACACAAAAGCTCGTTGGGAGGTAGACTACATAACTAGCCATTTATTTGCTTATTAGAAAATAAACGTTACCCATAGTTTTTCTTAAATCAATTAAAATCATATCAAAATTAGGTCAAAAGAAATACGTACTTATATTTTTGAAACGTGTACCTACTTACACATCTCGTTCCCTAAAAAGTAAATTCTCTTAATTTTTTTTTACTGGTAAACAAAGAGTAATTCACAATAGATATTTGGGTTCTCATCAATTTTGTTTATGAACAAAAAGGCAAAATCATCGATCCTGTATGTCTGAGAGTAATTATAGTCTAGTTTAATGAGAATACAACCGTTGGGTTGCTTTCAGTTACGCTGCAATAAATATTCACTGTGGTACATCTAATCCCGGTATATGTGTAAAGTTGAGCAATTGTGAAAAAAGTTAGGCACTCAGTACTGAAGACCTGAACATCAATAAATTCAGATAGACTAGCGTTCAATGAGACGGATCGGCAATTTGAGGTAATAAGGCTGGCGATAGCAGCAGTTACAAATTCCCTCTGTAGTGAGGGCAAATGAGAACACGTAAACCATTACGACTTGGTGCTGTTTCGATTTGAAGCGAGATCTGTTAGACGGAAAAGTAGAATTCAATGTTGAAATGAGCTTAGGAAACATTGAAAATCAGTATACAGGACAGTTTAAATACAAGTGCAAATACAATCGTAAACTGTAATTAAATATGTTACGTCTAAGATAACCGGATTAATCTATAAAGTGTGATATAAGAATTTAGTTCAGCAGAGTTGCTTTAATTTTTTGTACCGCTTAGGTAGACTTGCGCTTGTTAGGATAAGTTTAGTTCTGAAATTACAAATTACTTATCATTCTGCCTTTGTCAATATTAATCGCTCAAGGATAGGCCGTCGGCGGTCGCATAAACAAAAGAATAATATAGGTATGAATGTTATAAACACTTCCGCGAGGTTGTGTAAGAGAGACAACGTAATGATTTCATCCAGAAAAATAAGCTAATTCTGTTTCGTGCAAGTAGGCCAGTGCCATTCGCGCAATTAGCTCACTCTGATTTTGATTGTGTTTCTTTGATAATGACTGAGACTGAACGTAGCATTGACAATTAGCCTTCTACACTGAAATTCGGAAACGCGTTATCAGTTTCCGTAAACATATTTAACTACATGTTTTTGCCTGACGTTACAATAGCTTGAAAGTGTTTTTAAAAAGCTCGTTTTACATGCTAACTCTTATTAGTGCGAGAAAGCCTTTTTTTGACAACTGACCTAATCTGCGGGATTTTAATTAATGCAGAAAAACCATACTAGAAAAAGAAACTAAATCATAATGAAATGTAAACTGTAAAAGTAAGCACAAAGCTCGCTTCCTCAAGATCTTGAAATGAGTACAGAAATAACTTCGCTCTCTATTTTATGAGTGCGCAACCTACGGCCTTGTTTCTCCCCCTCATTATCATGTCGTTTTACGAAAACTTGTTACGTATCAGCAGACATCAAAGAAAATGAATACCCAGTGTTCGAAAAGTAACATTTTTGAATAATAGTCTTGAGCACACGAGCAGCACTTCATGGTGGCTCTGTTTGATTATTTGACGACGTGTTTGGTGTAGTGGTTAGCGCTCCTGACTATTACGCCGGCCGTCGTGGGTTCGAATCCCGCAAGGGGCAAATGTTTGTGTGATGAGCATGAACATTTGTACCTAAGTCATGGATGTTATATGTATTTAAGTATTTATGGGAGACGCCCCCGTCATAATCGTTGTCTGGTACTTCGTAACACAAGGAAGAAAATTCCTTACCACGAAACCAGACAATTGGTATGTTGTCTGGCGCATATTTATATTATTTATTATTTATTCAGTTATTTTTGCTGTAAACAAAACATTGTGGTAATTTTGTCTAAGCGGAAGTAACTGGACCTCTAATTCAGTTGGCACGGCACCTTTGAGTCCGAATGGATAGATGACAATATGTTAACGCGGCGTGTCGACGTTATGCCGACGGATCGCCATTGTTGGCGATGTCGGTGGCAATTTACAAGTAAAATTGTAGCTGTAACCTGCAGTATTGGTTTAGAGTAACAATGTCGTTAACAAAAAATATTTACAACTACAGTTGCCAACCTCTAGTTTACGAGTACCGATTCCTCGTTAATCCGAGGATACCTTTAAATATTCCGCGTACCCTCGGCCAACCACCGTCCTAATCAGTTTACCGGTACTTCCAACTACGTCATAAATCAGATTTCCCACAACCCAGAAGGCCTGTTGGAATCGGGAATCACCAAAGCACGCGGCTGCAACACGCGAAATAACGGGAAAATTCCCGGACGCTGTCAGATGTTCCTGACGACCTTATTTCGAAGGCGATAAATAAGGGAATAGCGTGGCAAATTGGACAGCCGTGGTCAAAGGACAGCAGGGATTATTGCATATTTTAGAGACATTATTGTTTGTAATCGCGATGCAAAATTGTGACGATGACTATGAAAATAGGATAACCCATAATATTATTTGATGCGTGTATTTGCGCTACTATCCTCACTGACTTAATTCGACACACTTTTGTGTCGAATTTAGTCAGTGAGGATTTTACGGAACATTATATTTATGGAATAGGTGTAGCTAAGCAGAATATTTAGTTTTATCAGCACTGGCAATTTCTAAGTGCTTACTTTGGAGTTTTTGAAATAAGCTAAGACAAAATACATATAGAAGAGCATTTCAGGCGGAGGGAAAAATATTAGAATAGATTGTAACGGGATTGCTACCATGTACCTTATTATTTTGAATGAATAAAATAAAATCAATAAAACTATAACAAGTAACTTAGTATTAGCACGGAAGAAACTTTTGGTGGAGAGGGAATGACTAAGGGGTGTTGTGGAGGTCATTTAGAGGCCATAGGCCCAATGCTAGGTATAAAATGAGCAAATTAAGTTCAATAACGTGTAAATTACTGCCAATCAGAAATATAAAAAAATAAAAATATGTTGCGAGCAAGCAATCAAGAATGTGCTCTCGCTGCTTAGAGTGGCTTACTTACAAACATTCAGTTAGGATATCACTAGCTGTTGCAATGTGACAATTTAGATGCGTTAAATTTCGCTGAGGAATTAAAATGAATCACAATTGATTGAATGAAAGAATGAACTACCCCGATACTAGGTATCATCTAATAGTATTCATGATAGCGATTTCAATATTCGTCCGCTCTCTCCAAGCCGCGGCTTTACACGGGCAGTATTAGAGAAGATTAGAAGGCTCGCAGTGCACGACGAGTTTAGGCATTCATAAAGGCGGGTGATGTGACAAGTGAGCCGGCGCCGGAATCAGAGATATGCCTCGGATAGTTCGCACTCCACGTAGGTACTTAAGCGGTGCAAGTTTGGACTTACAGGCGGCCTAATTTTGTAGACATTTAACTCTAGAGTAGTTAGTATATTACCATTTATTAATCTGGTGTATAAAATGAGATCGCGACTATTGTATTAGGTTCCCAACAGCAGCATAAACTTCTTCATACTTGTAGGTTGCAATTTCATTTTAAGTTTTACAAGAACAGTACATATTTGCGGATTGATTACTTACCTAATAAAGGCAACTGAAATGCGGGTAGCTCAAATCTCTTTAAGTATTTTTATTATTGAGTAAGTACTGTCGCGAGTTATACTCGTACATGTACAGTAGCTTATCAATTCTTTTGTCTTCTTCTTAGCGTGTCGATGGAAACCCATATGTAGGAATATTATTGTTCTCAGTCTTATTTTCTAGTAATCTTGCAAAATTTGTAAATCTAAATAATAAAGACCTACTCAGGTAAAGTAGGTCTTGTAGTTGCTAAAATTATTCATTATTTATTTGGTTCGATAATTACGTACAAATTTTTCAGAAACATATGCAAGAAATATCTCCCCGTTGTTGAACTGCGCAGGGACAGGTCTTTGATATTTCCATTTTTATAAATAAAACTGCAAGTTGCATCCGACTTCAGCCATTTCACTTTAGAAATTCTTTTATTTCGTTTTCACTCAAGATATCGTAGTTTCTGCCATCTGAGACGTAGTTGAAAAGAGGAATTATTACGAATGATGACGTTTATGGAATAGTTTATTAACACCGGAATAGTTTGTAAATTGTACATCTATCTTTAAACAGTTCCCACTGTTGGGCAAAGGCCTCCCCCAAACTTTTTCAGTGGTCGCGGTTACCGACACTATAGGCTCATAATAGTATTAATATGTATCACTGCTGCAACCGCTAGTAACGATATTTAACCATTAGGTGAGTTAACTATCAATCACGCAACCGGATCTTATAATTTAGCCGCTCCAGTAATGTAATTTTGACTTTTTAAATTGAATTAAATTGACAGAAACTGAATAGGAACATTGTCAAAGTCAGAAAGATTGGAATTATTACCATACATTATGTGAAAACGTATATTGAAAACGTCTAATTTAGCAATCTCTCAGCGGATAAACTTTCTTAGCGATGTATTCGTAAACGCTGGATTTGGCTGATAGGTAACCAAAGTATTGCCAGTATGGACATTTTACAATAGTTGTATTTATAGGTAGTATTTTTGGCATAAAAGTAGCGACGTAAAAATCAATTCAGTTCACTTAACTTTATTGCGGTAACTTTATTTCAAGGAAAACATTCTTTCCTAACAATTATGGATCACGTTTCTCAAAGCGCGACTATCCGCCTCCAACATTTCAAGTTATATTATATCAAAACCGTTCTGTGCAGTTTATAGGAAGCAACGCTTGCGGCACATTCTTTATACGCATACAGCCTTCGCCATGAATCAGAATAAACACTAAAATCACTTTTCATCCGTGTCGTTTAATGGGGTGCATTACGAATAGTATATCTGGGGAAATGATGGTTTGGCCGCATCACAGCCCGGCTATATCCACCAGATTATATTACAGGACGTCAATCAAAGAGTTTTCGTTGACTGTAGTACCTAATTCAAATTAAATTGAATATTCTAACAATATACTAATCTAATTCCGTTGTTGGTGTACAAAAAATAGTTAAATAAAATCTATGTATTTGTGCCAATTATCTTAATCATCAAGCAGCTCAATCACCCTCAGAAAATCTCTACTTTCTAACGTATCATTACTTTAAGTTTTAGAAACACAAAAATGTTGTATGGATTCAATAGCATTATATAATGTTGCAAAACAAGAAAAACGTATTTTTTTTTTTAATTCTTCATGTTGATTTATTCTCAGTTAATATGATCTGTTGGTTTTTAACCGGCTTTGAGAGCAACACTCGTTGGAAACATAAATTCAATTTGGTTGCGATCTCGAAAAACCTTTGTGTGTTCTTGCGAATGAATTCCAGTTGAATTCAGCCTTTATAATATTAACTGCGGCCAAACGAGTACGTGATGTGCCGCAGTCAGCGTGCGAATATCAATATTTTGCTAACATTCTAAAATGAGCTGAATTGAAACACAATAATTCCACCAAATGACTGCCGTTATTGATAATATGTTGAGTTCTATTAATTTGGAAGCCAACCAATGGTATTATATGGTACCTACGTTATATTAATAACAATGGATTATAGCTAAAATTCAAAATTGACAAAATTAATTTCTACACCAGTAAACAAGCTTTGACCACTTTATAGAGGTAGAATGATAGTCGGTAATTGGTACAGTTATTGATTTTACTTAACTGGAATTGGAAGTTTATTTATTTATTTATTTATACTTTATTGCACAACCAATATTTGTAAAAAAGGTGGACTTAACGCCATATAGCATGAATTACTGAAGAATTATGATTCCTAATAATAAAAATAGTATCTACATTGCGTATCAACCGAATCTATAAAGGAGATCTGGGTGCGTATTGCGATGCAGTTTTGACAGTTTAACAGCTCTGTCTTACTGTCAAATTAGCAATTCTTATTGCAATTTCGCATTATATTCGATAATCTATACTAATATTATAAAGCTGAAGAGTTTGTTTGTTTGTTTGTTTGTTTGTTTGTTTGTTTGAACGCGCTAATCTCCGAAACTACTGGTTCGAATTGAATAATTCTTTTTGTGTTGGATAGTCCAGTTATCGAGAAAGGCTATAGGCTATATAACATCACGCTACGACCAATAGGAGCAAAGATATAGTGGTAAATGTGTAAAAAACGGGAGAAAGAAGTCACTATTCCACGCGTACGAAGTCGCGAGCAAAAGCTAGTATAACAATATAAATAATAGTATTCATACCATTGTAGTATTATTATAATATTATTATATTGATAATATTCGTGTACACTGAGTGGGAATTGAACTGCCTCGGAATTAAACGGATTAAGTTGGATCGCAATACGCCCCTGGACTGAAATAAGATTATACCGTTACTAAACAGCAGAACCCAGACAGCAACGGTAACAGGGCAAGTGAATCTAATTAACTACGAACTTACATATGGGTATAAATCTTAAACTTATTAATCATTTTACTCGACTTGATTTAGGTTGCTTAATATTTTAAAGTAACATTTTTGTTTTATTGCAAAAAAAAATTCAAGAAGGATGAATTGATACTTGGCACATTTTATTTGTCTTCAACGTCTTATTATGCTTAGGTACTGTTTAGTTTTACCTACATATGAGGATTTGTTATTGACCATTTAATTATAATTTAATAATAAAAATCATGCATTGTTTGTAACTGCAACAAGGAAGAGAGTTCATTACGAGCTTGATTGGCCACTCGTCCACTTTTGTGTAAATCAATTTGTCCAATTCGACCGTTTGTCTCGTTGTCCCCAATTACATTGTTTCGACAACCCCGTGTCGGATGTCAAATAACCACAATTTATTTACAAAATCAAGGAGAATTGGTTTTGCGTGAGGAACATAATTTCAATCGATTAATAGTATGCTTGACGAATGAGGCGCGATACTCGTAAATATGATGTGGTGAAAATTCAAACGTAAAATTGAAAATAACGTGGTGGCAGTCAAATGAAGAAAGTCGCGAAGTATAGACGTGTTTATTTGTTTAAAAATTTGTCTGAGATCGATTTGGTAACTTTTTTTACTCTACCCATTCCTTGAAATAAGAAATTTTCTTTGAATGGTGAAGATATGTAAGAGATTCACTATAAATGCATCAATTTTAGTTTAAGTGATATTTTTGGTTATTATTATAAATTACTCTCTATAGTAAATCTCTTACATCTTAAAAGTACGAAAAGTGATATTTTATCTCATTTCGTACTTAAATTATAAGCAAATATTATTGTAGGTAGTGTTTTAGCCTGAGTCATTCCGCGTTTTATAATCGGCGTTCATAAATTCGTGCAAACGTGGTCGAAAAGAATAACGATTTAACTTTGTGCCCAATTCATGCCCCAATTTTCACCTTCCTTTTTGCCTCCCCTTGGAATGCATCGTGGGCCATTTTAACATACACCTCCTTTTATTACGCCACGTTGCATTTCAACAGAACAAAGAAATATTTTTTTGACACAATATTTCAAATATTTTTTACAAGGAAAAGTTGACAGATTTAATGGAAAATTATCAGCCCAAACAGGTCAAGGAATCCCCAATTGAACTCAAGATAGTGCTTAAAGATGATGTTCCTGTGGCACAGCGACCAAGACGATTGTCCTTGCAGGAACAAAAGTTAGTAGAACAACAAGTAGATGAGTGGCTGAGTGACAATATCATTCAAGTAAGTCATTCTGAATATGCTAGTCCCTTGGTACTGGTTAAGAAAAAGGATGGAAACACTCGGGTATGTGTTGATTATAGATTAATTAATAAAAAGATGGTTAAAGACGAGTATCCCTTACCAATAGTAGAAGATTTAATTGATAAATTGCAGACTGCTAAAGTGTTTAGTGTGCTGGATTGGAAAAAATGGTTTTTTGCATTTGAGGGTGTCGGAAGAGTCCAGAAAGTACACCTCCTTTGTGACACATCATGGGCAGTTTGAGTTTTTGCGTGCTCCATTTGGTTTAATGAATTGTCCTAAATATTTCATGAGATTTGTGAATATTATCTTTAGAGACCTGATAGCCAGAGGTATTGTTGTCATATTCATCGATGACATTTTAATTCCAGCTCAGGATGCCACTCAAGCCTACGAGAGACTGAAGGAGGTACTTGCCGTTGCTTCAGAGTATGGACTGCACTGAAGTGCAGTCCATACTCTGAAGCAACGGCGAGCCTTTTTCTAGTTGAAACTAGAAAAAGGCTCGCTTGATGTGCCGTGAGGTAGAATACCTAGGACATGTGATCAAGGATGGTGGAGTTAGCCCAACTCCAGAGAAGGTGGATGCGGTCTTAAGGTACCCTGAACCTATATCACTGAAACAAGTTCACAGTTTCATAGGACTGACGTCGTATTTCAGAAAATACATAGAAGGCTATGCAGTGATTGCAAAACCGCTGACTGATTTATTGAGAAAAGACTTCGTATTTGGTGAGGAGCAGAGAAATGCATTCACTTTATTGAAGGAAAAGTTAGCAGGTCCGCCAATTTTGAAGATTTATGATGCAAGATTGCCTACGGAGTTACATACAGATGCGTCAAACTTAGCTTATGCAGCAATACTAATGCAAGAACACCCTGATGGATTACACCCAGTCCATTACATGAGCAAAAGGACGACCAGTGCTGAAAGCAAGTACACAAGCTATGAATTAGAGGCGCTAGCTATAGTGCAAGGTGTGAAGAAGTTCAGACACTATCTGTATGGCATAAGATTTAAGATTGTCACTGACTGTAAGGCGTTTGAGTCAACATTAAAGAAGAAAGATCTAGCAACTAGAGTGGCCAGGTGGGTACTACTGTTGGATGAGTATGATTACGAAGTGGAACATAGATCTGGTCAAAGAATGCGGCATGCTGACGCACTAAGTCGCAATCCTTATACAGTGGCGGTGATAAGTGATTTCAATGACAAAATAAGAAGAGCACAGCTAAGTGATGATGGGATGAAGGCCATTATGGATATTTTGAAGGAAAAACCATATGAAGACTACATATTGGATAATGGTTTGTTATATAAAGGTCAGCAAAGATGTTTGGTTATACCTAAAATTATGGAGGGTGATATTTTGAATAGAGTACATAGCAAGGGTCATTTCTCAAAGAAGAAGATGTCAGAACTAATAGTTAAGGATTATTTTATTCCT
This sequence comes from Pyrausta aurata, assembly GCA_963584085.1. Classification (NCBI taxonomy): domain Eukaryota; kingdom Metazoa; phylum Arthropoda; class Insecta; order Lepidoptera; family Crambidae; genus Pyrausta; species Pyrausta aurata. Next base: position 157,391 of record OY757253.1, on the reverse strand, counting down.
AACTTAGATAAAAAGATTGAGCAATTTATTCTAGGTTGCATTCCTTGTTTGCTAGCAACTAGAAAGGCAGGAAAGCAGGAAGGTTGGTTAAATTCCATTGAAAAAGAGAGTATACCACTTCATACATTACATTGTGACCACATAGGTCCATTGTGTGAAACAAAGAAAGCTTATAACTACATACTGACAGTGGTTGATGCATTTACAAAGTTTGTGTGGCTATTTCCAACAAAAAGTACTACAAGTAGGGAGACAATTGATAAACTTTTAATATTACAGCAGACATTTGGAAATCCTACGCGATACATAACAGATAAAGGTACAGCTTTTACGAGTGGAGACTTCAAGGATTATTGTGAAAAGGAAAACATTCAACATGTCACCATTACTACTGGCGTACCACGTGGAAACGGGCAGGTCGAGAGAGTACATAGAATTCTTATATCTGTATTGACTAAACTTTGTGTTTCAGAACCTAAGGCTTGGTACAAGCACGTTAGTGAGGTGCAGAGGGCGCTTAATAGTACCTATCAACGCAGTATCAGTACTACGCCGTTTGAGTTATTGATCGGAACCAGAATGAAGACTAAGGAAGACTTAGTTAGTTAGTTAGTTAGTTAGGCTGGGGTGTTTCCGCACTTAGCCTCACGATTGGGCCATTGTACGTATATCCCTCTTTTTTCATTCTAACCACCCCAGGCTCTCCCAGAAGGCTAGCAAACTGCCTAGATTGCTAAAGACCTCTGGGAATGTAGCCGGGGATTTGAGAAAGTTTGCCCGTTGTTCCACCACACCCATGCACTCCATGAGCACATGCTGTGGTGTTTCTTCTGCCCCCATGCAACCTCTGCATAGGGGACTGTCTGTTACACCTATTGTGAATAGATGTTTGTTTAAGAGACAATGGCCAGTTATAGTGCCTATAACCATGCGCAGTTTGTCTCTTGGTAGCCGGATGAGGTTGCGGGCAAGCCTTTTCGAAGCTTCCAGAATTGCGTTCTTTGTTTGCCTGCAACCTTCACCATTTCTCCACTCTGCTTGGTGTGCTGCTTCGGTTTCTGCACGTAGCCAAGTTCTTATTTGGGCCTGCGGTATAGGTAGTAATGGTTCCGGGCCATATACTGTTGTCGCCGAGCCTCTCTTGGCTAGTTCGTCGGCAGCGTCGTTGCAGTTAAGGAAGACTTAGAACTATATGAACTAATTGCCCAAGAGGAGCGGAACTGTTTCTTACTCGAAAGAGAGGATTTAAGAAAAACTGCAAAACAGTGCCTATTAAAAGTACAAGAAGAGAACCAAGAAGGGTACAACAAGAAGAGAAAAGAAAGCACCAAGTATAAAGCAGGCGATTTAGTTGCTATAAAACGCACGCAGTTCGGAGGATGTTTAAAGTTAAAGCCAAAATTCCTAGGCCCATATGAGGTGAAGAGGGTCAAACTTCATGACCGATATGATGTGGAAAAGGTTGATTATAATTCGGAGGGTCCGTATCGGACATCCAGTTGCGCAGACTTTATGAAAGCATGGCCGGTAAGGAACCCACAGTTTGATGAAGTATGAATGGATTATGATTGGTTTTTTAGGTTGGTATGATAGGGATTTATGAAAAAAAAAGGCAACAACTGTTTATTTTTTTTAGAAAGATTGTGTAAGCTATTTTGTGTAAATTTGTTTTTATTTTTAGAAAGATTGTGTAAGCTATTACCTGTAGTGTATACTTTGTTGTGTAAATTAGGATTCTTATGGCAGACTGAGACCAGTCTGATTGCAGGATGGCCGATTGTGGGAATGCTAGTATTTGCTTGGTAGAATGGAACGCAGACGAATGAGTGAAAGGTATGAATGTATGAATGAAAGGAACGAAGGATGGAGTGAATGGGAAGGACATTAAAAAATACGGAAGACGTTACTAAAGACGGAATAATACTAAGCTGTTTTCATCGTTTTATTTTAAACTTTTTGTGCCTAAAACTGGGAAAATATAAATAAATCAACTATAGAAAGCCACCATGCATTTTATTTCTATATTTATGTAAACAAATAATAATTTACTTTTTCATAAATAAAATATAACTTGAAATAATATAATAAAATACTCAACCTTATGCTACCGAGCATCTATCATCCGCCTACAAAATGCCTTGACTGAAAATATATTTTCAAATTTCGTCAGGTCGAGATCCCTTTTTACACAAAGCATACATCACGGAAAATCCCGGGCATATATCAAATGACAAGGGCTGTGGAAAGCCTCCTGAAGCAGAGGGTTGACGGCGCAAGCCACCAGTCAATTACGTCCTCGATTCTATCTTTGACAAAACACAAAATGATTCAAACGTGAATCTGTTTACGTGAGGAATAGGATTAACGTGGCTTTGAATCGTGTTTTTTTAATAAGAGGTAGCATTTTCGTCGATAACGTCAGACAGAATTTGTTTTTAACAATATTATTTTATTTTTTATTGATGGCGAGATGATCTGGATCACTTCTGTGAAGATTTTCAATTGAGACTTGGGTGAGGGTGGTGTATTGAAACAATTACAATACAAGATAACCACAAAAATTCAGATGTTTGTTTAAAAAGTGCAGTTTTAAATATTGTCTTATTACAAATGTTTAGGCGCTTGAAATAGTTTTCTCACGACCTAACCCTAACACCTTATTTGCAATACATAAAATACGTAGGCACCTGGTGTGCCAATAATGCCTAGCTTATTAACTAAACTAGATTCATATTCGAACTTTTTAGATTTGCGTAACCAAATGGCAAAAACTGAATTTTTATAGTTTCGTCAAGTCTGTCTCTCTGTCCGTCCGTCCGTCCGTTGTCACAGCCAAGTTTATTCCGAAACTATTAGCGTTACTCCGTTGAAACTCGGTACGTAAATGTATCCTTTTAAACGCTTTACGATTCTCATACAAAAAATAAAATATATGATATTTCTCCCATACATGAAACTAACACCTAAAAAAAATTTTGACAAATCTATGCGCGTGGGGTGTCTAGTCCAGGTCTATGGATAGGTCCCTAATTCAGGTAAAGTTGGCACGGAACCCTCAGTGCGTGGGTCCAACTCGCACTAGGACGGTTCTGTAGTAGGAATGAATCATTTTAACTTTTATATTGAAACAAAGTCTTACCAAAAGCCGCAAGTCCCACAGCTTATCATCCGTCAATACCTCACCCGCATCAGGGCTGTCAAATCTGCCGTCCATATCGGCAAGTTTGAACCACGCCAAGTCGCGCTCCCTTCGTCACTTTGTACTGTCGCATGTCAGAGGACACTGATTAAGTTAGTGTTTAAGGGATGTGTAGCCTTTGCTAGGATGAGTGAGAAACTAAGACAAACGTGAAATCTTGTAAATTGAATAAAATGAAAATCCGTCATTGGCTGTAAGTCCGATATGTCTGTATATTATGTTATCATCTTTAAGAGCTGTGGATTTTGTAATACAAATAAAATAAAATAAAAATGAAATAAAATGAAAGTGGCGTCTTTTTCTGTCAACTAAAATTATAATTGGTAACAATTTTACAATGCTTAAGATGTAACTAGTATCCTTACAAAATTAGCATTAATTCTACTGACGATAATAAACGCCTTAATTTAAAATCGTAAAAATAGTCCTCGTATCTTGTCGTTTTTTTTAAATTTGATATTCATATTTTTTATTCTGTATTAGGATTAAAACTATCTTATAGTAATTTAGTTGTTTGAGAATTAACGTAAATTATTTTATTACAAATGTTTTATGCATTGAAAAATCACATGTGAAGCAAGAGTAAATACTAGGTATAGTTTATCAATAAGTCTGACTGACAAATGTTCGAGTATATTCGGAACAACAGCGCAATCACATCCGACATGACATCAACGCTGTAATCAATGATATTCCACAGGTTGGCCCTCACATCATCATGAATGAACAATATAAAAAAGATGCGGTAACCCTCCTTATTTGTTGCAAGTCAACATTCTTGTCTACTTTATGTAAAATTCTAAGAAAAATGACTAGAGATAGACAGCTATTAAAGAGGAAGTGATCTCTCACAAAAAAAAATATAAAAACCTTACATGGTAAATAGACTTGCTGAGATTTTGTTGCGTTTTTTTAAATTGCAGAGAGTTGTCAAATTTTGACAATTGACAAATACATTTAATGTATTTATGTCTGTACAATTTAACTGTAACTATTCAGATACTCTATGTACATACTGCTTTTCAACTAAATTCGGCTTTTGACATTGAAAACATCCCAATCTTATACATAATGTATTTCCTCTGTATAGACCAATGATTGACTGGTAGAGAATGCTTTTAGCATTAAGTCCGCCATATGTACCTATTGTTTGTGCATGAAGTGTAATAAATAAATAAATAAATAATGTAACAATAGTGGTCCTTCTCCACGTTCTGGTACTACGTCACCGATAACACGGCATTAGAGCAAATGCAATAATAATGCTGTATGTGAAATTACATTGTAATTGCTGCACGATCGCCGCGCAACTCACAAAGCCTATAAAATTCGGCCAATGTTGCATTAGCTTAACATTATGTGCTGTAATTGAAATGCATTGTAGTCTGCAACTATTTACAACTAGTGGTTCCCTGCCTTTTTGTTTGAGCTAATTTTTCGTTACTTTGGTTTCTATTTTCACTCACACGGGGAGGACATTCGTGATCAAAACTATATTGTCTGCATCCTTGGTATCAAAATTGATTGATTTATCCATTTTAGTATTCATTTAGTAACACATTTAGTACCGGCGTACATACACACTTTTTAATTTAAAATATAAGTAGATATAAATTTATATGAAAGTATTTTTTCATCATATCGGTTAATCGCATTCAGTTTTAAGAAATTACAAATGTCAAGTCTGCAACAAACTCTCAAAATGACCTCATGTAGAAGGCACATAAAACAATGCAATAATATTTCTTTAATTTACCTGTTAAACGGATAAATTGTCTATGTTGAGAGTTTATTTGTTTTACGCTTAATTAGTTTTTAGGCTTAACAAAATTCGTAAAACGTGACAACCTAAAAACAGATAAATAGAACTAAATTACCTCTAATTATCTCTACACCTACAAACTAATTCTTCCAAGCCGGCTGGTCACCGAGGAAGATCAAGACCAAAACCCTCCAAAGAATCACAGAAACATATCTACAACAACTAATATTGCCACTACCACTACTACTTCTACTACAAGAAAACTCTACATCCTAACATATAATGTTAAAACTCTGTTAACATACGAACGAATAATAGAATTAAACGAAGCTCTATCAAACATTAAATACGACATAATAGGACTGGCTGAAACGAGACGTTTGGGAAATAAAATAGAAGAGTATGACCATTTTGTACTATGCCACACTGGGGAAACGCCTGGTTTATATGGTGTAGGATTTATAGTAAAAAAATGCCATAAAAACAACATTGAAAGCTACATCGGTCTTACAGAAAGAGTTGCAATACTGAATTTGGTATTTGAAGATACCAGTATATCATTAATACAAGTGTATGCCCCTACGGAAAAGGCAAATCAAGACCAAATCGACCACTTCTATCTCACACTAAACAAAGCAATCGAAATCTCACATAAAAACCTTAAACTGATGGGAGACTGGAATGCAAAAATTGGTAACCCAAAAAAAGAAGAATATCTTATAATGAAACCAAATGGATACGGCAAAAGGAACGAGAGGGGACAGCTATTGATAGACTTTGCTACTGAAAACAAGCTGTCAATACTAAACACATTTTATAAGAAAAAAATGAAAAATAGATGGACGTGGATCTCTCCTGATAAAAAATACAAAAACGAAATCGATTTCGTCTTGTCATACCGCCCTCAAATATTTCAAAATATAGAAGTAATAAACATAAACTACCCTTCGGACCATAGACCAGTTAGAGCAACGATCATACTCAAACAAACCAAAAAAAGTAGATCAAAGTATACCAGTCATCAAAAGAGAACAATAACTAACGAAGACGATATCTCTAAATTCAAAGAGTACCTAGATAAGACACTGGATGCATCGCAGACAAAATCAGTTCAAACCTATTATGACAATATTATCAAGGCCATTACCAGCAGCCTGCATGCAATACAAAAAGAAAATAAAGAACAAAAATCACATAAAATTCTATCAGAGCGCACAATACGACTCATGGAGAGACGAAAGGAACTTCAGAAGACAAAAAACAAATCTAGGTCAATGAAGAATGAGATCTCTGCTCTTTATAAGCTCATAAGCAAGTACATTAAAAAAGACTACACATATTACAGACACAACACTATTCAAAAACACATAGCTCAAACGGGAGGCACAAAGAAAGCTTACAAAGAGCTGAGAACGAATAAAACATGGATTGAAGGATTGAAACATGGCGAAAAAATGCATAACAACCGTAACGACATCATCACAGTAGCAACACACTTTTATGAAAACCTATACAGCGCTAGAGAACCACCAAACACGAATAGTAGAGTTCAACATCTAAGCCCTACCGAGAACAATCCACCCGTACCCCAGATCGAAATAAGCGAAGTAATCAGTGCAACAAAAGACCTTAAGTTAGAAAAAAGCCCAGGTCCTGACGGCATCACAAATGAAATACTAAAAGTCGGATCAGAAACCTTCATCACCCACCTGACTGAACTATTTAACCTTATTATAGAAACAGGAGAGACACCAACCCAATGGTCAGAATCTGATATTATTCTTATCTACAAAAAAGGCAACCCAAATGATATAGGAAACTACAGACCAATAAGCTTGCTACCAACCATCTATAAGCTCTTTTCTTCAATAATAAATAAAAGAATAAACAATACATTAGAAACGTGTCAACCTATTGAACAAGCCGGTTTCAGGAAAGGATACTCTACAATTGACCACATACACACAATCGAACTACTCATCGAAAAATATCGAGAGCAAAATAGATCACTCTACATCGCATACATCGATTACCAAAAAGCTTTTGACTGTGTAGCACATAAAAGCATATGGGAAACCCTAACAACACAAGGAGTAGAAAAAGAATATATTGGCGTGATAAAGAGCATATACAATAACAGCAAGAGTAGAGTCAAACTAGAGACAGCTGGGCCTTGGTTTCCGATTAAAAGAGGAGTAAGACAGGGCGACCCTCTCTCACCACTGTTGTTCATAGCGACTCTAGAGTCAATCATCAGTAAACTCGATTGGAAAAGACGGGGTATCAAAATCAAAGACGCCTACTTGAGCCATCTTAGGTTTGCAGACGACTTGGTCCTCCTGTCAGAAACCGGAGTGGAAATCCAGCATATGATAGAGTCACTCAATGATGCCAGCAAAATAGTGGGTCTTGAAATGAATTTATCCAAAACCATGTTGATGACTAACAGCACGAAGAGAACACTATATGTCGGTAGCGAACCTCTCAAATATACAGACTGCTACATTTATTTGGGTAAACAAATAAGCTTCAATCAGAATAACAACGATATAGAAGTAGAGCGCAGGACGCAGTTAACCTGGAATAAATACTGGGCACAGAAAGACATATTCAAAAGTAACATGCCAACAAAAATGAAAACTAAGGTACTAAACTCTTGCCTTATACCGTGCCTAACGTATGCTTGTCAAACGTGGAAGTTCAACAAAAAAACAAGAGACAAGATAACTTCATGCCAACGAGGAATAGAGCGCAGTATGATGAATATTAAAAAGATTCAGAAAATTAGACACACAAAAATAAGACACATCACCAAGGCACGAGACGGATTGATACATGCGCAATCATTAAAATGGAAGTGGGCTGGACATGTGGCGCGCCTAAAAGACCAGAGATGGACAAAAAGAGTGACCACATGGGCAGGTCCACAAGGCAAAAGAAGGATAGGCAGACCTGTAGCATGTTGGGAAGATGAAATAAAAAAAATCGCTGGCGACGACTGGGTTCAAGTAGCCCAATCAAGAGAAGATTGGCTGTCTTTGGAGGAGGCCTTCACCTACAGAGGGGTTCTTGCAGACCAATAATAGATTTATACATAGTATAGCAATTAACTCTTAAAAACTTCTTAAATATTTTAAAACTCAAATATCTACCTGTAACCTGCGAGAAATAAAAGGCTTTTTATTTTTATTTATTTTATTTTATTTATTTTATTTATTATTATCTCTACACCATGTAATATTGAAAGTCGCCATAGAACAGCAGCAATCCTCTTAAATTTCCGTTGCATTCCTAATTTCAAATCACGGTTCCGATCGCTACGGCTGGGACTATACTAACGGCGTTTGAACGGAAATTTCTCTTGTCTTTTTATAATCACAAACAAAGAACTTCATAGGGATTCTCTACTTCGTAATTAAGCATTTGAGGATGTAAATAACTAGGTCATCATACCAAATTTTTCTATTTCAAACAATTTCATATATTTACATACGTAGAGGTCGAATTGATCACCTCTTTTTTGAAGTCGAAGACCTCTTAACTAGAAGACGTGCCTATTAATGCAGAGCAAACAAATAGGTTATCTAGACGTGTTTTTAAAATGGTGTGGTTTGCATCACCCATCTGAATTTTATTACACTAGCAGCAGTAACCTGAATGCAAGTTGCCTGACAATGTTTTCCTCGATATCTTTATAAAGCCAGGTAATATATTTTTATATCGCTTAAAGCACCGCCTAAATTGAACATTTCGTTTATCTGATCTGCAATATAGGGTTACCTGTCTATCCTGTCATCTTTGTGTCAGATAGTGATTTAACGAGACTTCGATAAGTCTTTAGCAAGCTAGGGATCGAACTCTCGTCCACATAAACATTACAAACATTTCCACCGTTAGGCCATCGCTTCTACTCGTGCAATCTAAAACTATGCGATTACAAATCAGGTGTGGACTCGGTCCGCATTCGTTCGCAAACTAAGCTCATTACTAGCGGCCGCGGTCTGCCTGCCGGCGGACGTTAGCGGGTGGATAATTTGCGGCTTTACAAACCATTTTAGAGCTCGTACAGAACTAATTGGAATAATTTCTGGGTCTAGATTCACTATCTAGAAGGGCTAGGTGAAAAGTTTGGTTTTAGAATTAGTTTGATTTGACATAATTTTGATGATATATGCATTGTAACAACTCATAAATTATTTCAATATAAAACGAAACCACTTCAAAGCTGTACTTTAATTTGCACGGTTATGTACCTTAATTCTTATCAGGCTATACATAGATATAATACTTATTTCACATGTCATTTTGTTACGAATGCTCGTAGTGTCACGTTGATACAAATCCTAATTATAAACGAACAACTCAGTGATCAAAACAGAGGCAGTAAATAAGTAAAACCAAGTAAATAAATCAAAGAAATTAAAACAACCGCGCATACCTGTCACAATAATAAAAAAATAAATATATTTCAATCGGAATTGCAGCAATTGCGGCAATTCTGAAATGTTCGAGATTTACGAGCTGTGGTCTCACTGCAGGCGAGCGCCGAACTATGCCGAACAACACGCGATCGCGATCGAACCTGAGTTATAGGCGCACAGTGCTGGGTATTAATTAATTTAGGATTCTAATCGACTGCCCGCAGGGAACCGCATTTACGAAACTACTGAGGACACTAAATTCAAATACCTACGAATATCTCCACCAATTGAAAATTACGTTGAAAAATGAAATAATCAATGGTACACATTACAGTACATAGGTATTTAGACAATATTGTGTTACAAAGGTTCCGTTTACTAACACATTAGCTACGATAGTTTTTTTATTTATTTAACAAAGAAACATACAGCTTTTATATTACTGTTGAATAGATTCTTAATGTTGTAAATACATTAGCCAAAGCAGTTTCCAATGATGGTATTTTACATAGCGAAGATTTAGTATAAAATTTTTATTACATGTTGCTATAATAGTTTTGTTACAACGAGCTTAACAGTTTTAATGGCGTACCAATAAGGTGTAACAACTTTGATAGTATAGGTACTTAACATTAATATTTGTCACAAACATACCGCAAAAAAAATTGAAAAATACCGCAGCTTTATTTTTACTGATAAATAAGCCCTTGGAAAAATGTTTACTCGATTCCTCACAAAAAAATGTATTTTGTTTCGCTGGCATTACGTAACGTTTCAGATGTCAATTTACATAATGAATCAGTGTAGCGACAAGAAGTAGGTCCCACGTAGGCCCTAGGCCCCGGCTCTGGCAGTCACGTGCCCAAACGTTCAGCAAAAACACAGCCTCGCACGTAACGAGCAACCCGGCTCCCGGGGCCCTATTCAGTAGTAAGAGGTTTATAACAAGTTTCGAAAAGGGTTTTGACGACTTATACTTTGAAATATGGTATTTCAAATAAATGTTAATTAATATGAATATGTTGTACTGAAGGAAAATAATACTGTTTTATTAAATAATAATAAAAAATATACTAGTATTGAAACTAGTTATTGTACGCCTTGAAGGCAGGTTATAGTGTTTCAATTATTTAAGCTTAAGATCTGCTAAATGGACATGTTTTTTACCTATAACTAAACAATAAATGATTGATTGATTGATTGATTGTCTATAATATACTTCATTTATGAAAATAAATAAAAGATCTGACGAATCACGTCGGTCATAAATAGAGTTAAAATAATTGTATGAGTAAATAGATCCCGCAAAACATTATCAGTCAGGTAATTAAAACGGGCACTGAACTAAATTACTATGGTACGCTTTTTGACTAGCAGATGAAGAAGTTTTTTATGTTTTGTATTAAATATAAAATAAATCCAATAAATAGTGATTGATTAAAGTAGTTTTTAAGTGTCAATAAGTTATTTCTCTTTTTATTCTCCATCTAGTATTTTGCGAAGAATTCTTGTGAAGTTAGTACGTTGGTTAACAGAGTAGAACCCCGTAGCTGCGATAAGAAAAACTCATCTGTTCCCGGATTGTTTAGAAAACATTCGTAGTTATAATTTATTTATTTGCTTAGGACTGTAATGGAGCTTTTTGCGGCAAACAAAATAATACTTATTATGTTAATTAGTAAGCTACAGTCTACACCCAGATGGATATCAGAAGAATTATGTAATACAAACCTGCGTATTTTAATGCAAATTTTGTCTGTTTTGTTGATAAAGGCTGAGTTATGTTGCACCATTTTTTTGTAAAAACAAATTTAAACAAGGTTACTAGGCAGATAAGATAATATTATGGCTCTGTACAAACTGGCAGCGGTTATATGAATCAGGATATTTACTGATATTAAAACTTGGATCCCGCCAAATAACAAATGTATCTTAGGATTACCTTCTCGAGTAGTTTTATTGGCATTCTACTTCCACAATGAAACTTAAGAATGTTTTAACATGAGCATCGAGATGACGTATTGTTACCTACCTTCAATTTATTTGGGCACTTGCAAGTCTATTCACAAACTACTATCTTAGAAAGCTCTGTGGATATAGTAACAACATCGACGTTTCTTTTTTTGAACAAAATACCCCTTCCTGTGAACTCATAATTTATTTACCCAAAAGTTGTCTGAAAGCATTCGCTTATAGCGATAATACCACCTAAATTGTGAATTTCCTTTAAACGATTTGTAATGACACTAATCTGATGTGCAATAAAGAGTCTTATCGTGTCTGAAAATGTCATTCATTGTTTATTGACTGAACACTGTAACAAAGATAAAAGTTTTAACAATTTAAAGTGAAGATTTATAAAAAACGTAATGTGTCGCAGTGCATGGTCGAACGGAGTAGAACAGAAATGCTATGAAGTAGATCGTTGTGGGAACAATGGCTGATCGATAGCCAGTGGCGGCCTCTGGGGACTGTAAAGCTTTATTACTTTGCGGTTAAAATACATTTTGTTCTTCTACTTTTATAGGGATAAAATGAGATGAGAAATTGTTTACTTCTGTAGTATTGGTATCTTGCAATTTTATCGTAACAAAAGTTAGAAAACAGCTTAACAAAGTTTACCTAGCGCATTAGATTCAGTCCTAACCAATAAAGTCCAACTTGATATAATTAAGGGGACCGCAATGTATTTATATTAATCAAAATACTACGGTCTATTTTATTATTTATTATTTCTACGAATGATAACAGCCAACTTGATTTGCATCGCAAGGCGGAAGTATAAAATCTATTAGTAAATAAGTATTGAACAATATGCGTTCGAAGACCTAAAAATGATACGGGAAGGTAAATTTGTGATTGTGCTCGGAGCGGCGGGCTGGGGCGTACTCGGCGCGGAGTGTGCACTGTGCACTGCTTGAGTCCGCGCCCGTGTTTGGCTTTAGCACAGACATGTACTAAGGGCCTTAATAAATAGAGACTTTTTGTAGAGATGCAGGATCGAGACCAGGTTCAATCAAATTCATTTTATTAATATATATAAAAAAAATCATGTTTGTATACCACTTATACAACTCGAGAACGGGTGGACCGATTTTCGACATACTTATTTACTTTGTTTGATTCGTCGCCGCCCCGAATAGGACATAGAGGGGAAACGAATTTTGCTGGGACCGTTGTTCATCTATAAGCAGTGATACAGATGCGATCTGTTCGTGCGGCTGTCAAACACGAGTTTTTATTGGTGCAAAATTTGAAAGAAAACTTAACAAAATATTAATTGTAAGTTTGTTTGTCGAATATGGTCCTTAATTATTTAACCCAAATTATTGTAATAGGTACTCGTAGCACTTATTATGTTATCTTATCCATCTGTCATTCTGCCACTCTTGCATCAAGTTGAAGTTGTTGTCAATTTGTATTGATTGGTTAAGGCCTTGTTATTCTTATTTTAATCCTTGATCGGACCCTGTGCTGCTGCGCTTTAAACAACGGCTAACAAATGCGATCTGATTTTTAGAAAATATTGCACACGCTTCGCGATGGAAATCACGAATTGTTCGCTGACTCGATCTCTGTAGGTACTAGAGCTTGGTAAATAATAAACTTGTATGCAAACTTCGAAAAATACAAATTACGGAAAAAGAACGCTCAAGCCATAATATTTCATGTTATTTCAAAAGAATTGAAAAATACTTGACATAATTATTATTAATCAGTCAGGTATCAAACGACTGCCGGGAGTCGCATAATAATGGAATTTCTATTGTGTCTCGTTCACACATACTTGACGAGTTAATTTTACAATAATGTATTTTTGTATTATTCCCGTATACTAGCTATATCCTTTAGATTGGTCAAGCTAGGGCCGATTCTATCGTTGTTGTTTTGATAAAAATATGGATTTAATATTAAACAACCAAGCGCTTTCCAAATATTACATTGCTTGAGATACATAATCACAACAACGGAACGCATAATGCTGAATAACGAAGCGCAAATCGCTCATTCCGCTCTCTTGCCTTGCTTCTCTCGCTCGATATAAATAAATAAATATGCGTGCGCGCCGGCAGCTGCGGCTGATTGATGAATGGCGCGGGATAAAATATTCGCGGCCGAATGTACTGTTGCTGCTTTTGAGCGCTGTAGCCTGTAACGCGTTGTTGAAGCGTTGTCTGAAAAGCTAGTGGATAACGCTTTCATTAAAATGAATCATCAATATTTACCATTCAGGAGGTGTATGAATACATCCCTAAAGGTTTTTACTTATTAATGTTAGGTAATTTTATCAAGTTCGGGTCTGATTTAACGGAATTGACTAAAATATCACGCCGTGGCGTGCGTGAGGATTACGGCGTACCGAAGCCGTTACAAATTATGATTATTATGAAAATAATATCAAACATTAATTTCATGAGGTGTGCAATAAAGTATTACTATCTATTTAAGTTCTTCTTCTTCTTCGAGTCGACTGGTAACAAATCATAATAATTTCGCCCATAATGATCTATTTAAGTTACAGTATTATTATGAGTACCTCAAGACTTAACTCAAATAGTGGTCCCGGCCAAACACGTTTTCCTCAAGCAAAAATTATTTAGCCCACTCAAAAAAAAAAAAACTTAAACCTAGTGTTAACACAAATTAGTTTGATATTATTGATTATGTTAAGCGGTAGTTAAATCTTCCCTTTCGTAAACGAGTATTATGCAAAACCAGCGAATAATTTAAGTTGAATACATAGCGGTTAAAGCGATCCTCCCCTTGTGCTAACTTTAAGCCGAGACGCAAAGGGAGCCAGAGCAAGAAGTGGGCTATAATCGAAAAAAACTGGCCAATTTGAGAGTAGTGGCTATTCAAACTACCCACTACACTCACGAAACTTCCTCCGACATCTTTTCCTCAGTCTAAAATGCTCTTTATTTACTCAGGAATCTACGTTTATATTCGCTGTCATTAAGTTTTGCTACGGCATTTACCTAAGGGTTCCAAGTTAAAATACCTTCATGAGGAAAAGCCACTAATATTTTTAAACGAATGATTCTTAAACTTTAAAGTGTAGTGTAAAAATACCACATAATTATAAAATATGTTATATATTTTTTAATTATTTCCGTTTCAATTGTTACGTATTCGATAGCTAATAAGTAATAAGTTGCCGCGATTGTTGGTAAACAATAACGGTATGGTAAGCATAATGAAGTTTGTATCTGTAAGTTTTATAATAAATCAAATTAGAAAGTATTTCTAAGTACCAGTTGGTAGAACAAGCTGACTGGTTAATACAAAACATATTTATACATATTTTTTATACTTAATCAAAATGCATAGACCATAATTAACCAAACCCCAATTGGTTCATGATTCATGGTAATCTCTGGATTACTTTCTTATATAAAATTATTTTATTTCTATATTTTTTTCTATGATATACATGCAGCTCTTAAAAACTTGGTTAATCATCTGTTAGTTACCTTATATTTGAGAAAAAGATACTGAGACTTTGTTTTCTACCGAATATGAGTGTGGTTCATACTGTGGGCGGGGGACAAGTTTCCCTCGTTACTTAGCGGCCCCTTTGAGGCTCGCCCGCGAACTTCCGGAAGAATCCGCAACTCGGATATTTGGCAGTTTTTACATGAGCTACGAGTATGCCAAGTTTTGGGCCAAGCACCAGGTATTTGTTTTTTTGCGGTTAATGTTCTTAAATTTTCTACTTTGCAATAGCATACATACTGAAAAAATATTATCACGTTACTTTCTTAGTTAATATTATTTTTAATAAAAAATAGCTAAAATATTATTTTCAATTTCTGAGACAAAAACTAATCGTCAATCAATATGCGATTAGAAACTTCACTGCCTCTATTTATTCTCTTTCAGTAAAAGTTATCTACATAAATTGATAAAAAAAAAAACTTTAAAGACACGTCTTTCTGTATTCACAGTAATATAAGTTCTAAGCAAAAACCTCCACAAATCATCTTCTCACAACTCTTTCGTTTGAAACTATACAAAATGCGCCTTAAAATGATTTCGAGTGTGGTTCATTAAGAAACGCCCGCGGTAACGACCCCGCCCGGTTTCGCTTGCCACACTTTGTTCGAGTCAGGTGGCCTGCACTCTGAAATACACTTTGACACAGAGATGTAAGGTTTATTATTAAAATTTGAATAGGTGTATAGAAATGTGAGCCCGGATAATTATGCGATCTTAATGACGCCGTTAATTGTAAGCAGTTTCGTGACAATGACCGTAAGACCCGCGAGTAGTAATTGGGACGGCTGCAGTTTTCTTAAAAGCGTTCCTTTCAAAGCTTTTTTGTTTTAAAACACTCAAATTGGCAGTCTTCATTGCTAGGCATTGAAAATAAGTAATTTTTTATAGTAGCTAAATACCAGTAAAGAAAGCTAACGGTAATTGTAGGTTATTTTGTTGATTTTACACTTATTCCAATTGACAATCAAAAGCGATTATCTTTTAACATCGGGTAATAAATATTTTTACACTTAGTCTGTACAAGAAACAAACAACTAAATATTCCATTAATTTCCATGCACCTACAGGATGTTAAGATTACGTCACAAAACACTATTAATAATTAGTTAACAAAGCAATTTGTACAAGAGTTTATTTTTATTGTATTATCATCATGCAATGCATTGGTAATACAATAGTAACTTTTAATTAATCTGTGACATTTCTGCTTAACTTCAATACATGTAAACAGAACTTTGCGATCGATGGAACTATGCTGAAGAGATAAAAGCCTCCAGTCTGCCAGTCAATCAAGTTAGCATAAGCGGCCGGCAGCTTGGGACGAACTTGAGAGGAATGAAAAGAGCCTCGCTTTAACTTTGCTGTAGCAACACCGTGGGCCCTCATTGTAAAGCAGCACCATGTTTTTTTTATAATTTCCTCGACTTGGCTTAGCATGGATACACTTATCAATATTATAGATCTTCGTTAATAATGGGCCTCTTAACACTTATAAACAATTACGTTTTTTATATATTTAGTATGGGTTTGCTCTTGACTCCAGATCAAGCCAAGTGCGACTAAGATGGAGTCGAAGATAGAACGAGCTCGAGTTTTTGTGATTTTCTGTGATTTGATTTTTGTAAATTTAGTATGTTATATAGCTGACAGGATATTCAAAATCCACCCCATTTAGAGATTAGGTAGATGTAACAACTAGCGGCCCCCGGGGCCTTCGACGAAAGTCTTCAGCTTAAAATATCAAAATTCCATCAAGGTCACCATCGCCTTACCACTTTCAAGGCGGTTATTTAATTTAATTGTTTGAAGTTCGAAAATTAAAAAGTAATATTAATAACAATAACTAAATAAATAAAACTAAACTACTTACATATATACATCGAAAAGCTCGTTGCCTTGTGGGAAAGTGCCCAAAAGGCTGGCCACATTGCCTCGCTGGATGGCGAGACTAATTCTCTGGCCGAGGTAGAAACCATCCTTTGCTTTGTGAGTTGTCTCAACAAGCCGTTGGGACAACTCACGAAACAGTTTGTCACCAGGTCCCCACGGTCCTAGCGTTTCTACCCCAAACAGCTCAAATAGGTATGCCTCGCTGAGGCTTTAATACTTGCGCCGTTTGAGGCTTTCCGCCAAAGCGGCGGCCGAGCCCACCCTGCTGCTAGTCTGTGGAAGATGGGAAGGCGCTAAGGTGTCGATACATGTAGCATCCCACACCAAAGGCCTGCCTATCTTCCAGGACGCTTGCCGTCGCTACGTTCTAGACCATTTGGTTCCAGAACGGCCGGAATACGAGCACTGACAAGCTCCCGCCGAATGACGTCGTTAAGACTAGCATGGCGAGGAATTCTGCCAGCGCTTCTGCAACAGTTTAGTTTTGAAGTTCGATATTATGTCGTATTAAATGTGCAGGTGATTTTAGTTTGAAAATAGAAGAGACAGCAGAAACCTTCTGCTTTACATCCACCTACAACCAATTATATACTTTACTTACTTATTTACGAGTTTGTAACCGCGAGTTCAATCCGTACAGCGCCATCTATTAACGATAAAATGAATTATACATGAAAGATACATTGGTGAAAAAACCATTCGATACAATACATATTACTCATGATAATTTTTCAATGCATGTTTTCTAATCTTCCTCTAATACATATTATTATTATGGTATTTTTTTTCATATTCAGTGGCTTTTTGAAGAAATTTTTAGTAGTGTTCAATATTCCAAAAGCATTTTTACAGTTCAAATGAAGACATTTTAACAAAATATTGTTAGCACTGAGCTCCAATAGACTGAAATTTGAATGTTAGTAAATTTTATTGAGTAATTTATTATAACTAATTATTTATTCAAAGAGATTTTAATCTCGTTATAGACTGTGTAAACACAAAAAGATATTCATTATGAGATTTGGTTTAGTAAATTACAAGAAAAGCAATTAAATCGACTAGAATGATGTCTCAATATCTTCTTTTAACAGTTATTTGTATTTTATTCAATATAATTGACTTCATTGAATAATAATTTCGATTTCAAAGCATTGCCTCTTTTAGCCAGTCATGGATTCTTGTTCGTTTAATCAATAGATCAAATTAAATGATATTACCTAAGTTTATTAAACAAATGGCACTTGTTGAAACCGACCGTTGGTTTCATGCCAACTTTTACTAAATTAGAGTTTCGCTTACTTTCACTTAGTGAAAATCTGCCTTCAGGCTCTAAGGAGCCTTGGCCAATCTGGAGAAGCATTAATAGGCTGAGGACCCAGGTTGGTCGGAGCAAAGATAACCTGTGTCGGTGGGGGTACTCAAGTAGCGCAGACGCCAGCTGTGAATGTGGAGAACCCCTGCAAACCATGGCCCACCTCACTAACTGCCCCGCGTGCCCGACCACCTGCTCGCGTGAAGATTTACTTGTCAGTAACCAGAGGGCTACCACGGTAGCCGCTTTCTGGGCAAGTAAGATTAAGCCCGTGTTCCTGCCGACACGAAAGAAGAAGAAGAAGAAGACTTTCACTTAGTAAAAATACCACAATATTTTGTTGACAGCAAAATTAACTTTGTTATTCTTAGTGTAAAAAGCAACGGTGTCAGACAAGGAATCGAACCCTGTGTCTTACAACAAAATATTAGACTAGGATCTGTATTTTAGTCAAGCTTTATACCTAGTTGTTAAAACATTCTTTTCAACTACGCACAGCAGAAGTGGCAAATATCAAACGTGGGTAGTGAATAGTACTACGGACTGTAGTCACGGGATCACGAATTTTCGAGGGCCGATCCCGGAAACAGCCGAGCGTTCCCGAACGAACAGTTTGTGGGCACTGGCGCGGTGGTTTATGGAAGGGGAAATGGACTGAAAAGTGGAAACAGCTTTTTAGGTTTTGTTTACAAATAAATAGAACTGCTCGCCAAAACATTTGAAAATAGGTGCACAGATTTAAAACAACAGTCCTGGCTGAGAAAATTCGTGTTCAAACAAGTTTAAAAGCAAACGAGTTGGAAAATATTCCGTTTAAATTATTGTATATTAATAAGTTACTTTGTCAAAACACTTTGAACGTTACAGTTTTTACGAATTTATTATTAATATCTACACTGCTTCATCATACCTCAAAATTCATCGTTGCTTTGATTCTTTGGGGATGAAAAAACTACGGCAATACTAGCATAGCTCGCTATATAAATGCAATTTCATATTCATTTCATGAGCAATTGTAAAAAGTATAACCTTTGAAAAGCCAACATTAGAATCGTAGAAAAAGCGACGTCCTAAAATAGCAAATGAAAAGCAAATAATTCTCTCGCACGAAGTTCGTTGTTGCAGAAACATGTCGTTTCAGGCAGGTGATCTGGCCAGGTACCCCGGTATACCTGAGGGGACCAAGGGGGAGGGGGATCAAAGGGCCTTTGTCCTCAGATGTAATCTGCGCGACTTGGTAACTGACGTAAAAGTTTTGGGCACGCACTGAGTTGTCGCCGATGACCGAAACGTCTTGAGATTTGATTGAGTTAATATGTTGTGACAATCTTACGTGCTTTGTTTTTTCTTGTAGTTTGTTGACTAACTTTGTCTGAAGGGTCAATGATGTTTGGAGATAGATATAAAAGTGGCTGCCTATAGTAGGTATTTGGATGAAACTACAGACCTTTTCTAAAGTGTCATTCTTATGCACGTTACTCTTTTAGTGTAAATCAACTTCATAATAACTTTATGATAAGAAAACCAATAAAATTTTTAGGTTTGTACAAGAGTTTGGAAGCTTTAGTAGAATAACATACTCAAGCGTTATCAAATTCCAGGCGAACCGATATCTTCATTTTTTTAAAGTCGGTAAAAGGGCAATAATGTAAACTACAAAATGATGATGGATGACTGATCATCACACTTTACCAAAGTTTCGTTATTCATGACAACATTCCCACAAATTACCAGCTACATTAACTCGTTAATTCGGCTTCATAACGCAATTTGTTTGTTGCGTCACCCGCGCCGACGCCGGTGCACCGCAGATTGCTGATCACGATACATGGTTCGTTATCAATTGATGATAATCAGAATGTGTGTGTAAGTTATTGAACAAAGTTACTGATATGATTTGGTCAGCTGCGGTACGTAATTAAGTTGAATACGAAACATTCCACTGAAAAAAAGTAAAGTAAGCCTGTAAGCATCCCACTGCTGGGCAAAGGCCTTACCTCAAATGTGAGGTAGTACGAGCTATACTCCACCACGCGAGCTCAGAGCGGATTGGCGGAGGGGTGTATGCAAGGCAAGCGATGAACCTTCCTGTCAGACTTCATCAAGCCCCCCATATGGCCTCTGACTAGCCTGAACGACTAATATCAACCGATATTAGCCGAGACCAACTTAACGTGCCTTCCGAAGCACGGAGATGCTCGTGACATACGCCACTTACATGGTCGGAATGGTCACCCATCCAAACACCGACCGCGCCGTAAGTTGATTAATTTCGGTATTAGGTACTACCTAAAACTTGTAAACTTTTAACCTAAAACTTAACATTTTTTTTTAATTTAATAAACGCCGGGACCAATTACAATAATAATGAGTAGTGAAACCAACTTGTAGTTAGTTGTTCTTTTTTTCTTTTTAGAAGGTTTCACCTATAGACATCTCTTATGGTAACATTTGTAGACTTAAACACTCAGTTTCGTTTGTTTACAAATTTATTTAAAGTTTGCCGACGAAGTTCGCCGGCAATCGTCAGCCCCTTACACTGTACAGTCAGGGAGGAAAATTGCTGTACAACTGATCGCCAATACAGAGAATTTGTTTGTGGACTAATTAAATGAACTGGCACTTTGAGTTGACATTTAAATAAGGCTATTAGAAACTAGAGGCCTTCTTCGTAAAACTTAGTTAAAATTTAGAACGGCTAGATAAATACGGTAAAATACAAACAAGTTCATTCCGCAGACACAACACATATTTTCCGTTCAAATATCGGGGCACCATTTGAAAGAGTAACCGAGGATTCTTGTACTGCGCTGAGAAACGCCGGCGAAATGCAATGCGCCAATAAAGGCAGAACGTTCCTTCATACGGACTGAATACTTCGATTATCTCGCGTGGGATATTTATTATTAGATATGATAAAATGCGGTGCGACAAAAAATGATAATATTATTAAAGGATATACGAGTAACACGATACACTTACCACATTTTAGGCTAGGTTGGTATCGGCTATTGATTGTCAGATCAGAGCAAACATTAAATCAACAATACATAAACAGTTTCAGGCAGAGGCTTATGCTGGGTGTATATTGCTGTATTAATTCTGAGATTTTACCTTATTATCTTAAGTTAACGGTAGTATTGAACTAAACATAACTTCATATTGGCAACCACTACATCTACATTTTGTTATCGAGTGGCGTATTTTGGCGTCCATACACAGTGATATGGACTCAACCAAATCACGATGGAGTGCCAATAGTCCAATATCTATAGGCGTAGTTTATCAAAGACGACAACGAGAATAAATTCGTGCCGTTTCGTTCGACGTGTATGGGCTCAATATTGTTTAAAATCTGTACCATTGTGCGCGCGATCGCGTCTCGCGGAAGAAAGATATGGCACAGTTTATATTGAACAGTGAGACGCAGTTTGTTCTGAAAAATATTATATTACAGTTTCCTGAACGTTTCTAAAATTGATCGTGTTCGCGTATGAGCATTGAGTGACTTGATTTATTCATTTAGATTTCCGATATAGCTCATGAACTAACGCAATAGTTACAATGAATGTCAGAAAAAACACGAGTTGAAATCTAAGGTTATAATAGGATAGATGTATTAGGTCACTATGATGTTGGTGTATGAGATGACGGAGCATTTTTCGACTTGCCTGGTTTAAGATCTTCGCACTCCCACGTATGTCTTTCTTTGGAGAAATTCGGACACATCTTGGGATGAGGCTGTGGTCTCTGCACCTCTTGAGGAAATTCAAAGATGTTATTTTCCTCGCGCGTTTGGTCTTGAGATCTTCTAACCGGCGAAGTCCAGGCCAGGCAAGTCAAAAAATGCTCCGTCATCTCATACACCAACATCATAGTGACCTAATACATCTAAACGCAACCGTCGAGAGTTTAATTCAAGATTATAATAGGATTTTAAACTTTCACGTTGCATTGCAATGACTGAAACTAAAGTTATTGTTATTATTATTTAAAGTCCCTATATTTAATAACATAAAATTGTGTAGTAGTAAGTTTATATTGAAACTTACTACTACACAATTTTATGTTATGAGGTTGCAACAGAACTAAATCAATAGTGTTTCATACCTTTGACGCCCTTGAGTAGGAAACATACATTCATTTTGAGTTCACCAGTGTTACAGATATAGGTTAAATTAACATTATATAATTAATAGGTTAAATTGAGTTTGATTGAGATCAGACAGCCGTAGTTCAGCTAACAGTATTAAATCCATAACATGAAATGCAATTCTTCTAACAACTGCCAGCAAAATAACTCAAACTGAACCGTTCTTACCAGGCTTTAATATCGCTATTTCAAGTCGGAACTCCGGGCACAATGGATGCGAATATTACATTTGGAGGAATAACTTTTTATGACGCGGCTCCGTCTTGATGAAGTTCGCGATGGCCGCGGTCTGTTGTGCTGAAGGATAGGCCAAGTGTCACAGTGCACCTAGTAAATAGTAAGGTCAAAGTTTCCCGGCAGTTATTGCGATACTCTGATTTGCTCTTAAATTCAGTGCGCTATAGCTAGGATTCGCGCTGGCCCACTATTGTGATTAGAAAATCATTTTTTTATATAGATATCTCATGATAAGTTCCCACCCTTTTTCAAATGATTGTAGTTAATTAATTTGGCACGTGTATAAGTCTCCTATACACGTGAAAAATTGTGAAATTTAAGGTGTTTACAGGGTTGACTAAGTAGGACGGTTGTAATTGTTGTATTGCGTTTTTACTACCATAATGTTGCCCGTGATGCGGAATTCTTCATACTGTAAACTATTATGCATGTTAATCTACTGAATCTATCTTCAGTATTCACTCCACTGAATTGACTTATCAAAACAAATGTTCTCGTTAATGGAACAGGATGGAACTTCAAATTGCTCGACTACATTAAAGTCACAATGCTGTAGAAGCTTCGCCGTCCATTTAGTTCTAGGCAAAAGGTTTTATTAAATCAACCATTATTCGTATTTGTAAAATGCTATTGGCATGAATAAATAATTATTACGTCCGTTGTTTTTGTCATTATTCAAACACAATTTATTAAAAGTGGTCGAAAAAAGCTTTCATTTAAAAATAAAACATGAACGTAAACAAAGAAATATTGTTTTTGTTTAAAATTTGAAAAATAAATAGCTGATATTCTGCATTTATTGTACAGTGCAATGTTGTTTCAATATTTATTATGCTTTTAAAAATCTACTCGTACGCACATGCATACAATTTGTTATTTTATTTGCGTATTATTCGTTATTTAAAAAAAACAAAAGTAGAGTACATTAGTGTCTTACCACCTACAACTTGTTACACTTAGATGCAATTCCTTCAGTCCTCAATGCGCTCAATCATCGCACAATCTCTGCAGACGGAGACGGATGGTTGCGGAGCGGAGGGGATCGACTGCGGAGGAATATCCGCCGATCGTGAGCGATGGTTGAACCCGGGGAATCCCAGGATAGGGTGACGTCGTAGTATGAAATATTTCTTTGAAGGCTGAGAAGTTGGATAAGCAGCTTATACACTTCAATAATACCGTCACGAATGTCAGACAGTGACTTTTGGTCCGGATTTTCTCAAAAGTTTTAAGCATTTGACTATGCAAACACAAATTCAACATATAATGGTAGAAAGGGAATGTCTAAGGGGTGTTTTGGAGGTCATTCGGGGGCCAGAAGCTCTGATGAAGCTATCATCAACCAAAATCAATGATAGCTACCGACTGTTAAAGTCGCACATATTTTGGTGGACAGGGAATGACTAGAAGGGGTGTTATGGAGGTCATTCAGGAGCCGTAGGCCCAATGTAGGCAGACGAACAAGGATGCCTCAAATGATTGTAATCTTACCGCCATGTCGTATGTATTAAAAATATTGGCAACGTATTTCACGGAGTATTTTTTTAAAGCGTAATTTTAGTTTTCAACAGCAGACACGTTTATTTTGTTTCAAATAATAAACAATGGTCATAAAAAAATAAAACGCAATGGATTGTTTGTGAGGCTACATTTTGTCGTCCGCGTGAATAGCAGTTTGTATGTACCATTGCGCTCGCCATTCAGCTCATTACCACGAGAGTCGTTTTAATACTGATATGATATGTTTTATTTTTTTATTTTTAAACAGCATCCTAAGCATCGGGAAGGGTTAAGATAACAATTCTAATTAAGAAGTCCTAAATAAGAAACAGATTAGTTGGCAGAATTTAAAGGTAGAGCTGATACACGCCCATGAAGCTTTCCGGGCGTAAGTACTTTTGATGTTTTTGTTCTCCCGAGTTTTGAAGTTTCCTCAACATGCAATGTAAAGCTACGTGTGTTTTGATCCTTATTACGTGGCTATAAGGCTACAAGTGTAGTAGTACCTACAGACCGGTGGGCTGCACTTAAACCCTCATCATCGCGATCGCTCAGACGGACCGCGAAAATTGTTATAAAACCGTTTGAACGCGGACTTTAATATCACATCACCGTGCGCCCGAGACGAAATTAAAACCGGATTTAAATCCTTCCCGCAGAGTTATTACGACTTGCAATAGCAAAAAATACCTACACCTATATTGCAAAAAAATTTGCTTACTTTTTAGATTTTGTCCAGCGCTAAACTAAGAACACAGCAATCACAAACAATTTTGGTACTCTTTCAAACTCGTAAATAAAGATGTGACAAGTTCATCGTTTTTCATTTTTTATGAGACAGCATTGCAGCAGTTTTATTTTATCTATTATAATACGCATAATCGATTTTTTTCTTATATTTTCGTTTAATTATTATTATGTGAAGATACGTAATATCCCTCTCGTTTAGCACGCCGTTGTACCGCAATATCATATTTACTATTTTCATCTCGCGGCGCATTACTTCTCGTTGCTCGCTCCGAGTCTTTGAAACGTCTCGTTCTAAATTCTGAACTAGGTCTTTCGGGAGTTTAAATTAAATTCGGAATGGCATTCGTTTTGTTGTTTCACGGCCGGAACGAGTGCTTAAGTGAATTAGCGGGACGGGACTCGGACAATTCGAATGTCTTATTTCCTTGTCGCTTGTTTCAACTGCTTTTGACACGGCAAAATGCGAAATTGATGTAGTTTGTTTCATGTTCTGCTTAACAGTCAATCAACCGAGTAAAATCTTATGTTCTAAATGTTTAATCAGTCAGGTATCAAACGACTGCCGGGAGTCGCATAATAATGGAATTTCTATTGTGTCTCGTTCACATATACTTGACGAGTTAATGAGCACTCATTCAAATGCTCAGTAATGGATGAGAGCCTAACAGCCGGTTTCGCGACTGACAGGTAACTCTACTTAATGGTTAAGTTGTCGAGTTGAATAGTTACGATTATGAGTTGGTATTATTATACTTTGAACATAAAATACCTTTACCAATGCTATACTGCCAAATGAGTAAGATCTTTTGTGTATAACATGCATTCTTGTAGTAGTTATTACTGTTGGTAACGACATTGAGCCAGTCAGTGGAGTTAACTATCGATCACGAAACCGGCCCTAAGTAACATGCGCGATGTAATTTCCAGTATTTGTAATGCTTAGGAAATACTTATTCAGATTAACTGCTATGTTATGTAAAACTTTTCAATCACATTTAAATTTCGTTCCAAGTTCTAAACAGTTACTTACTCAAACTGACTCAAACAATACACCTCACTCATAATGAAATACAAACTCGTGTTTGTTTCAAAGTTTGTCATGAAGTAATCGTTTCCCTCTCTACTCATACGAGCGAGGTGTGAAGAGCCCTTCCACCCCCCTCACAGAGGACTGGGGACAGGGAACTGTTGCTTTTTGCTTAGCCTCTTGACGCTAAACGCCCTCTTTGAGAGATATACTAGCGTTATTGGTACGGCTAACATCTACTCTGCTAGTGCATAAAGTTGCTTGGACGAATATAGTATTTAATCGATTCGATTGTTATTTTAACATGTTTTTAAAGAAATAATTATATTGAGTTAGATTGTACTTAGACTTAAGCGAGTTTTTTTGACAAAATTCTAAGCTTAACCTCCTCCGTTACCAAATGCGGCCACTTTAAGTGAAACATTCATCACGCCGTAAAATATTTTGGCGACATGTATGTCATTTTGGCGAATTTTTTTGCCGGCACTCGTGCAGTTCAGTCAATAATAATATCTATGGAAGCATTTCTTAAACCCAAGTGGCCGGATCTGAGCATTAGGGCTTTGTTACGTTTGTTTGTTTTGTTTCGTTGTTGTTTTGTTGTAATGGATGCAGTCTGCAGTCCGTTTCATTGAAAAATTTACTGAAAATTGATTGGGATATTGTCTATGGATCATAACAGTCATACAGGACCTTAAATCTTGTGAAGATTTAAGCTTTTGAAGTCTGTATCGCTATTAACTCGTACGAAATACCTATTTTCACACGACATGTAATGTAAAATGATGTGATTAAATGATTTATAGCATGAAATGACTGCTTCCACAGTCATAATCGTTTGCTGTATGTGTATAAATCAGCAGCGACAATTTGCGAGAAAGACCGCGGGCCTTATTTATAACAGGCGGTTTCCATTACCAACGATTATATTTTCATCTTGTTATTTCATTAGTAGAAAGGTTTAGACTGGTTCAGCAAATGTCCCCAATAACGTGAGTAACAAGATTTGTTTAACACCTACGCTGTTGCTATGTAGGTATATTAGTTAATCATTATAATAAATAAATATATATTTATGAGTGCCTGAAGAAAATTTCTTGTTAAAGCTATGTCCTGACTTAAATTAAATTTGGAGATAACCTAACGTTTGTGATGTGTATTTTGAATGACAATATGGTTTGGTTTAGGCTATACCAATTAATCCTATAACTGAAAAAACAACCAACAAGAAACAGCCTAGTTTGTGAAATCGGTTTTGGGCGGTAAAATAAACACCAAAAGAAAATTTCAAAGTAAATAAATATCTTGGATAAATATCTAGTCAACTAAAATGAACGTATCAAAGGTAATATTCTTGTCTAGAACAATATTTTCCAGGTTCTTTATTTCAGCGCGTTTTAACTGAACTATGTTTCCTGGGGAATAAAAGCGTTAGCGTCGGTCACTCTACTATACAATATTTATTGTAGGAAGATTAAGTTAAGGAAGTATTCGTTTTATCAAACACTAAACTTGTTGTTGGTTTAATAAAACCTTGAACATATTTTTCAGTTCACGAATAAAAATTTTTCCGTATTATTAATCTAGCACTGCCAATATCCGCAACTATTTCATTTCCAACACCTATGGGTTGGCTGGAAGAGATCTCTTTTAGGGATTAGCCCACCTTTGTTCACATTGTGACTTTTTGTATTTTCTGTACATCTTATAAGTGCAATAAAGAATATATCTATAAAAAAATATGATGTTTGCTAATTTCCCACGACAGTCTTGTTCTACTAGATCAATGCTTTACTGGACCCCGCAAAAACCATTTGTGTTCACGTGGCCGTACAGTGCGACAAGAATCGTCTTGCCAATACATGGCATTGACAGGGAGGCACTAGCATTCAATAAGGTAGCCATAGCAAGAAAATCTCCCTTGATTCATGAGTATATTATTTATTAGGGTCTTTTTTACCCATCCATGGCAAAGTCAAAGAAAAATTTCTTGGATGGAAATGTCGTGAAAGAATTTTCTACCATAAGATGCATATCATGTTTCACCAATTTTAGGCGCAAAACATTTGTATTAATAATATAAACCATTGAAAATTAAATCTTTACTTTAGGTCAACAATCATAGTAATAGTTTACTCTGTATATGTACGAAAATAAAACAAAAGGGAAAATCGGAAAATCTCTTGTAAGATTGGGGAGATTTTGCTACACTAGATCTGTCACCGTTGACCAGAAGATCCTTGGCGCACTGAATTTAATTTTTTGCAGGTCTACTCTTGTCAGTGTCAGTGACAGTGTCTGTATCGCTAGTGCTTACTTATAAAGCGGCGCGCTGTATATTATAGCCGCGCTGTAGCCTATCTTTCACAGCTTTCCCATACTAATAATTATATAAAATTGTGCATAGTGTCATTTATACAGTACTGTTATTAAAAACAGTACTTGTAATAAAATTGGACCCGTTTTCTACTAGTACAAAACTGAACCAGTGATAAACGTGTGAATATTAGCATAAAAACGCATATACTACTAAACGGAATCCTCCAAAAAACAGTTAGGAATGTCACCTTGAGTAACAGCCCTTCTGTGTTTCTGAGTTATAATTAACACTAGCGGTCGCCCGCGGCTCCGCCCGCGTGGATGTCGGTTACCGCTGCAAAAAGCCTACCCAGGAAAGACACGGTCAGCAAACAAATGATTCCCAGGTCAATTCACAGACACCGACACTAACTTCGACGAAGCAGTCACTATCCGCAGGCTGAACAGATTTTCTTTCTGTGGGTGTTAGTTGTTAAGTCCCGGAGTGCAACCCGTTGTTTTAGGATAGAAAACTTAAGCTATTATTGTAGAGCTTCTCTATACACAACATTTGACGTAACATTATTTTCTGGTAACAAAATATACTGATGCTCGGGAGCCCCGACCCCATGCGTAAAACATTCTTTTCGTAAATCAATTCCTACTAATTTGAATGTTTGGCCCAGGGATTTGTTTATCGCGCCGCGCGGGTACCTTACTCATAGATCTAAACTCCCCCTCCCACACGCTCACCGGGCCTTGGTAAAGCCTACTTCGCAACGGGCCGGCCGTGCAGCAGAAATCGTAATATGTATTTTAATTAATTTCGCTATAACTTCAGAACCAAACGTCCAATTTAATATCGCTATAACTTCAGAACCAAACGTCCAATTTTAATCATTTAAAGACCAAATATTATTTACATTAACTGTACTTAGTGATGAAATAATTAATTTTGATAAGGATTAATAGCATGAGTAAAATAAACGCGTTTAAATGTAGTCCAAAAAATAATCAAGATTTTTCAATAAAAAAATGGTTATTGTGCCTCACCCGACATAGATAGGTATAGTATGTTGCGGATTTTTTTGTAGATATTTATAAGATCTACAATTACTTAGAACATTTTATGGTTCTATCTTTAATAGTTTGGGCAGGGTACGCAAAATAAGTAACTATTTTGGTTGATTTTTTACACCTTGTGTCCGAAAAACCCT
Source organism: Pyrausta aurata (assembly GCA_963584085.1). Taxonomy (NCBI): domain Eukaryota; kingdom Metazoa; phylum Arthropoda; class Insecta; order Lepidoptera; family Crambidae; genus Pyrausta; species Pyrausta aurata. The sequence continues at coordinate 128,126 of OY757253.1, read as the reverse complement.
AATATCTTACGGAACCCTATTTTTGTTCAAAATTAAATATATCCTATATTACTCGTGAATAATGTAACTTTCGAATGGTGAAAGAATTTTCAAAATCGGTCCAGTAGTTTATGAGCCTATTCATTACAATCAAACAAACAAACAAACAAAGTTTTCCTCTTTATAATATTAGTGTAGATTAAATATATCCTATATTACTCGTGAATAATGTAACTTTCGAATGGTGAAAGAATTTTCAAAATCGGTCCAGTAGTTTATGAGCCTATTCATTACAATCAAACAAACAAACAAACAAAGTTTTCCTCTTTATAATATTAGTGTAGATAAATTATTCTTTCCAAAGTTTAACCACACAACTGTAAATAGAATAAAAAACCTGATATAGATATTATATATATATTATAAAAGTATATGAAATCCTGATATAGATATTATAAAAGTAGACCTTTATTTCTTTGAACGAATATTTAGCTTTTGATCGTGTGGATCACATCATTCTCTTAAAAGCTTTTGATCGTGTGGATCACATCATTCTCTTAAACAAGCTCCAAAGGCTGGGTATTCACGGTGACTTGCTGAGATGGATTGAGTCCTATCTGAACAATAGATCTCAAGCGGTAGTAGTGGGAGGTTATAGATCGAATTTCATCAGCATACCCACTGGAATTCCTCAAGGATCACATTTAGGGCCTCTTTTCTACAGCGTCTACGTGTATGACATAGCGGATTGTTTCACGTCTACAAAACACTTAATGTATGCAGACGATAAAAAAATATTTTTCAAAATTCAAAGTTATCAGGACTGTTTATTAATGCAAAATGATTTAGACTCACTTTATAGTTACTATCAAAAAAAAATATCACAGTTAATGTTAATAAGTGCGAATGTATCAGTTTTACACGTAAAACTCATCCAATAAATTTTCAATACAGCATTAATAAAACTCCAATTCGAAGATCTACAATTGTCAGAGACCTAGGTGTATATTTTGACAGCAAAATGTTGTTGGCTGAACATATAGATAAGATTGTTGATAAGGCATTTAGGAATCTAGGGTTTGTAATCAGAACATGTAAATCATTTATGAACGAGCACACCTTCAAAATATTATACTTCGCTTATGTAAGCAGCATACTGGAATATGCCAGCCCTATTTGGTGCCCTCAATATTCAATATATATAGATCGCGTCAAAAAAATACAAAAACTATTTATTAAACTATTAAACTATCGTATTCGTCATCCTACTTTACCGACTTATGAGGAAAACTGTAAGCGATACCTTTGATCTATTTACTCACAGTAAATCGACATTTAAAACTAAGGTTATAGAGGTGTTGAATAAAAAAGAATAGAATAGAATAGAACACACACACACACACACACACACACATATATACAAACACATTTAATGATAAGCGACATAAGGACAGTTGTAGCAGTATCTCATTAATATGTAAATGTTTAAAAACATTTTTTTTAATTTTTATTCCTGTACTTTGTTTTAGTGCAAGTAGTCTTCTTACTCCAACACAATTTAACACTTATGGAAATCTATAATTAGCCTTACCTACAAGTAATTATGAAACAGAATGTAATTTTATATTGTATCGCCGTTGATTTCCTAAATAAATGAAAAAAAAAAACATATGGGTCCGTTCTTGTAACCTCTTACAACAGGGGGTGTATAAGGAGTATTATTAGCTATATCATTTCAAAATGTTTATTGAAAATGCTAATAAGCAACCCGAAGCACTAAAATCGCAGTGCAGCGGTGGAGTAATAAAACCAAATTCCAGCACCGAGGGTAGTTGCGAATCCGTCGCTTTTTATTTGCAGCGCGCGGGCGCCGCTAATATTGCCGGCGAGGACAAATTAGTGTCACGCGGCTGCCACGACGGGCGGGCGGCGCCACCAGCACAACGGATAATAAATTGACCATGGGCACATAAATTATAACGTCAAGTGATATCTGACAAGTGACTCAAAACGTAAGAAACAAATCCCTGCTGACTTGATACACAATGCAGTATTTTTGCACCCTCTAAGAGTTTTCTTGCTGCAGATTACAATTAAAAAATTTCAAGATAGAAAGAAAAGAAAGAATAGTAGTGTAAGGATAATACCATCTAAATAGTTGACTTAATAGTAAACGATACGTATCATTAAAATAAATAAATAAGATGCGCAATGACTAACGGAAATAACGTCAACTCAATCAATATTTATCATAATTATTCATAGAGTAAGTTCATTCGTTCATTTCATTCACTCATGGTGACGCGCTCAATCGCAAGACGGGCAGTCTTTACTCAGCTCTCGTGGCGAGCGGACGTCTAAACAAAGTCAGTGCGAAAACCAGCGTACAATAATGGTGATATTCTGTTGGAGCAAGTACAGGTCAGTTATTATTTTCCAATGTTGCTTCTTTGTGAAATATGTTTATTAAACGGCCAAAAGGCTTAAAAACAGTGTGATAAATTAATAAATGTTTGTTAAAATGAGAATAGTCGTTTCATTCCTTAAAATAACTCTGAACTCCTACAGTTCAGAAGTGGGATAGGTGAGCAGTCTTAATGTCTGCTTGCTTATCCCGCCCACATAAGTTGAACACTGTTTTTAAGCATTTTTTTTCTCAAATCAATGTAAGGAGTTCAGACGATATAAATTATGTTGTTTTATTGGATAATAATAGTTTCAACAAGGTTTTAACGGAACTAAGATCCAAAACCTTTTTAACTTGTACCGTTTTAAATTTTATCACGGCAATGAGCAGTTTTCTTGAGCTGGCGCCGGAGTAACTATAGGAAATATATCATAGTGTCTTTGTTTTTCGCTAAAGTAAGTAATTCAAAGTAAAACAAAAAAATATAGTGTCCTCATAGCAAAGCGTGGACTTTAAAAATGACAAAAATATTAAGTATCTTGATTAAATCTTAAGGTTTACTAACGTAATTCATAATATTTCACTTTGTGTGCCTAAAAAAAATAAAATGAAAAAAGGTTTCTAAATACTGCACTAATGCCGTCTAGTGAGAGACATGGAATGATGGGGAAAAGCTGCTCATTGAGCGATCACATAAGCACATATTGGGATTACCATAATTAGACATCCATTATTACCTATGCGATCACGAAGTATTTTTGCTATCTGACCAACAATATACGGCTGCATTGATCACAGACTCGATGACCAATGCGTATTTTAAAGTTCCTTGGTTGCGGACCTTTTCTATTAGTGATACTGCATTTTGCTAAATTATTATTTTTTCTCTTAAAACTACTAATAAATAAAACGACTATTAAATAAAACCGTACCGCACTTGGTACTTGGGACTACCCTTGAGAACACATCTCCTTTTATCCTCACAATCGTAAGGCATTTTGAGAGTGTAGTCAGCAATACGTATTTGTATCGATCATGGCATCAATGTACAGTGTATATTTTAACATTCTTTCTTCTTCTTCTTCTTCTTCTTTTCGAGTCAATGGCAATTAAACTTTCTGCGCCCAAAAAGTGGCAACATCAATGGCCTTCTGGTTGGCGCTGTAGAGGTCCTCTTGCGTGCAGGTGGCAGGAGAGGTAGGGCACGACATTAAGTGTGGCATAGATTGTAAGGCGCCACACTCGCACGTGTCGTCCTCAGAGAAGCCCCACCTTTTCCTGAGTTCATTGCACCTGCCTACACCTGAGCGAAGTCTGTTCAACGCCTTCCAAATGGGCCAGGGGAGATTGTGACCCGGCGGCAGCTTCTCAGCTATGGAGATGTATGGGTTGTTGGGGGCGAACTTATCTGACCACAGCTGTTCTTTGGCCTTAGGTGGATCCACGCTAAGTGGTTCGGTGTTACGCATAAAGGTGCGGCGACTCTTTAGACGTGGGGGTGGCGGTATATGTCCATACAACGGGTGCCTGCTATCTTCTTCTTGCTTGAGCCTTTCAATGGAGCATGCAACCAGGCGCCGAACACACGGGGGAGCTATTCCAGCTAGGGAGTAGAGGACGTTTAAAGGCGTAGGTTTTAGCGTTCCCGTAATCACCCTGCAGGTTTCATTGAGGGCGACATCCACATCCTTCGCGTGTGCTGAGCGCGCCCAAACAGGACAAGCGTATTCGCCGGCCGAGTAGCACAGTGCCAGGCCGCTAGTGCGGAGGACATCGGGAGCTGCACCCCAACGTGTAGTTGTCAGACGCCTGATGATGTTGTTCCGTGCGCTCACTTTATTCCTCACTTTTTGGCAGTTACCCTTGTAGGTCAAAGATCTATCTAATACAACCCCCAGGTATTTTGGGTTGTCATTATGAGCAATTTCTACCCCGCGCCAGGTAATGCGTAGGTGACGTGCACTGTCTCGGTTTCGCAGGTGAAATGCACAGGACTCCGTCTTTGCTGGATTAGGTCTCAAGGAGTTGGAATCATAGTAGATGTGGATCTGTTCAAGGGCTGCAGTAAGGTGCTTCTCGATTTCCGGAAACGATTTAGCTTGGCAGGTCAAAGCAAGGTCGTCGGCGTAAAGGAATCGTGAAGTGTTCGGGTATGTAGGTTGGTCGTCTGTATATATATTAAATAAAATGGGTGCCAGTACACTTCCTTGAGGCAAGCCATTTTTTTGGATGCGCCATCTACTCTTTTCATGATTGAGGAGGACTTGGTAGCGACGATTTTGCAGTAATTCAGCAAGCAGTGTGACGAATTTGCGATCTTTTGTGTAGGCAGCTACTTTTGTTAAAAGGCGCCTTATATTCACGGTATCGTATGCTGCACTCAGATCCACAAATACGACGCCAGTCACCAGCCCTTGCTCGTATCCATCCTCAATATGTTCAGTCAAATTAAGTACTTGGCTGCAACATGACCTCCCCGGGCGAAAGCCAGCCTGGTCCGGTATTAGCTGTGGGTCAATAGATTCGGTCAGCCGGTTTAAGATCATTCGTTCCAGAAGTTTGTACGTGTGACATAGCAGGGAAATAGGACGATAGTTTTTAGGTTCTTCTGCAGACTTTCCAGGTTTAAGGAGGGCTACAACTTTGGACTTCCTCCAAATTTTTGGGATTTTAGCTGTATCCATACACGTGTTGTATAGTTGTAGGAGCCATGAGACCGCTACAGGGCCCAGATGTTTCAGTTGCTCAACTGTGATGTCGTCGATTCCAGCAGCTTTTCCATTTTTCAGAGCACTTACTGCTTTTTTGATGTCGGTGATAGTAAAAGCCTGGCTTATTGGACATTCATTGTTGGTCAACTCTGAGTTCTCGTTACGTAACCTGGGTAGCCGATTAGGTGGTTTTCCGTTGAGGAGTAGTTGGTGGGAGACTTGGTTTGCTGTTACTGGGCCAGGTTGGGCGGCATCAGGAGGGTCGTTTGTGAGTTTTTTAAGCGTTAACCAAGCTTTTTTCGAATTATGCGTCAGATCTATGTTTTCCACCAACGTAATCCACTTGTTTCGACGGCACTCAGCAAGCATTTCCATAAGCTCCTCGCCAGCTGCGATTGTCTCCTCTGAGAAAGCGTCTTTTGTGTAGAGGGCTTCGTACTGAACTAGTTTTGCTGCAGCGTTCTTTGTCAAGCCCGGGACATAGCTGGTTCGACAACCGCGAGGAATGCACTGACGGGAAACCCGCCGAACAACCTCTACGAACTCTTCATAGTTTTCCGGTGACGGATTGATTTCGAGCAGTTTTTCGTCGATTTTCTTTGTGTATTGTTCCCAGTTTGCTTTAGAGAAATTGAATCGGCGTCTAAACGGAACAGCAATTGGTTTAACTAAAGCTTGCACTGAGCACATAACTGGTCTGTGCTGGGTTCTAGGGATCGGTGCGCAAACGCGCTTAAATGTGTTAGGGCTTATATTTGAGCTTACGAAAATCAAATCGGGGTTATAACCTCGGTTCCAACGTCGGCTGTTGAATGATGCGGGGAGTTTCGAGTTGTGTACCAGAGTCAGATCATGAAGATCAGCCCAACTTTCAACTGCAACGCCACTATCATTTGAGTTGGTGTAACCCCAGTTAATACTGCGGCTGTTAAAATCCCCGATGACTATTTTAGGGTTATGGTTGCTGAACTCTTTGCTACATCGAAAGTCGAAAACTTCACCCGGTGGACTATATACTGAGGTGACCGAGCAGTTTCCGAGATCCAAGCTGATTATTTCTGTGTTGTTCGCTGTCAATTGTGCGGAAGCTGATTTAACAATCAGGTCAGGTTTTGTGAACACAGCGCTACCGTGCTTTGAGTGTGGTACTTCTGAGATAAGTTTCATGCCTAGGATTTCGGGGCGCAGGCTATTTTGGTCCCTGTGTGTCTCTTGTACACATAGTACGTGACACTTGGTTTGGTCACAGAGGTTTTTAAGGAGGTCTGCTTTTACATTAGAAAAGCCCTCGATATTGATGGAAACCACTGTGACTGCTGGGTCTGAAAAGAGCCTTTGATTTGGTGTTTTGAGATTTGCCATTGTAGTGAGAGAATCAGTCAGCCTAGCCACTCCGTTACGGTGACTAGCTGCTTCCAGGGTGCGCCGCGGGGAGGCTTCTTTCGTGCACCCCATCAACAACATTCTTTGATTAATTCAGAATAAAACAAACAACACGACAGACATTAATTTTTAATTTATTAATTTAATTTGCTCAAAATAACCTTTATAAAGACATCCCTTTTAATCCTAACAATCGTAAAGTATTTCTGCAATCTTCTTAGAAATTCACATTGGTATTAGTAATAACGTTAAGGAGCAGGGTGTATTTTAAAACTCCTTCGCCGCAAACTATTACAGGTAATAAGCCATTATAATTATTCGGCTAAATTGATTAAATTTTTCCCATTAATACTACGAGTACGTGTAGTCAAGTATCATGTCCGTATTCTGCTTCTGTCGTAGATCAACAGATTAGTGTTTTTGCGTACGTAAATCATAATTCCTGACATACGAAAGCAACTAACCATATTATATAAAGGTAAAGAATTATATTTGTTAGAATTGCATCATAAATTTACATGCAGAAAATATGTATCGTTGTAATTATGTCTTGCCTACCGGCGTACAGATAATAAAAGTTAACTACTATCTAGTCAATTGCACAATAGTGATTTAATAGTCAAACAATAGCAAGGTTAAATAAATTAAGGTCACTTGATTTCCTCTGGAATAAATATAAATATATATATAAATAAATGATTATTAATTAGTGAAGTGTGGGCTTCAGGTTTAAGCAGCCGATCCCTTCGCCTCGGACTACGATTATTTATGCTTCATTCTGTTTAAATAGTTCAAGATTCATTAAAGGAAAACTGACCCTTCAAAAACAAATCATTAATACTTAAAAACATTTATCAAGTACATATTTTTGGAATCTAGATTTATATATATTAATGTTATTCATGTTTCTAATTGTTTTAATTTTGTTGTAAATTCGATGTGCAACTATTTTTACGGCGATACCGAGCAGGGAGTTGTCGAGGCAATGCCATAATGGCGGGGAGTCTCGGCGGCAATGCTCAATGGGTAACTATTTACGACGACACCGAGCAGGGAGTCGACGAGACAACGCCATAGCGGCGGGGAGTCTCGGCGGCAATGTTCTATGGGTAACTATTAAAAGCGATAACGCTGATTATCATAATGTAAGCGAATGCTGCTTAATTGATGTAAGCGCCGTAGGATGTACGAAAGTTCAAGACGAGAGCGTTGCTCCAGCGGATTCAAAAGGTGTGACGCGGTTCCCGAATTTTACCCTGCTTTAAAAGACCAGACTATTCTTACATTTCTTATTAATGTGGAGGAGTGTACTGAGATCTATGGTTGGAAGGAAAAAGAAATCGTTCACTTTTGTCTTCCTAGGCTCACTGGTATTACGAAATCTTGGTACCAAGGACTCAGTACAGTCCTCTACGCATGGAATAAGTGAAAAATGAAGTTGAATCAATTCCTTGTCGCGAAGATTATGCAGAACTGTTAACGACTAGGTTAGCTAATAATGAGGGTTAACCGTTATAATGATGATAATAAAGCCTTATTTATTCACTTGCAATTTTACACATAATCTACAATTAAACTCAATAAAACATTTATTCGGTCGAAAATAAGTATTAAAAAAATACTTTTACTTCATTAAAATAAAATAAATCAATTTAAATTATAACTATGAAGAGAAGATAAATATTATACTGACTAAGTGCGGGATAAAAGGGTAGTTAGTAAACAACCGTTCACTAGAGACCGCCCTGATAATTTTGTGAAGATTATTTACTACAGTTGTAACAAGCAGGGATACAAACAGGGATTAAAGGATATACAGGGATAGGGATTCGTGCCTAAACCATAAATGATTAAATACATATACCATCAATGACTTAGGTACCTTAACACTTACCCCTTGCGAGATTCGAACCCGCGACCGCTGGTTCAGTGGTCAGGAGCGCTAACAACTGCACCAAACGTGTCGCGTGTCGTGTTATTTTAAGTTAACTCATCATTTTCAGTCCTTATGCGCCACACAGATATGTTCTGCTGTAAAACAGCTCATTCGTTGATCAGGGTGGTCTTCTAGCCCGTTTAGTAATAATAAGGATGATGATGATAGAAGAGCTGCTCCCAGGTTACCTAGGGTAACAGGTGGTGTGGACCTACCAGTATAACGATTTTGTACCTATGTTAAAATCTTGTGTAGCTAGGTTGTGTGCTCCTGGTGCGAGTGCTTTCAGTGCTGTGTCTACGATATGCCGCTGTAATGCAGGTCACTGACGCCGTGGTTCTTCGTTCGTAGTACCCATTATTTATCGCTGACCCATTGCCAGCGACTTGTTTTAACTTTTACTACAAAAGGGGCAACTTTGAGCAATCTCATGATAGACTCTTTGTAAATTATATGACTATCTAGGCATTTTTATCACTCGTTGGTCTTTATTTTGTTGCTCATAAGCTTATTCTTAAAAGTCAAAAATTCAACGTCATTATATCATAGCCGGCTTTACCGACGTTGACACCTCCTCTCTTAGTTTAAATAGCTTTTAAGGATCGCAGAAGATGCCTGGTGACTTCTATTAAAATCAAGCGGTATCTGTGGGATGGCTAACATCATTTTCAATATACCTAAGCGTTCGTTGTTATCATCGACTTGAGATATTTAAGGCGGTTCACATAAGTAAGGCAGTGAGGTGTTTTAAAAGAATGTGTTGCAGCTCAAACCCGCATTGCCAAAAGTTACGCTCCATGTACTCAGTTTTGTTACAACTGATACGGGTCCATGTTTTTTTTTTAATTTGAGCGACCCATTGATTAAAAGCTTCCTGTAATTCATGCATATTTCCATAAAAATATGCAATTGTCTCGCCGTATGAATCCTGCTGCCCGGGAGCGGGTTCTTGTATTTCCTTTGTTATGTACCTAGTCTAACTAAGCAGACAATGAACAACAGTGGTCTTAGGGTGATAAGGGCGTTTTTATAAGTCAACTACTATAGGAAAAAAATAGCAGCCCTATAATTGAATCCATCAACACACGCCGGCGTTGCGTGTCGCTCCGTCCATGAGCTTATGGTATTTTAACACTTAGAGATCTCCTAACATAATTGTTGGAATTCAATGGTTTCAAGAGCAAACATGATTAAAATTGAATACTTGTAACGAATAAAGTATTTATTTGGATAAGGATTAATAAATGTTTAGGAAAATACCATGAAAAGTAATGCATTGCCGTAAATCATTTTTTTATTACTGTAATAAAGGTTATAGAGACTAAACCTTAAAAGATAGGTATATGCTGTCGTGGACTTTTCTGTACAACTTTTTAAGGCAAACATTTGTTCCATACATTATATTGATATAACTCTTACAGTTTTTGTAGCGTACGCAAAAATAGCTCGAAAATTACATATTTTTCCGACTTCATTAACATTCATCGTCGTATCTTCACTATGAAAATGTATATCCTTATGAAATATAGCCAATATGTTATTCCAATGTATTATATTTTGTTAAGTTTTATCAAAAACAATTCAGTACTTTTTGCGTGAAGAAGTAACAAACACACATCCATCCTCACAAACTTTCCCGTTTATAATATTAGTAGGATAGTAGGTATGTAAATGGAAAATATATTACTTTATAAATAAATCCGTCAAATATGTATATTATGTAAAACACAATAACATAATCGTCAGACATGTAAGCCAAATGGTTTAGAGGGTTTCTTAACACTCACAGTGTCATATTTTATTGTTTCATCTTTAAGAATGTAAGCCAAACTATTTAGTTTTAAGTTATACGATTTGTAATTGATTTGTAAGACTATCGTCTTGTTTGTTCACTAAATTGTCTAGGTATTATGAAATGTTATTGGGTATTAATAATGTTGTATGCAAATGCTGTCAAAAAAAAAATTAGCATAATTTATTAGCATTTTAGTTAGATAACTCTATACACTATATTAATAATAATATATTATGCGCAAAGGGACTTGCTCTAGCAGGATGGCCGAGCTGTAAGGATAATACCATCTAAATAGTTGACTTAATAGTAAACGATACGTATCATTAAAATAAATAAATAAGATGCGCAATGACTAACGGAAATAACGTCAACTCAATCAATATTTATCATAATTATTCATAGAGTAAGTTCATTCGTTCATTTCATTCACTCATGGTGACGCGCTCAATCGCAAGACGGGCAGTCTTTACTCAGCTCTCGTGGCGAGCGGACGTCTAAACAAAGTCAGTGCGAAAACCAGCGTACAATAATGGTGATATTCTGTTGGAGCAAGTACAGGTCAGTTATTATTTTCCAATGTTGCTTCTTTGTGAAATATGTTTATTAAACGGCCAAAAGGCTTAAAAACAGTGTGATAAATTAATAAATGTTTGTTAAAATGAGAATAGTCGTTTCATTCCTTAAAATAACTCTGAACTCCTACAGTAGATTGTTACACAAGGGGAGAAAGCGACCCATTTCACTCGAGATGTTTCTGGCGCTTGAACGAAGTGCGAGCGCCAATAATTCGAGAGTGAAATGGGTGCTTTCACCCGAGTTAAACATACTATTTTTCATTTCGACTGTGAGGAAAACATTAAATTTACAAAAGTGGTTGTAGATGTCTTGGTGAGGTATTATGTAGTTCAGCGAGAAAGGAAAACTCAAGTTTTGAACAAAATATGACAGTTGATTTACAGTACAACAGCACCTAACACGATTAGAAAAAATAACGGCACGAATACATGAAAACAGAGTACAAAAAAGCAGAAAATATAAAAAAAAATAATCTTTTAAAGAATTTCGATCGAAATTTTTCCACAGATAATAATTGTCAAAATTAAAATAGTTGACAGAATCCAAAAATATTTTTTTTATATATAAAAGTTTAACCGCTTTGGACGAATCCTTCCTGAAATGACACTGACCATATAAAATAAAATAAAAAATGTCATCTTGGCATTATGGCGGGCAGCCGAATATTTTAATTGTTGATTGAATTAAAATTAGAAATTGTATATTTTTTATATCAACGATCATAATACCTACACACTATGATTTTAAATTTTTAGATAAGCACAAATGTAGTACTGCACTGGTAAGTGAAATTTTGATTTTTTTACTAGGTTCTTATTTTATTTTTATAATAAGTATCTATATGGAAAACCTTGTCTATTTAACTATAGGATCTCCATTAGAAAAAATATTAATTAAACATCTTTGATGGTATCAGACAGCTTCCATGAAATCCTTTCATCTCACTTAACCTGCTATTTCTTTTCTTTGTACAGCTAGGGCCCGGCCCTTCAGGAGTGAATCCGGGCATCTTGCCCACACCCATGGGTCCCGTCCCACCGGGGATGTACCTGGGTACCCATGTTCATGCCTGGGCATGAACATGGGCAATATGGGCATGAATCCCATGATGTCTCAGTTCATGCAGGCACCTAGGTTAGTCCAGAAACATTATTAACTTATGGTTATTCCAGTAGTGTAAGGTTTTCAGTCCTTAGTTACACTATCTTATTTTTAATTAACTGCAATACCAAAATAAAAGAAGTACCTACTTTATAGTTTTATTTCAAATCTGCACTAAAGTAAACAGGATATAATGAAGATTTATATCAACGATCATAATACCTACACACTATGATTTTCAAGTTTTAGCTAAGCAAAAATGTTTGTTAATAACATGATGTGACTCAATTATCTTTGATCCAAGATTTGACTGCAGGCCTTGACTCTATGCCATGTCAATTAAAACTAAATTACTTTCCACCCTAGGGATGGATAAGCTATTTTCCACCCGGCTATCTACACAGGAAAGTTATATTTTCCGAACAGGAGAGATGAAAAATACATTTATTCGACTCACAAACACAAATACAATAAACAGACACACACTTAAGGATTTTCAGGTACGGTTAACGTGACACGAATGCATTGCCTTTGTAACTTAGTACCTACTACAAATACCTAGTACGAGTATTGACTACAATAATATCTAAACCCGGTTATTACAATAACTGTAGGACAGTGACCTTAGCGATTGAATTTGACGAATGCCATCGCCTAAAAAAATCGCCATCTTTGAGGACACCGCCTTACACGTCCGATGCTAGATGTAGGTGCACCCGCGCCACCGCAGATTCGTTATCTTACTCGAACGGTCCTTTTCGTCCACCAAACGGTGAGAAAAATTAACGTCTTTTCATAAAGACAATATGTTGTTAATATGTTCTGTTATTTGCCATTTACTCACATACAAAACATTATATGTCCAACCTACAGACACTCGTTAACGTCAGTAAATAAAATTTATATCAAGTGTTTTGGAAAATTGCTTATTTTTATGTTCCAAAATCACTCTTCATACGAGATTTTATAAACCCTAAAAGCGACTTTAGAAAAGTTCGTAAAAGTTTAGTGTGGAAAATTCGGGTCACCATTTTAAATCCTCTTGGCTTACACCAAGGCATAAAAAGACAGAATAATATTTACCGTGTACGACTCTTAGATTATAATAACACAATCAAACAATTACAAAGCTTTCACGAGATGAAAATATTGAGCATTAAAATTAACAAGGTTGGTAGGTTATCAAGCCGAAAATAGAATCAATCAAGAATTAAGAGTTTTGTAAATCAAAGGACAGGCTAACTTCATGGATACATCAAAGACTTATTGTGAAATATAAAATACATTTCCGTAGGCACAACCCAAGCCGTATTTTTTCACTTGCTCGTATGTAACACTCGGTTGATTTGGCCGTTCGTTACCGCTGCATTTGCATTTAAAACGCGTAAAAATTAAGCAAATTTGTGCTCATACAAATTGATGGAGCAGACAAATTGATAAAATAATTATACTGATGGGTGATTGCGCTTTGATACAAAACAAAACATTGTTTGTGTCGCTGCGCCGTAATGAGCAGATAAACAACGTTGAAATGATTTAGAACTGACGCGTTTAATACTTATCGTTCAGAGTTATCGGATATTTTAAATTTTGACCCTCTTAACATCAGCTCAAAACACTACCTTCCTTCTGATGCAATTGGGTAATAAAAAACGTATGATACCGAAAAGAAGTAGTAAGTTGATTCTTTTGATATGATTATCAATTATTACCGAAATCATTTTATTATTAATTATTATTAACTAAATGATATGGGTGATTTAAATTATTTTTCATTAATTTACTTCTCTAGAATATAAAGTTGCCGCTACTTGAGTATGTATCTTAAAAGTTACTGGCCGATGCACGAAACTTCACAATGTATATTTAATTTTCAGATAGTGTAGTTTCAGTGGGTAACCCGCCTAAGATTTAACCTCTCCAGTGTCATTGATACGCCTTTAGATCGTCCTTACGCAAATAACTTTTTCATTAATGAACCAAAACACCGCACAAAGGGTACGTCTGCGAAAAATGATTTATCACAAGTGACGGCACTAAAGCGCTATAAAAAGCTATTACTCATTACTACAATGGGTTAACGGCATAACTTTTAATTACTCGCTGAACTAAGCATTCGCGATTTTCAACCGCCATTGTGTAAGCGAAGTTGGATCTCGAAGCTTTGTTTATTTCATCTATTATAAACAAATTTTTAAATAAAAAATAATTTAAAGTAAAACAGGTGAACATTTTTGTGTTCAATCCCACAAGTTAGCTTTGTAACTTGCTTGTAGCAACATTACAGCTAATTCGGATTGTGCTTGTAACCAGATTCGTTTCTATATTTTCGAAAAATATTCATTGTATTCTCGTAGCCCATTCGTAGTACTCTCGGAGTGGTGTCGTACGTAGCAATATGCGGCAATCTTATACTTTCTTGTCAAGTTTTGATGTTTCATTATGAATACATATCTCACCTTATAATTATGCTGTCTTTAAGTTTTGTATTCACCACAGTGCAGTGCTTACTTTTACTAATTATTATTTTATATCCAAAGTTACCCAGTGTACCGTAGCGGTTCACAAAAAGGTATATTTACTAGGAAAATTTAGTTATATCGCCCCGTGTGAATTCAAACCAAATACGATTACAATCAGCTGCTATATTTGGGTTAGAACTCTGACGAATAGAGTCGGGTAGTATCGTTTTAATTACACATAGTTGAAAACGTTTATCGTTGTTATTACGATCTAAGTTATGGTTTGAGTTATCGTTGTAAATTACTGTGTGGGGGGTGCTTATCTTACACTAATTACTTTATGCTTTCCTGTTTACTACTTTTTTATTCATTGAAATTAAATTAAATACTTTTGTTGACTTTAGCGATAAGGTGCTATTTGTCAAGTACTTTTGTGGTTATACCTACCTATAGTATCAATGTTAACAGCATGAAATAGGGAAAAGGTATCGGTCTTAGATGGGCGGGATCACAAAATAGTTGATTCTTAATAATACGACTTGTGACATTAAGTGATTATTAAAAAAAGGAGATTTCACTATAAATTCTATATCCTGCGAACAAAACTTATCATGAGCAATTAATATGAAAGAAACAGGATTAAGACTAGCCCTATCACATTACCGCCTTCTCAGTAACTTATAAACAGCTTATGAATTCCGCTTTATAACATCAAAGCAAGTGCCGATACAACAAACTGGGAGTTAAGCTGCAACTGAAACTCTTCAAAGAGGGAATGTTTACGGAAGAGGGCGCCACTGCACTCCGCTGTTGTGAATGCGAACGAAGTATGCAATTATGCCTTTGCCTGAAAAAGTACAAAGTACAGCAGTGGAATAAAAACCGGTTAAGTGCGTGTCGGACCCGCGCACTGAGGGTTCCGTGCCACCCTTAACTAAATTCAGGGTCCACTTACTTTCACTTAACGAAAACATCACAATTATTGCGACAGCAAAAATAACTTTGTTTTTCATAGTGTTTGTATGAAAGACAAAGTTATATTTGCGGTTGATAAAAATGTGCAATATCTCAAACACTACTGGTTCGATCTCCTTCAAACCAATTTTCGTTGCAAGTTTTTGTTGAGATCTACATCATATATTTTTTCAAAATTTTCACTTTCTTAGTTCAAAAGTAAGATGGGGGGGACGCCCATTTTACCACTTTGGAAGCGTCTATATCTCAAACCTTACACTTTTAGAAAAAATGGTTTTAGAAACCTCAACATCATTTTAAAAGACCTATCCATAGACACCCCACACGCATAGGTTTGAGTAAAAAAAAATTTTTAGGTTTTAGTTTCATGTATGAGAGCCCCCCCTTAAATATTATTTTTTCTAACTTTTTGTATCTGAATCGGAAAGCGGTGAACAAAATACACCTACCTACCAAGTTTCAGCTATGTGATGCTTATAGTTTCAGAATAAAGTGGCTGTGACATACGGACGGACAGACAGACAGACAGACAGACAGACAGAAAGACAGACAGACAGACAGACAGACAGACAGACAGACTTGATGAAACTAAAAGGGTTCCGTTTTTTGCCATTCGGCTACGGAACCCTAAAAATTAGGATTATTTAAATTCATGCTTTCCTCTATTATGTGGTAACGTTTGTTTTGAGAGCTTATAATTAAATAACATTGTACAAACTTAATTAAAAATCTGACTCAAAAGAGATTAAAGATTTTGGATGTTAAATTGATTATACACCGTGCTTTTTAACCGTCTTACAGCCGAAGGCCACTTAAAGTATCCAATAACTACATGTCATTCGTTAAATAAAACTTGGTTATTATTAAGATTTCAAAGACTAAGACATTAAAGAAGATATCAGCACAATTTAGTACGAAACATCCTGTAACGAGCACTACGCGCGGGTCATTCATTCGGCTGTCTAGCACTAATGACCTAGTTTTACGCACGAATAGAAAGGGGCGAGGCGGTGGGCATCACAAAGGGTTGCGCTAGCGCATGATTGGTTAGAGATCCACGTGGACTGTCTTAGATTGGCTAACGGAGCGGAACGCGTGGAGGCGGCAAGGTCAAGGAATGCATTGTTGAAAACGTAAACATTATGAACAGGATGATACATTACGTAACATTACTATTAGATATTTTTTACACATAAATTATGTGGAGTGTGATAAAAAAAATAACATGCCCTAGAGGTTTATTAAGATGGTTACATTACGTGGGCTTCGGCTGTAAGACGGTTAAAAAAGCACGGTGTATAGAGGCAAAAAATAACGTTAGTAAAATCGTATTATTCATTCACCCTTACTTTG
This sequence comes from Pyrausta aurata, assembly GCA_963584085.1. Classification (NCBI taxonomy): domain Eukaryota; kingdom Metazoa; phylum Arthropoda; class Insecta; order Lepidoptera; family Crambidae; genus Pyrausta; species Pyrausta aurata. The sequence goes on along the minus strand of OY757253.1, from coordinate 111,448 downwards.
AATGTACTTTAAATGACAAAAAAGATCAAATGTGAATACAAATCCATGGTGATAAAAATAAATCATTTTTTATTTAACTCAAACACTGCCTAAGTCAGTCGCCCTTGTATGGTGCAAAACTAAAATTATGCACGTGCACGCCGCAGCTTTATTTACATAATTTGCATCCAAATAATAATCGCCAGCACTTACGATAATTATTATTAATGGCCGCAAACAAAGCGCGCAAATATTCATCATTATGACTGTTTAGTTGAACAGAAACAGGATGGTGAGGTGATAATACATAATTACCAATAATTATAGAGTGCATTATCAGGGCTCCGATTCTCACGTCAATCGAATTTGTTCCAAATCATTTTATCTAGTAATCCACGTGTAAAAAATACCGCAAAAAAAAAATTAATAACAAACTGTTTTTTCGCTGAAAAATCTGGTGAAGTTTTTTCGAATGCAAACTGCACGCAAATTGGGGCACAGGTGTACATTGAGTCGGGGTAAAATATTATGTTTTCTTTTTCGTTTCCAACTATTTTTGATACCTTTGCCAAAAAAACGCCAACTAATTCAAATTCAAAATCTTTAGTTCAATTTAGGTCATGAAATGACACTTATGAACGTCAAAAATTAAAATTAAAATTAAAATAAATGTGCGAAACATGTCTCCTTATCTTTTAGGCCCCACCAGCGCTTCGAGACAATTGTCTCCCTTGCCTAATTAGGCAAGTGCTGAGAAGGTGATAAATATCGAACCCTTGGAACACGGAACATAAGTGTTAATAAAGAAAGAAGATGAATACACAGTGCCTAGGTAGATTAACAAAGATGAGTTCAAACAGTTTCGTCCCTTTTTTGATTTTTATTTTTGGAGTCAGCCTTTCTCGATTTAAGGCGCCAGGACAATCGACGGTCTCAGATGGTCTTAAACCGTTTCATACACAAAATATCCTCAATGTACTTAGTCTAGACTAGTATTGACAATTTAGGCATTTTGAGATAGGAATGAGGGAGTTTGTTTACCTCTATGCTACAAACTAGTAACTAAGATTGGCATACAAACTAATAAAGCACATAGTTTCATCTGGTCCATTCCATTAGCTTTCTAAGTGCTGTTTCCCAATCAGCCGATCGCGTCCAATAACGCCGTGTAACAACGCGCTCCTGAGGAAATGGCTCGACGGTAGTGTCTAAGCAAGCGCCCCTTGGTAGGTTGCCCATGGTATTCAAAAATATGAGACCGGTAGGATTATTACGTATCCCGAGCGCTATCATCGCAAATTTTGATTTTGATTTCATTTATAATTACAAACTGGCGTTCATTTGACAAAGTGAATTCTTTAGTACCCAATTTTTTTAAACAGGAAATACTTTAATATAATAAACCGTACTTGTTTCTGGAGTTAACACAAATACAAATCATAAAAAAATTAAAAAATCTTCGCGAAAAATATCCGTAAAATGTGTTTTAATCAATAATAAACCCTGACGACTTTTCTTGTAAACAAATTGATTTATATGTCTTTTGACGGAACTTTTAAAATTGCAGTTAGATAAAATGAAATAGATAGACAGCACTCGCTGCACTTCTGGACTTAAAAATAATTAAAAAACCAATGCATCACGCACAAGTCAAGGGAAAATGATTTAAGGGCCCTTAGTAGGTGAAAACGGCAAAATGGACTGTTATCTATGAGCTATAATTGAAAATATTGAATGTTTTTCGCACTGAAATTTCTAATATGGATTACAGAACGTATGTGTGATGGGATGACTGTTTCCAAAACACGATTGGAAAAATTTTGCTCGATAAAAAAAAATCCTGAAGTTACCTCTAAAATATCATATAAATGCTCATTACAATCGTATTTTACGATAATAATTCGTATAAAATCACAAATACATAGGTATTTATCTTCTCGATTTCTTGACTGTTTTAGATTTAGAAAATACTAAATATTTTCATTCACTTTTTGATAAAGATGTGAATGGCGCTTACGATTTTTAGTTTCGAGCACGTTGATTCCATACTAAACGCGGACCCCGACCCGCGCGCCACCCGTGAGGCCCAGTCCCGCTTTGACGTTCGCACGCGGGGGTTGTGTCGCTTAGCTTGCCACTCTGAACGCGCGAAAATTACGAGTCCAAAGCACGAGTTGAACTAACTTTACCATGGGAAATAAAAAAAACATTATCGAAATTGAGTAGTTGCAGAAAAAGGTCGGCTAAAGCTCTGAATGAATTGATGAGGTATGTACCCTATTTTGATTATTTCATTCAACTACCATTATGTACTATTATTATTTATAATTATTATATAGTGTGGTGGACGAAGGGCAGTGCCAGACAGTAATTACTTCGATACTGTTTGGCATTGCAGCTGTCCATGGGCAGACGTAGCACTTACCATCAGGTGCACGATCTGCTCGTCCCGTCACACAATGGCATAAAAAATGTAGTTAATTTAATTGATTGCAGTTTTACTTTTCTAATTAGCTAGGTATTATCTATTGTTTATATAATTTCAGAAAACGACGATGCATGACAACTATAGATGAGCGCCTACCCGGATAAAAACCCAGCCACTCACTGGATAAATATACAATATACGCTATTTTAACCCACCCGATTCGAATTTATACCGGGTATAAATACAAGCCTGTTTTTAAAAATTATAGAAGTATTTTTATTGAAGTTTGTCACTTTTATGGTGTGATTCAATTTATTTTCAAATAGTTTATAATACTGAACTATAACAATGGTTTTTTTTAATCTAATAAAAACTGTCACTGACAGTGCGTACCTGCATTTTGGCAATCTCAAAGGGGAAGAGGGAGACTGTGTAAGGTTTTACAGTTTTACAGGACAAAATTTTATTCATTGCAGTACATTATGCGTATTTGTTAATCTAAGAAATAACTTATTTTATAAATATAATAATATACACCGTGCTTTTTTAACTGTCTTACAGCCGAAGGCCACTTAAAGTATCCAATAACTACATGTCATTCGTTAAATAAAACTTGGTTATTATTATTAAGATTTCAAAGCCTAAGACATTAAAGAAGATATCAGCACAATTTAGTACGAAACATTCTGTAACGAGCACTACGCGCGGGTCATTCACTCGGCTGTCTAGCACTACTGACCTTATTTTACGCACGAATAGAAAGGGGCGAGGCGGTGGGCGTCACAAAGGATTGCGCTAGCGCATGATTGGTTAGAGATCCACGTGGACTGTCTTAGATTGGCTACGGTGCGGAACGCGTGGAGGCAGCAAGGTCAAGGAATGCATTGTTGAAAACGTAAACATTATGAACAGGATGATACATTACGTAACATTAATATTAGATATTTTATACACGAAAATTATGTGGAGTGTAATAAAAAAAATAACATGTTCTAGAGGTTTATTAAGATGGTTACTTTACGTGGGCTTCGGGTGTAAGACGGTTAAAAAATCACGGTGTATAATGTGGTCGAAATTTAAGAAACCTTATCGACAACATTTACTTCAATAACGCAGCCTAGCGTATCGATGTGTAAACCATAAAGCGTTTTACGAAAGGTCACGTCAACGAGTTATTCTGAAACTATCACGAGAGTATTTTACAAATTAAAAAGAAAATGAAGTGCTTAGTGTATTCATTACTTGTCAGCTCTACGACCACACAGTGGCCATTGTCACACAAGCGATAAATACGCAAACAAAAACAATACCTTTCCAACCCTTCCCTTTATCTTTTTATCTACTTGGGATTGCCACCTTGACCTTTTAAAAAAATAACTGTTGTCATACTACTCAACATATTAGATTTTGATGAAACGAATAATATAATTTATGATTGACTATAGATGGGCGCCTAAAAATATCCAATACACGCTATTTTTACCCACCCGATTCGAATTGATACCGGGTATAAGTTAAAGCCTGTTTTTAAAAATTTTGTGAAATATTTTTATTGAAGTTTGTCACTTTTATGGTGCGATTAAATTTCTGTTCAAGTAGTTTATAATACTGAACTATAAATATGGTTCATTTTATTTAAATCCAATAAAAACTGTCATTTAGTTGAAAATACAGTGCGTACCTGCATTTTGGCAATCCCAAAGGGGAAGACGGAGACTGTGTAAGGTTTAACAGTTTTACAGGACAACATTTTATTCAGTGCAGTACATTATGCGTATTTGTAGATCTCAGAAATAAGTACGAACAATTTTATAAATACAAATATTTAATGTGGTATGATGTGTAAACCATAAAGCATTTTACGAAAGGTCACGTCAACGAGTAATTCTGAACATAATCACACAATGGCCATAGTCACACAAGCGATAAGTATGCAAACTAAAACAATACCTTTCCAACCCTTCCCTTTATCTTTTTATCTACCTGGGATTGCCACGTGTGCAGTTCTATCGCCGTTGGCTATAACTTGCCAGTTTTGAATGTAATGTTACTGCGCGTAGTCTTTGTTATAACTATTTTTACAACTCCTCGACCGACGACGGATTTAAGGTAGATTGTCAAACATTGAGTCACAAATCTTACAAAAATCGCGTAGAGTGCATTTAATGTTTTGTAATACTTATAACACAAGAATGCTTTAGCAATTAAAGAACAATATGTCAAAGTGTTAAAAGTGCTCAAAATATATTAAACTCAAATACTGTTGCAAAACAAAAAAAAATACGGCGAGATGCAGATTTACCTTGAGTGCTGTCACCGCTACCAAGTATCCCGTCATCAAGTGAAATATTGTAAAGTTGAGATAACTTCTTTTGTCTCTGTCCTTTTGTAAGTTATACTCATTTAAAAAAAACGGTTGTTCATACTACTCAACATTATCCGATCATGTTGAAACGAATAATATAATTTATGATTTTAAGTGTATATGATGACTGACTGTATAACATAAAAGATATTTGACGACGCGTTTGGCGTAGTGATTAGCAGTCCTGACTACTATGCCGGCGTCGCGGGTTCGAATCCCGCAAGGGGCAAATGTTTGTGTGATGAGCACGAACATTTGTACCTAAGTCATGGATGTTTATATGTATTTAAGTATTTATGGGAGACGCCCCCGTCATTATCGTTGTCTGGTATTGGTAGCACAAGGAAGAATTCCTTAGTTCGAAACCAAGATAATTGGTGTGTTGTCTGGCGCTTATTTATTTATTTATTTTATTTATTTCTAATCATATTGTAGGTCTAGGTGTTCATACACAGCCAACTGATACTCAAAACAATGAGTTTTCAAATAAATACCCAGCATTCTTAATAAACACCTGGGTAAATTAGGTAAAAAACAATTTTTACCTACCGATAAATATCCACCCAATTTCTACCCACCCGCCCATCTATAATGAGAACCGATCAAGATTTAGAACTTGAAGCTAATGAGATATTACGGTAAGTAGATGCCTACGCTATTTTATTTGTTATATCTATACTTATTTTTTTCTTGTGATTTAAAAAAAAAGGTAATTTGATGCTTTCATGTGTTTGAATTGTAGATGCGTTGTATATTATATTGTGTAGGTATTATATAATAATACGAAGTGGTAGGTAGACTATTATGGTTTTCTTCTTGTAATATTTTTAAAACAATACTGAAATAAAATCTTTAATACTCACAATGAGTACTTATTATTTGTTGTCATTTATTATTTATATACTTGAATTGAAACATCACATTATTTCACTGACTGGTCGGCGTAGCCGGCCGCCTCGCATCCGCGTGCCCCCGCGCTGCCGAGCGGGACGTCCCCCCTCACCTCAGGTGCGAATAGCTACGAAATCTGAATTTTCGCTGACCGCCTAACCCCTCTTAATTAGCAAATACCTGTTGCCATCTGTCAAGCTTCTTTTAAACTAAATTCCTTATACGACGTTTCTAGTATGTAGACAGATGGCGCTCTTGGGAGTAATTGAATATCTGTTACAGAAAGGCAATTTTTTAAGTTGCATGTGTTTTAACAGTCCTTCCTCTAACAAAATGAGGGTATATCTGCAGCTCAAACCAATCAGATTATCGGGTTTTTCGCAGCGAGTGCTCCTCCCAGCCCGCGCAGGCCAGAATATTGACTGAAACACTGAAACACTGCAGCATACGGCCAAGTGTGTTATAAAACACTTCGCGCTGAAAGCACAGACTATATTCCTAAATACAAGACGCGGTTAAAGTATTTTTTATGTCGAAAACTTATCAAGTAACATTTCTGAAACTTTAATACGTCTGAGCTGCACCATTACCGAATCAATTGATCAGGCGCGGAAGTATCGACATGGTTCCCTGTAAAACCACCAGGTTGAGCTCGAATAATTTTGAGACAGAATTATTGGTATTTTCGAGTATTTATTGATTGAGAAAAATGTTTGAATCAAGCTAAAAAAAATACAAATATTTTTTAAGATGTAAGTAAGAAGGATATTTGATGGAGCAGAAAATCAGAATAATGAAATTGTCTACGCGAAATGTCAAACATGTTGTTTCAGACTTCCACCACAGGCTGCATCGATTAATTTGAATTACGAGTCAAAATTTTTAATTTTATTTGGACGTCTTTTTGTCTGGCTTTTCCATCTAAACGGTAATTTTCGTAGTTTTCATATGGTTTGCAGTGACGAGTCTTCTACTTCAATTTGTGCCTGTTACTGAACGCTTGATACAAGTATAAGATATGACAGCGAAAGGGTACTCGTGCTTGCGTTTCGCTTTAAAACGACTGCAATTTCAGAACAGCTTATTTTATACTTTTGAGTTATTTTGATAATACTTTTACGAGACAAGTATGTTGATGGAACGTGGTGGGTTAAGAGATATGTTCGGAGATGAGTACTGTCGCAGTGTTAAAGACCCAGTTATTATCACAAACGTAGAACTTAGACCAAATAAGTTAGAATTATTCATGCTAGCAGGCAGTTGTTGTTCTAAATTGGGTACTAATACAGTTTATTTATGAATGGTTTATGATTTCACTTAGAGTAACTTGTTTTAAGAACCGCGAAAATCAGTATTAACAAATAACCACGGTTACAAAGTCACAAAGAGCACTATACAGCCACGAGTGCACATTTTCCAAACGAAGCCTGTTACGTTTACTCTTTTAAGGCTTGTTTATTACTGTGTCAGTGGAAAGAGGCTGTAAGTAAATTCATTGTTTTGCAATTGATTTTCTAAGATCAGCATTTGATAAGCATTCCAAATCGAATTTGTAATAATCATTACTTTGAGCTTTTTCCTAAATTAAGGTAATTAATAGCTTAAAAATAATATCGTTTTCAAAGTATTTATTTACTTCAAATTTGAAATGAAATGAAACTTTTTTATTTCAGAAACAGTTTCTATACATTCTCAACCTAGTACAAACTATTTATAAATAAATAATTTATTTAATGATGTTGACACAATATTTGACTTCAAATAAAAACTACATTTTGATCATTAAAATGAAATAAATTGTAACTTTCCTTGATATTGAAATTTTTGTACCCTCGAAAAAGCATTGATTTTGTTAAGTACGGAATTTCGTGAATAATAATCAAAGTTACGATCCTCGCAAATGTGTAACATCCACTAACGTCAAATCAGAAGAAACAGTGAATAGGCTCATTAAGATATTTGCACTAGTGGAAGTCGAGATGAATGTTGAATAGATTGGGGACACGGGGGTGAAACACCGCCAACTTCCAAACTCCAGGCTACCCTGAAAATTTTCTGAACAAAAAAACCCACTCGGGAATCGAACCTGGGACCTCCTGCGCAGCCGTTGCTTTATAATGCGATCCTCTCACCGATGCGCCACCGGGGCAGTTGGGAAGGTAATTATGTGGTCATCATAAACTTTCTTGTAACAGAAGTAAAATCAATATGCATTAATTAATTTAAAAGACGTGTTTAGTTTCATTTAAGTAATAGGTCCTCATACCTGTGTTTTTAGGGTTCCGTAGCCGAATGGCAAAAAACGGAACCCTTATAGTTTTGTTTGTAACTTATAACTTGAATGTCTTGCGATTGGCTTAAAACTTGAAATAAACATTATATAGGGATGTCAAATGATTGATTGGTGTATTTAACGTCGTTTCAAATTGATATTTCATATGTTTACATATTTAGATATTTTAGAAAAATAACATCGAAAATCAGAACCATTTTTAAAAAAAGGTTATTTTAGAAAATACTGAGAAGATATTTTTAAAAGTATCAATAAATAAATCGAATATCTAGATTTTATTTGCTTTTTATAAAACGGTTAAAAAAAATTTTTCATAGCAAGTAAGCACCTATTCTTCTTCGCTTACCAGCGATTTAATACAATATTGTAAATTTTTACTGCCATTCGACATATTTGTAACCATTTTTTTTTTTCAAACATATTGATAGGTATTATGCAAACCGTTGCAGAGATTTATTCAGAAGCAAATACAGTTCCATTCTCAAATAAAATCATGGACAACCATTGGACTGATTCCAATGCAACGAAATGAACAATGTTTCGTTTTTAAATTAAATATTGCCTCAGTAATGCCCTCGTGATATTATAAAGTTTAATTTCGAGCGAAACTGTTCTCAATTGGAGTTACTCCAATATTAAAAGGATTTATTATCGGAACAATGGGGGTTTCCTTTACTTTTATAGCTTCTATTTAATAGCTTTGCTCACTTGATCTTGCTTGGATTCTCGTAAATTGATGCTTTCTCACAGTGTAATTAGTTTTAAGCGAGCGACGACGTTTTTAATGTTTGATTATATAAATTTACAAAATAACAATGAAATCATTATAAAAAGAAAAAAACGGTATTTAACAGTATTCAATGTACGGTCGAGGTCCCTGGCGCCGCCACTTTTCAACGAAAGTTTCTTGCACACCACAAAAACGGACATCACTTCAAACAAAAAAACGACGCGTGGAAAAACTTGAAATAAATTATAACCAAGAAAAGTGATAACAGACAGTAAATTACACGTAATTAATTTTTGTTTAATATAACTTCTTTTATGCTGTTTTAACAATGTGAAAGAAAACGTTATTTGATCTTACCAAAAATGTGAAGGTGGGTTATTTTTTTTTAAATTTATTCAAATAAACAAATAAATCAAAGAAACATACAGCTTTTATATTACAGTTGAATAGATTGTGTGGTAGTTTCCATCTTGCCTTCAAATTAACTAAATTTAATGTATAAATTCTTAACAGTTCTTAAACGACCGGATATTTGGTGACAGAATAGACAATGTCTGCATTGCACCGCAAGACCAAATATATGGTTTGACGAGATTGAGGGATTGCGTCACTAGCAAACCGAAACCGAAACATGGACCAGTTTTACAAACTAACTTTAACAATAAAAATAACTTAAAAATAAAGCTTATTTAAACTCACACATAAAAAATAACATGAACTAATGTAATTCAATGATTGTGATCTGTTTCGTTTTCCATGGATAAACAATAATAATAATAATAATTATAAACGATATAAGTTCCTTTAGCTTTTTTAACCACTCCACCTTAAATTTTGAAACCTTTAGTTATAGCATCAATTTTGATGCAACTGATCAGATCTGGGTTAAAACTCATTAACACACACAACACATACGTATATTGTGTGTATTCGATCTATCTACATACTCGTACGTAAATGCCACACAGATTCCTTGCTATGAGGCTACGATACTATGAGCTCGTAGCACGTAGCGCGTAGCACGCAGACCGCAGCCATTTGAATACCACTTCGTAGCCGTTACACGCATCGTTACGAGACACACACTACGACATCCCAGTACTATGAATGCTACGAACAGACTATGGTGCACTTGTGCTTAGTATAGCCAGTGTATAAGGGATATTATACAAAATATTCCTACCTGTAATAGGTATAAATATTTTTAATTGACTGACGTAACTTAAAATAATATCGTTTTATAATAAATGCAGTTTTATAAAACCTATATATCTCAACAAAGGAATGACTATATACATCTTGACATTAACTACTTGGGACAGACAATTAAAATAACTAACTCAACTAAATTCTTAGGACTTCATATTGACGACAAACTTAAATGGAAAGCACATGTTGAGCATATCTGCTCTAAGATTAAGCAGTTTGCATTTGCACTTTACCGACTGCAATTGATAGTCAATGAAACTGCTGTTCTGACTGCTTATCATAGCTACGTAGCGAGCACTCTCAGATATGGTGTCATTTTCTGGGGGAATTCCACTGACAGGGACAAAGTATTTAAAGCGCAAAAGTCCTGCATTAGATCGATGTTTAGGATTAAATCTGATGACTCCTGTAAGCCTTATTTAATTGACAAAAAAATCTTGACCCTGCCTTGCATCTACGTTTGGAATGTGCTTTGTTTATAAGACATAACATTGAAAAATTTGAATTTATGGCTCGAGAACGCCACAAGGATAAATTGTGCTCAATATGTGCTAAATCTAGCCTATTTAGTAAAAGTGTATTTGGTAATGCTCCTCGGGTTTACAACAAAATTCCGAAATCAATCAGAGACATGAATGACGTTAATATATTTAAATCTAAATTGCATGAATATTTAATTGAAAAATGTTTCTATAGCATTAGTGATTTTTTGACAGAGAGAATTTAACTTTGCAAAATATATGTTATTTGTGTAATAATTACTGTTTGCAATACCTTACAGGTTACTAAGTCTTAAGTACATTATTATTATTTTTTGAACTTATGTAACACTTAGTTTGCAAAATAAAGTTGAAGTTATAAAATTTGTTTATTAAACAGATTGGCTAGTTTATTCTTGTGGACTGGTGAAAAAATTAGAATGATAGGAAATAAGAAAACATATTTATTTATTTATGAGAATAAATATATTTTTTATCAATCCATTATGATAGACAATAATAAGGCACATATTAATGATTGCAAAGCCAGATAGTTAAGAATCCATTTACCAATTAACAGAGGCGTAACCAACTAGGTTAGTAATATTTTCTGTGAACTCTACAATTTCTGAATACAAAGAGCCTCTCTTTATGTATTAAATATCGAATCTCTTATCTCTAAAAGTCTTATCATCTTATCATCTCTACCTGTTACGCGTGACTGAGCAGGAGGCATGAGGCTTCGCGCCGAAGCTCACGATTGGTTCCATGGAATGCGACCGGCGATCGTCAGACTATGGTCAGACATTCCCGACTAATTGAAAACTTTCAAACTCTCCATGTGGGAATCTAAATAACTGTCATGTTCAGATTTGATTGAAGATGATTGAACTGAATAATAATTGGACGTAGACATTTACGCTCGCACGTTTCAAAATGAAACCTTTTGTCACTATTGGGTCTTTTTGTTTTTATGCATCTATTTTTTAATGTCTTTTCCACTAAAAAACCATTTAATGTCTTTTCAACAAGAATATTAGACTACTAGTGATTTCCAATGACTTTGCTTGCTATGGTTTTCAAAGACCAACTTATGACCTTATTATTTTCCCCCTCCTTGTAAACAATTTTCGGAATCGTTTTATTCATTAGTAAGGATTGTCATTGAAGTTCAGATTCCGTTTCAATCTATTTTTAAGATTTACTCGTACTCGTCTATTTACTCTTCATATCCTTTCTCTATCTCCAGATGTAAATATAACTAGACATAATTAGACACTAGACGTTAGGTGAATATTTGAAATCAGAAAAGTTCAGTATTTTACGTCAATCTGTAAAAAATATCCACAAATTATCCCATCTCGGGTTATTTCGAGCAAAAAATAATATCTATAAATAGATCGACGTTACCTGGCCATTTTTCAGGCGGACTTAATTCGGGCCGACAAATTCTTGAAGGCGTTAAGGCGCGCAATAAAAAACACGTTTGCGAGCCTCCCCCGGGAGCGAATCTGTCCGACCGATAGCAATAGCCCCTCAATACTCCTATCATAATCAATTTACCCGCCGCACGTGTAGCCCTCTCGAAGAACCTGTGCTACAGCCTAAAAATATGAGTCAGATCACGACATTTGGTGAAAAATATCTAAAATGTACATGAACACTAATAAACAAAAAAAAAATACTAGTTATGTTGATTATGTTACAAAATCTAATAAAATAAAATTTGTTTTAAATAGACAGTTCATTAACTAACTAAGCATAGGTAATATGAAATAATACGTTTGTTGTATCTATCATTTTGGCTGTAAACTAAATATAATAAGGAAAATCATCAATTAGGAACTAACTGCTAACGAAAAAATATTGTATCCAGAACTTTTTAGGTAATTGTTTGTCTCACAGTGATCAAATCTATAGTATTGAAAGCCTATTGATTGAATGCGATAAAACTTATGCCCCATAGATAAGTGTTTGAAAGAACAGCGATCAATTACCATGTTCAATGTCTACAAAGCCCAAGAAGGATTATTAATAGTGATCGGTAACACGATAAAGGCAAGTAGCTCTTTTTACATTTTTTTTATTCTATTCTCGGCTAAGCAGATATTAGACCTCGATCGATAGTGCTGCTGTTGGCTGAAATAAATACTTTTCATTTATTTTATTTATTCAATAATTATTTGTCGTTCCTCCTTGAACTACACCGGTAATATCCGCACGGGCAGTGCCCACGGCGCGGCAGTAAATCCCGCAGGTGCACTGTAAATCAACGGAACAATATCGCCCTCGATGAAGACGGCTCACGGGCCTTGCCCACCTCACTTACGCCTCATACGACGTAGGAGGAACACAAGACTCGTACTATGCCTCACACGCTCACGTGCTCACGTGGAGACGAAACACTAAACACCACAAATTGATTACTTGACAACATCCACCAGTCAGTCAATCAGTTCAAAGCCGAATTAAAGGAGAGTGTAGCCGAAGTAGAGAAGGTTTATTTTAGACTGATATTTATACAGTTTTTTTTTTTAATATTTCAAAAAGTAGATTATCAATTCGACCGTATGATGTTTTTTTAGGATTCCGTACCCAATAGGTAAAAATGGGACCCTATTACTAAGACTTCGCTATCGGTCCGTCCGTCCGACTGTCTGTCACCATGCTGTGAACCGCCGCTGTAGCTAGACAGTTGAAATTTTCACAGATTGGAAAAATAAAATATTTCTTTAACAATAATTTTAAATAAAGTTATAAATTGTGTATTTCTGTTGCCGCAGTAACCACAAATATAAAAAAATAATAATAAGGGAGCTCCCATACAACAAACGCGATCTTTTTGCCCCTTTTTGCTCGATGCCAATTGTTTACCAAGTCAATGGTACGTAACTCGTTCGCAAATCGAACTTGCACTTGGTCCGGTTTTATGAATAAGTTATATTTTACATTATATCTCGATCAATTGTAGACACATTTTTTTTCTTTTTATTAACGACAACTTTCGATTTATAAACGAATTGGTAAAAGAAAAAATAGTTAGACAGTACAATTTTTTCTTTCAAATCCCAGATGACCTGTGCGTAGTGATGTGTAAGATACTTATCACATATTGTGTATGTGATAAGTAGCTTACGGAGATTAACGTATTGATTGACATACCTTAGATAACTTCGAATAGATAATATGCGACTTTTTGATCATATAAAACACGATCTTTCAGTAGCTTTTTGAAGATTATACTTTCAACATTTACGTTACTGCATTCCACGCAAAAATTCAATGTACAAGCACAAACACCCGAGCGGAGTGCTATGATAATAATATCCAAAGCCGTTACAAACTTTGCGCAAGTTACTAATAAGAACAAACAATAACCTCACGGCGCTCCTCAAAAGAATTTCCTTATTATTGCAGTCGGCGGTGCAAGTGTTTGTCTGCGCTTTACGTTGTTTCAATTTCTTGAGTCGAACTGGTCTAGGGGTCCTACTTCGTAAGCTTTTTCAAACTAATTTTTACTAACGTGGTCAGGATAAACGTCTAAAGATCAAATTTCACAGTCTCGGGATATTTTTTTGTGAACATATCGTATTTCTATCAATTTCTTCAGATGCAGTGATGTTACGCATAATGTTTCGGGCTTTACTTCTAACCGTGCTAGTATGATGTTGATATAAGAATTTATTGTTTCTGATAATCATTTTAACTAACCAATACTGTGCGTGCACGTTTGTTAAAGAAATCTCTAAAGTAAGACAATAACCATACTTTTGATTTTAGCCGTTATTATTTTTCGCGCTGTTATTTATACTGGACATGAGTAACTGAAACAGCTGCAGTGTAAAGTGTAAATAATGATACGTGTCATTTCAAAGTAGGGTTCCAGATTAACGGCAGCAAGCTGAATCACAGTTGTCGCGACGCGCCGCAGCGGGGCGCTGCATGACGACTATAATCTAATGTTTAGGGCTGCCTTAAATTACATTTTTTTAAGGATTACTCAATGAAACTAAGCAACTGAGTTCGCTAAAAAAGACACGTTTTAGACAAGTTATATATATAGTTTTAAATATTTATTGAGAAACATACATGAATATTGCACATAATTCTCAATGTAACTTTATAAAAAATGGTAGGTATGAAACATTTTACCACAATACACTTTATGCAAATAGGCATAAAAAACTATTTTTAAGACTTAAAAAAGAAGGAGGTAGGTAATACGACTGTGTGTTGCTTTTTTGTATGCATGTTATCTCATATACCAGTTATTTCGACCGACTTGAAAAACAAAACACCTACATAACCTTCTAGTTGGTTCCACATTGTTGCCTTGTCGGGGTCTGGTGATGGAATCTTAGTGTAATCGAGGGAAACCCTCAAATTTTAAAGGAACGTGAAATTTTTCGTACTTGTATCTTATGTTGTCATGTCTTTATTCCCAATGCAGTAGCACAACCCTGCAGTTGCACCACAACGGCTAATACTATTAGACCGGGCAACTCTATTATAAACACTTTTTGCTTTTCAATGGAAGTTTCCGCCTTGTCTGCTTCTATCCGTGTCCGAAACAAAAATATATACTTTCTTAATTTAACAACCTTTAGTCTGTCTAGACAAATTGATCACTTTCAGGCCGACCTTGCCAATGCCGAAGCGTGTATTACATGAGTTATGTTTTTATTAGTCCACAGAGTGTAATTTATCTTCTCTAGCACATGATAGTTATTATGTAACTTGCAAACGTTTGCGACACGATTATGATCGTTTAAGTAAGCGCTTGTCAGTAAAAGAGAACGCAGATTACATAATACCTATTTTCATTGATAGAAAGCACTTTCTGCTGAGCTTTCGACCAAAATACAGCCATGACATGAAGTTATTAACGATTGCAAACCAAAAAGAATCGTAATAAATCTGTCGATGTACTTTTACATCCATAACGATCATATCTGGCCGGGGATACTCGTAGCAATAAAAATTGTTACAAACCATCTTACGGCAAATCTTCCATCACACTTTATGCCTCATTCTTTGTTTTACGGTTTTTTTTCTAACCGATATTGTGTTTATAGAAATTCGGGAGGCAATTTCATTTTTACGACGACGATTGAATCAAATTTTTAGTGCACATAAAGAATCTAAGCACAGATATATGGGCCAACATAAAGACTAGTGTTGTGAGGGTGGCGGAAGAAACTTCAAGCCGCTATACTGACAATTTATTAAATGAAGTGAGGGTGGCAGAAGAAACTTCAGGCCGCCCGCGCAGACGATGCCGCGATCCACCAGTTGGCTCGTGACCACGGCTGTTGCAACGCAGCCGAAACGTCGAGCAGTGAGTAGCATTTACTCATATTAATATTTCGTGTTTAGACCCGTCATGTCTATTTCTCATTGTAATGCAACGCGAAAGTTTAAAATCTCATACAACATAAAGACGTTACGTTGAGAGTTTCATAACATTATGTACGGTGAGACTACATTATGTATGAAGGACGCTGAAAAATAGCCTGTTGATGTTTATAAGCCCTTAAAAGCTGGTAATATTGTCGTAAAGCGCTTATGTATAAATAACGGCACCTATTCGCCATGTGGGTATTACAGTGAATTATGATTACTTACGTTTCATAAATAAGTATATGATTACGTTTGATAGAAGCTTGTCATTATGCCGTTAAATACAAGTTCTTTAAATCGCTTTCTTTAGTCGGCCTGTTATCAACTGAGTCTTGTCAGTTTCACACTTATATGTGTCACGCTTGCACTTAGGCTCAGTATTTTCATGGATATTAGTGGTAAAGTTACGTTACCAGCGGTTGAATATTTACGATTGTGTGTGTTTTGAAGAAACAATACTTTAACCAAATGCTAGAATGGCTATTTTAATGACCACTAGTTAAGGGTTTATTGGTTCAAAACACACACAATCGTCAATATTCAACCGCTGGTAACGTTACTTTACCATTACTACCTACGGATCAAAAAACTGGTAGCGGTAAATGTGCGTTGAAGTATGAAGTTTCATACAAAGAATACTGAATGAGTTGTATAACTCATATAAGATCAACACCGTATGGTGTTGATCCCGTAATGGGTGGATGAATGTGCTAAAACCTTAATAAAACGGCGCGCTGTATATTTATATACCTTCCTTTGACATGAAAGCTTCAAGACTCAATTGCTAAGACGCCGACTATAAGGTGATCGGATTTGGATGAAGAAATAATATTTAAAAATTGCACAACCTTCCTTCCTAAATAAAAAAAACATAAAACGTTCAATTCTACTGTGAAATTTTAACCTTGATTTTATGGTATGGTTGATCATTTTAATATCAAGCAATATTGTTACTAGTAATGAATCCTTATTTTTACCAAAATCCAGTTTTCAAAAACATCTCAAATAAATACTTTTGCTTTATTTTTTTATAACATTCTCCCTCGTTTTGATTCAATAATTAAACCTCTTAGCTTTCCGATCTGTTCCCTCTTCAGATACTCGAAAGGACGGGGGGTGAGGTCAAATATGTCGGCACCTGACTCGGGAATACGATCACGTCATTATTGAGAGCATATTGAATTTAGCAGGTTAATCTGACAATGTACAGGTTAACTTAATGCTAAACGTTAATTAATATGACGCCTATGGATATATTCGGAGTGTTGTGCTAAGCGTAAGTATAATATCGAAATTAATTAATATTCAAAATTCCAACAATTAATAAAATGGATTTCCTTATCACGAGGGTATAAGACAATTAAACCCGAGTACTCATTTGTTTACATCGCTGTTTAGAAATGTATTTTTGCACATTTTTATTGGTTACGAATTTTGCAAAACGACCATCCTGATATTTAAACCGAACTCAATTGACAGGGCTTGGAACATCTACTGCAAAAAGTGGGTAGGGATACCTGAGACCACCATTTGTCACTTCAGTAAATAATAACCAAATTACTATCCAAGTGAAGGATTTCAAGTAAATTTAAACTGTGTTCATCGAGCCTGGAATACGCGACCTGTTTGGAAATTTTGGCTGCACCGAAAAAGGCAGCAGATCCAATATAAATGCAAATGCCGAAAGACAAACAGATTGCTAGAAATATTAAAGTACAAGAAACCTACTCAGCCACCTGCCCACGAATTTTTTCAGTAAAAAATGGAATCTGTTAACGCTTCTTACTAAATTCTATAGAGGTAGATAGATTATACAACTCTCTTAAAGTACTTTTTTTTAAGAATCAGATGCTGAATCGGGTTCAATCAATTTATTTATTTATTTTATAAAATATGGTGCAACAACAGTATCCGAGTACATAGACAACATTTAGTAACAATTAATTAAAGTATTATTATCTTACAGTTTTGGCATTGGCGTTTCTTTTTCAAATTAACAATATTTTTATAGAATTGGTTTGTATGTGTGTGCGTCATGTCTGTTACATCTTGTATAGTATTAATATATTTAAAAAACTCACGATGAGGTTCTGAAAGTAAATCCATATTTAATAAAGTTTTCGTAATCTAAAGGTTGAACCCATCCCCGAAGTCCCCATTCACCGGAATATTTTGTTTTATTATGATTGATTGACGGCTCACCCTCAGTTATGTTTCTAATGGGTTTTTTGTCTCAACCCCGGGCTTAACTGCTAGCGGTGAAAAGAAATTGCTATTTTTAGAATCGATTTCAAACTCTCTCTGAAGGTTGATTGGCAGAATTCATTTAGGGCCTGTTTGCCAAGTTTTGTCGGTTCTTAGATTCTTAGAACAACCTTTCCATCGAATTGTGCCTAAAATACAAATAATGTTATTAATAAGCAACTTCCACAGACACCGACACAACCTATTTCTGTGTTAAACTAATCAAAATGACCTTCTAAAGTTTTAAAACATGCAGTGCACAGACAGGTGCATAGGTCATTAAATGTTCAAATACCTAAGTAATTAAAATAATTTATGAAATAAACAACTAGGAAAGGAGAAACCCGATTCTGGGCCTGACGGTTACAGGCATAAAACATATACCAAAAGAATAAATATTTTTGCTAGATCACCCTGTTAAAAACTTACCCAAAATGGAAATGGCCAACGGCAAAAATAAACCGATTTTATGTTGTACTCGTATCATTAGTAGGATACGTATCGCACTATTTATGGCCTGTCCTGTCACCTTTGGCTGTATGGATATGTTTAGAGGCCGTTAAACTGATATAAAAATGATCTGTCAACTGTCAATGTCTAAATAATCATAGGGTACAGTCACCGTCAGATATTTTGTAGCAGACAAGATGATCATTAACTTGAAACAGTCAAAATGTCAATAAGTTGCATATATTACAAGTTACCAATAATATCTGAACATTGAATAAATAAAACATAACATAATTATTAAATAATGTTCAGATTTTAATACAATTCTAAAGTTAAGATACAGCGCTTATGATATAAATCTCCTAATTTTAACATTTAAAAAAATCAAAAAATAAACTGAAGTAACTTAAAAATAAAACTAAACAACACAGTGTCAACCTTGGAGAATGCCAGGGGGAAAAGTACCCATCACACTTGCCGCATTACCCCGCTGGATGGCCAGAACCAACTTTTGGATAAGAAATGACCCCGCACGAGGATCGTTGGACCTTACCCTCAAGCGACGACCCACCTCAGCAATGAATTTCTTGGCCTCCGACCCCCAACAGCCCACAGTCTCGACAGCAAAGGGGACGAAATGGTAGGTTGTCTCTAAGGCACTATATTTTGAATGCTTTTTAAGCGCGGCTGTCTCGGCTGCTGCCCCAGGTGCCAATACAGTACGGCCCAAGTGGCATGCCGCAAAGGTGCTTACACAAGTCGCGTCCCACAAAAGACACCTACCCTTTTCCCAAGGTACCAGGGTTAGGCCATCTGGTCTTTTGCCATCAGTACGGCTGAGGCCAGGTGGCTCAAGCACGCAAGGGATGTTTGAAGAAACCAGGGCCCTCCGAATGATGTCATTCAGAGCGTGATGACGAGGAAATCTACCCTCACAACGTCGGCAACTCAATGCATGGTGACCGTCCGCCTCAACCTGAGAGCCGCAAATGCATATATGAGGTTCGCATACATCGCAGCCCAAGCGAAGGGCAACCGCCACCCGCAATGAATCAACATCTAATAAAGTTCCGAGATGAGGTGAGGGTAGAGCCTGCAACCACGCTCCCGACTCCGGCTGTGACACCGCTCGCAGTCTAGCCAAATCTGCCCCAGTGGCACCCTCCAACAGGCGATCCGTCACGCATTTTGCCCCAATATCGTCCCAAGCACGCTGCACCCAAGGACAATCCGGCATATCAACACCCGGATGCAAGGCTGAAAAAGCATCGGAAGCTTCTGAGAGAAAAGGCACAATTACTCGGCTTTTATCTCTGTTAAGGATCTTAGCAACGAGGTCAACCACCGCATGCCCTGACGACAGGAAAGCCGGAAGGCCAAGGTCATTAACACAACGCACGCCCAAACCCCCATAACGGATCGGCAACGCAGCTTGACTCCACTGAACCTGATTAAAAGATACATTCAATATATCCGAAACAGTTGACCTGAGGCACTCATCGAAAGCGGAAATATCAACCGGAAATAACCAGACTGGAGAAGTTCTTAATAAATAGATCAATTTGGGAGCACCAAGACACATTCGTAAGAAGAACAAAGCAACATGCGGGTTAATAAATTTAAGGCGCTCACTGACCAACTCAAGACCATGTCTTTGTTTTTCAACAGCTCCTGGAATTCCAGCGTCAAAAATAGGGGCCCCCAAAAGATCAAATGTAGCCTGTGACAGCATTCTCAGCCCAGGCAGGACAGTAAAGAAACTCTGAAACCGAGAAACAACACTCTCACTGCACGGATAAAATTCACATTTTGAAGAATTGACCTCCAACCCCAAATCTTTGAGACGAGGAATCAAAGCGAGTAAATCTTGCTTTACTATCTCCGGATCACCACCAAGCGTACCGTCGTCAAGGTACCATACGTTTAGCGGAGACTGAATATTGACTATGGCCTTATGAATAGCAAGACTAAAAAGAAAAGGGCCAAGGGGGTCACCCTGTTGAACACCTACCTGTGACAGTATTAGATTTTCTTTAAAAAATAAATTGGAACTGGTACTGTACACTTGGTCGAGAAAAGGATACAGCGCAGGTATATTATCTTTGACCTCACTGAGCAAAACATCCCTCTCCAAAGAATTAAATTCGTTTTTTATATCTAATTTGATAACAATACAATCTGCATTATTAGAGTCCATCACAAACGATCGTGTGGCGTGAATTGCCCCTTCGCAACCCAGGCCAGTTCCGAACCCTATCTGATGCGGCTGCAAGTGCTCAGCCATACTTTCTTTAACAGCATAACACATAGAAGCTTGTATTGTATGGAACTAATTGATATTTTTTAACTGTTCAAAAGTATTTGGTCACCTTGTCTGCTACAAAATATCTGACGGTGACTGTACATAACCTTAAATATTTTCAGTAAATTATTTTACTGATTTGGCCACTGAAAATTGTAGTGAAAATGGGCCTCGTGAGAAAACTATAGTAGACCTAAATATAGGCCAAGTTACAGCTTTGTAACGCAGGCCCAAGTTTCTATGGGAACCGGATTTCTCCTTTCGATTTTGAACACATTTGCTTCATTTACAAGCATTCAAATGGAAATAAACCTTTAAACTCGGTAATAACAAGGAAAATTATGACTTCGGTGCAAGCGCCTCGCTAACCAGGAAACACAATATAAATTTTCACTTTGAATTTGTGTAATTTCTTAACTAGTTCGAACGCAGTAAATCTGTCGCTGCAAAGTTTCCAGGTGTCGGCAGGAGGGGAAGAGGGGAGGAGGGGGGTAGGGTAGTCCAGGGAAATCTGCGAAGTCGAATTCTGTTGTCAACAAACAATGAAACCAACTACAGTCGCATGCACTGACACACGTAGAGTATAACGTCAAGACGAAGAATAGACTAGATTGTTTTAGTTTATTCGCTATCCTTAAGAGGGTTATAAATACAAAAGTTTGTACCTATATTAATTCCGTTTTCACTAAAATGGCGTGCTGATCGCATTTGAATCATTCAAAAGAAGAGGACTATTAAACCATCAAAACGGACATAGGTTACTTAGTTTCCATCAAAAATCACCAAATCCATAATAGCGCATAAGATATTTGGTATAAAACCTCTACTTAAAATATTATATATCCCTCAAAGCCCTTACGTAAAACCTCGTAAAATACCAATATCGATTAGCAGCAGATGTAATTACAAGCCAAATGTTTAAGGTTTCCAAAGGACCGAAGTGGGAAACCTACGAGAATTTCTATAGGAAAACTCCAAGCAATTATGATGAACTCCAACGTCACATGTATTATAATACTATTCCAAAGTTATTTCAAGACCCCAAAATCTCGTTTGATTAATTCTCGTGTTTCAATGAATGGTGGCGTAACTAACTCATTAATTCACAAAGAAAAGTTATTTTGGCTTAGGCAAAAGCTCGTGTAGATTTGATTTTCTAGCTAAATAAGGGGAGTCGTGTTAATTTTACTTTCGTTTTACACACTTGCTGCTTGAGGTGCTCATAGCGCAGAGGTGGCAGCGCTTTGGTAGTAATACCGAAGTTAAGCAACTTACGGCACTGTCGATGTTTGGATGGGTGACCATTCCGACCATATAAGTGACGTATATCACGAGTATCTCCGTGCTTCGAAAAGCACGTTAGGCAGTTGGTCCCGGCTTATATCAGTCGATATTAGTCGTTAAGCCTAATCAGAGGCCCTATGGGCGGCTTGATAAAATCTGACAGCAGGGTTAGTCATTTGCAAACACCCCTCCGCCAATCCGCACTGAGCCTGCGTGGTGGAGTATGGCTCATATTACCTCACATTTAAGGTAGGGCCTTTGCCCAGCAGTGGGATTCTAACAGGATAACTTAACTTTTTATACACACTTACAGTAATTGAGTACTTATACCTATGCCCTCGATACACCAATGAACTCTTATACTCTGTAGACTTTTGAAACTAAATGAACTTGTATTTTTTTACTCACACGCCTACTTTATAAACTATCTTTTACTGGTTACATTGGTTCTGTAAATTGAATATTATGTATTCTGGCAAATAAACAATTGTATTTGTATTTGTATTACACTACCGTCTATAGCATAGCTGCTGTCATTGTGCCATTTCTGTGAAGGTGGTAGCCACCATGTCGGAAAACAAACCTTGTTTGTCTTGCTAGGTAAGACGTTTTACCTAGACACGCTTTTATTTATTTATTTTCTTTATTAAGGAAACAACAGCTTTCCAATACTTCTTAAGGAGTAAATATTAAAATAATTACACACTAGTCTTATGCGTTTCCACTGCTGGATTTTACAAGATAAGTCAAATAGACAATTCAAAGAGAGAAAAAAAATAACAATCATGCTATAGAAAAATAACACATGCACGTTCGGACAACAGCACGTCAGGTAATCACTGCGGTATCTTATGTATAGTTGTAATATGAGCTAGCTTTCAACAAAAATGTATAGCCCGACGCGCCGGCGCCCGCACAGCATCCAAAGCAACACAGCACTTATAAACAATAAATTATTTCATAACATACAACACATTCGTTTTTAAGAGAAGACGAAATCGTGTCAACTTCTCATGAAATATATCTATATGTATGAAGCTTGAGTTGTACTAGCTTGTTGCTCTGACAATAAAATGTTAAATTTTGTGCAACGCTTTACTGTAATCTATAAAAAGTGATGCAACCTCCTCTTGTTATAACAGTTATGTTTATCTGTTACATATAAGTATATGTCCCACAGTTTCAGATTAACACTGACCAAAGCCAAGCTAGTAGCAACTACGATTTATGGTTACGGAGAGCTTTTAGGATTCCTGAACAGTTACGTTTGTTACATCCTAATATAGATTAGAACGCTCCACGTCACAACAATAACTTAGAACTGAAAACCAGCTATAATACACTTTAGTGATAAGCGGCTAATTAACTCGGTTTCTTAGAAAAAAATTTGAAGTCATAGGTAATTTTAAGAATAAAATTATGCTTCGAAAATAACGGTACCTGAAAATGTTAAATAAATAAGACTTTAAATTCGCACAAGCCTGCCGTTGTTTACCGTCCAAACCAGCGGCAGTGAACAAATAATTGTCATGATTTTTAATTAAAAATGTAATATTTGTCATATTTTTGAATAGTAGTAGTTATTTTTATTTAATATTGGCAACACTGCTCAGCCCCGCCAGGCGTACTGGGGTTGAGTGGTGGGGGCCGAATCAACGGAGCGATGGAAGCGGGATGCTCTGGCAGTTCTCGTCCGATCATCGCGAAGTGAAGTGTTGTCCGTTATTTAGCGAAGCACTGACCTTACTTGTAGCGAAAATGATTATTGTGAAATTATTGAATAAAGGTTTGTTATTACTACGACTGGAGTTTTCTTGAAACTTCAGAAGCGGGATAAACCAAGGTATGTACGCTCACATCTTTTGAAACGTTAAAATGAAGGAAGTTTTCAAGCAGTTATTTTAAAGCGATATTTTCATGAATTATAAGAAAATGATTTGAGTATCGAGTCAAATGAAGACTGATTTCATACGATGCCGAATTGGCGAACGAGGTGTCTATTTTATGCATGTGGTCGAGGCGACTCTTCGACCATGCATTTGTAACACCTCTTACGCTCATTATACGTGGTCGAGGCTACTCTTCGATCGTATATAAGTTTGGCTCGTTTGAACATTGAGAAACAGTGAGACACGCAGATAAGCTACGAATTACTGAGGAAATAACTGCTTGCTTACTATTTTACCTTGATTTTAATAAATAACTATATGATGTTATATCTTACAATCTTTATCGATATTTTAAGAAAGATTCACTCTAAATACAAATGGATTATCAAATGGATGAGTAAACTATTTTTGTTTACTCGATTACTATGAGTGAACCGTGTGGGTTCGCTGGAAAAGTAAACTATGTTTGTTTATTAAATATGAAATGAAAGTAAATGTGAAATAAAATGAAATTTGTAATTTATTTGCGTGAGAAAACTGTCACATTTTTGGTGGGATTCAGATACAGTTAAGTTCTTTTTTTTACAAACTATTCAAAAATAGCATGCAAATAATACGGTAGATTCACAATAAATAAAGTAGCAGAATATCACTTTTCATTCCTAGATCACTGTAAATGAACCATGTAGGTTCGCTGGATGATTAAACTTTGTATGTTTGCAGGATTATTATGAGTGAACCATGTAGGTTCGCTGGATGATTAAACTTTGTATGTTTGCAGGATTATTATGAGTGAACCATGTAGGTTCGCTGGATGATTAAACTTTGTATGTTTGCAGGATTATTATGAGTGAACCATGTAGGTTCGCTGGATGATTAAACTTTGTATGTTTGCAGGATTATTATGAGTGAACCATGTAGGTTCGCTGGATGATTAAACTTTGTATGTTCGCAGGATTATTATGAGTGAACCATGTTGGTTCACTGAATTGTAACTACATTGTACTAAATGGTAACAGTCTGGTCTTGATGGACTCCACTGTATTTTTGGGCATTGCACTTGACTCAGGATTACAGTGGAGACCTCATATTGAAGCCCTAGCTGTGGGGCTGGGCTCAGCTGCCTTTGCAGTTGGAAGGATTGGGTACCTGACTGATGTTGAAACGGCGAGGCTTGTATGTTTTGGTTGCTTCCACAGTATTGTGTCTTGCGGTCTTCTCTTGTGGGGTTCTGCTACGGACATTGAAACCATATTTATTTTGCGGAAAGGAGCCATTCGTGCTATTTATGGACTTGGTCCTCGTGACTCCCTGAGAGAGGTCTTTGGGAGGATCAACATGTTAACTGTGGCTTCTCAATACATTTTTGATAGTGTAATGTACGTCCGTAAAAATTTGGATGATTTCATGAAGAGGGGCGACATTCGCCCAAATAGCACGGGAAGTGAGCGCAAGCTTGTCGTTCCTAACTTCAGATTGGTTAGGGCTAGTGATTCGTTTATGGGAAATTGTATGGAATTCTTTAATAATGTGCCACGCAGTCTTGTCGAGTTGCCGGTTGATGAATTTAAGAAGCACGTTGGAAGCGCGCTTATGTCTGAGGGCTATTGTGGGGTTCGGGACTATCTGGGCGACGCGAATGTGTGGTCCGTCCGGCCTGCACCGACTGATGTACTTGCCTTTGGTGGTTTCGATTTTACGGCGGCTGGTGGTGGCTGGGTTTGTTCCGGCGTTTCTTCTCGGCACTTGCCTAGTTGTCTGTGTTCTGTCTCGAAGCGCTGGTAGGGCCCAAAAGATAAGGAGACATGTTTCGGCCCTTTCAGGGCACATTTATTTTTATTTTTTTTCACTGTATATTTTGACGTTCATAAGTGTCATTTCATGACCTAAATTGAAATAAAGATTTTGAATTTGAATTTTGAATTGAATTAGAATAATTAAACTTTGTATGGTTGCAGGATTATTATGTAGGTTTGCTGGATGACTAAACTATGTATGTTTACTGGATTACTATGAGTGAACTTGGAGGTTCGCTGGATGAATAAACTATGTATGTTTACTGGATTACTATGAGTGAACTTGGAGGTTCGCTGGATGAGTAAACTATGTTTGTTTACTGGATAACTATGAGTGAACTTGGAGGTTCGCTGGATGAGTAAACTATGTATGTTTACTGGATTACTATGAGTGAGCTATGGAGATTCGCTGGGTCAGTAAATAGTTTATTTATATTTATTAATTATGGAAACACAAACGAAATAAATATTAAGTCGAAATATACGAGTAAGTTACATTGGTATAATATCACGTTAAGTTTGCATTCCGATAATAGCTAAACGCACCATTTTTATTTGGTAGTTGTTTACAAGAAAACCAAAATACTAACATATGCTGTAACTATGCAAGTTTAATGAGAAATACGGATTAAATAAATTATATAGTGTTACTATCGAACTAGTTAAGCTTAAAGTTACATAATATTATTTAGAAAAGAATTGAATATCCAAAAATGAAATGAACAGCAAAGGTCACACACAATCACTTTTTGGGAAACTTGAACTTGACCTGATGATCCCTTATAGGTTGACAACACTATATTTATTGAAATGATTAATAATGTTCGCTGGATTTTACAATGATTTAGTCAACTATTATGGTCACTAGACTACACATTAATATATATACAAAATATATTGCTGATTTACTAAGTTTGGAATTACCCATGATTTGAGTTTATTTTTGATTAGTAACCGTCTTAAGAAGTTTTAACAATTGATACAGTTCATAGTCAACGAAGTCAATGAAGTTCGTTAAATTCAGCTGTTTGTATACTGTTTAAATCAAACACAGTAGGCATAGAGTGGGTAACTACTCAGAGGAATTTATTTGGATTTCAGGATGCCTCGTTAAGATGATGATTGGAAAACGCCGCGCTCAATATGACCAAGGAGGAGGCAACGGATGAGGAGGAGTCCTTCAACATCGTCTTCATCGAGTGAAGGAAGGAAAGAACAAGGAAGTCACGTAAGCAGTCTAGAAAAATGGGAGTCCGGTTCGGTGAAGGATCGGGAATAGGAGTAATACAAATATATCTAACGAAAATAGCGGTTTGACATGTTTTAACTGTGGCTGACATGGACATAGGTTTAAAAATCTTTATTCTCATACGAAATGACTGACATACGAATTTCATTTATGAGTTGAGAAAAAAAAATCTTATGTAATTAGCCGGTATTCGACTCTAAATACATTTTTAGCTTATTTTTAATATGTTCATACTTTCACACTCTTTTATGGGGTTTGGTAGTGTATTGAATAGCTGTGCTCCCTGAAACAAAATAGTGTTATTTCCATAGTTAGTTCTAGGCGCGGATAGTCCTTTCGCTGATATACCTTTTACGAATGCCCGAATAAGTACTTTAGTGAACATCCAGGTCTCAGTCCCACACGTGAGCATAGAAGAATTCACTGATTATAGATTCTGGGTTTTGATCAGCTGGGTTTTCCTTTTTGAAAGCGAAGTCAAGTTTAGAATAAACCGCCGACATATGTTTTATTTGCTTATGAAGTACCTTTATTTGATTATCTTTGCCCATGCGGATTTCCTGTTCCAAGTACACGTACCTTGTCTACCTATCCCATGGTGTTTTGATTAATGGTTATATTGATGTTGTTACCATCTTCTAAGTTCTTATTCAAACCAACTTCCCCCTAGAGGCTTCACTTAGTTCCTGCATCATTATTTGCAGTTATTAGGGATTGTCTGTCAGTGGAACTATGATTATCTATGAACCTAAAGTTACTCATTTAAAGTCCTCCCGTTTTTCCCAGTACAGTTTTTAAATACGTCTGCTGGAACAAGGGTTAATTGCCCTGCGTAGCATTTTCGTATAAATTTTTGATTAGATTTACATATTAACGATCTATTCCAGAGTTATGTAATGCCTGGAAAGCGGTCCACGATTCTTCACTATCAAATGACTTATTAGGGTCGGTAAATCGATGAAGGCATCTGGTATTCGGTTACTATTTCGATAACTGTTGCATCGTCAAAATGTGATCCATGGTACAGATTAAAAACCGAACATCTTCGATAGGTTGATAAAAGAATCAAACTTGTTGGTGAGGCAAATAGTGCCAAAAATTTTACATGAGTTTTAGTTCAGTTATTATTTATTAGCATAGTTGCGCTTAGTTAAGGAAGTCAACTTGATGAGCGGTAATTGCTTAAATTCGCTTTGTTACCTTTTTTTTAATAGCGATATGATATTAGAACATTCCCATTCTTTAGACATCTTCCCATATTGAAGAATTGACAGTTAGCCCTTGTAAGGAAGGGCTAGCAATAGTTATATATATATTTTTATTGTGAAGACCACAGCTCTTAATGATGATAACATAAAATACAAAGACAAAAGACAAACTGACGGATTGCTGTGGTCGATTATGTTAGTAATTCTTGACGGTTCTGGTAGGGGCCAAAGTTAGGGGTCTATTCCAATGTGATTACAGTAATTTGGCGAAGTTGCAGTCCTAGTGAGGAAGAGACGTTAAACGTGCTATTGCAGGATAGTTAGGGCAGGATTGGGAAACGAATTCATATTGATTTAGTTTTGGTCCGACGCGTGAAATTTTGCTGTTGGGACAGGTTATGTGTGACGCGACTATTTCCTCTATAACATATAAAGAACCTGGGTGACCGGTATTTTATTTAAAATTAAATGTAAAAAGTTTGGATCCATCAGGAACCACGTGTCTTACCCAACTGAACTAACGTTGACCCAACTGAACATTGATAGCCAAATTTACCTTGATATTCAAATGATTTTGTAGCGAGTTTTTAGTGCCTGAAAACACGGTGATAACATCATTTGCTGAAAATGAAACCTATCTATATCGATTTTTGCCTTACAAACCCCCTATTTACAAAATTTCATTACAATAATTGAAGCCATTTCCGATATTTAAAATATGTACAAGAATTGCTCGTTTAAAGTATAAGATAATGTAAAATTGGTATGAGTTATACTATAATGTCAAACTAAACGATTGTTTAGCTCTCAGTTAACATAAAGTATTATGATAAGAACAGTAAATGCAGGACTATTATACAATATTTCTATTGTATAATAATTATTTATACACTATCGCATCAGACCGAATGTCATGATTTAAACAGTCAGGCACCGGGATTTCAGTTGAATGTTGTTGCGTCCCAGATAACGTCGTTGGGGTTTGAGATATATATTAATGTACAAGATAGTTTTAAGAAAACTTTGTTATTACTGTACATGTTCTTCATTAGTAATTATTAAACTAGATGTATGTCGCAAACATTCTTATTAGTTATAGGTATTATAAGTTTCAACTTATTTTGTAAATTGATTACTGATAAGATTAAATTTAATGTGAGGATAAACTGAGCAACAGCCTTGTCAATTAGGTATTGTTATGACCCGTGCGCCGGGAGGCTGCACGTTGTAGGATGGCCGAATGTCATGATTTTTAATTAAAAATGTAATATTTGTCATATTTTTGAATAGTAGTAGTTATTTTTATTTAATATTGGCAACACTGCTCAGCCCCGCCAGGCGTAGTGGGGTTGAGTGGTGGGGGCCGAGTCAACGGAGCGATGGAAGCGGGATGCTCTGGCAGTTCTCGTCCGATCATCGCGAAGTGAAGTGTTGTCCGTTATTTAGCGAAGCACTGACCTTACTTGTAGCGAAAATGATTATTGTGAAATTATTGAATAAAGGTTTGTTATTACTACGACTGGAGTTTTCTTGAAATAATGTAATTTCGGGAAACAATTAACTCAGTTCCTATTGAATTCGCGACTTTGTGCGGGGCAGCCTCAGCGCTAACCACGACAGGGGTTTTACCTAACTGGATCGCATCCTCGTGACACTACGAGTATTTATAAAGCGGTTTACATTTAAATTCATAATGCGCATAGCAAAAATACCTATTACAGTTACCTAATAGTGACACTATTAGGTAGCTAATACGTTACCTAATGATTACTTATAATCTGAACATATAATATAAAAATTATAAATGAACGAACAGGCTTCTTGTGAATACCTTATTCATCAATCGCTTCCATCCGTGTCATGTTGCTTTAGTCTCAAGTCAAAAGGAAACTAACCAACTTCCTAACCACCATTGTATTGGCCTATAAAATGTTATTGGAGACACGTGAATGTTTTATGTTGTGATTACAACACATCGTGTCCGTTTGTAAGTTACAGTACTACCTGGCGTACACGCGTCATCGCAATCGTACACACATGAAAACCTACAATACAACTGCACACGTGTACGCTTCGTTTATTCCAAGTGTGGCTTTACACGCTGAAATATTATTGTGACTTGTCACAATACTTACGATCATTTGCCCAATGACATTTTATTTTTATACTACTTTTTAATGCGTATGGTATATTTAATTAAATGTTAAAATAAACAACCGTGGATTAAAATTAAAAAAGTGCTTTAATTTCATATCAAAATAAATAAGGTCGCCGTGTAATGTGAGTTTTTAATTAGTAATTTGGTAATTTCAAATGCAAATTATGTCCCTGTTTCTATTCATTGCAAACTAAAGAATCACTCTCATTCCCACATTAATACCAGGATTATTTGAATCATTTAAAACTCTAAAATGAAATAACATAATTAAAGTAGTAGTAAAAGTTGGTGCTCAAATCCTTGCTAATATTCGAAATCAATTTCCCAATTAACATATTCGTAATTATGCGTACAATCGATAGTTTGTTTACTGATTCGCAATAAATTAGACATTATATCAACAAATCACCTCGCAGCTGTGTTGCTGATTGCAATTTAGATAGCTTGTTCTAGCATTCCATCAAAATAGCACATAAAATGAGTGCTCTGTATGTTGGATACAATTCACAAATAAAATAATGCCTGTTGGTTTCATAATTTCGCAAATCGATTTTTGAAAGAAATGTGTTCTCCTATAATATGTCGTCGTAATGCGTCTTTATCAAAAAAAAAACAAGTTAAACAAAAAAAAATTGTCGGCATTACCACTAGCGGCGATCTTTACCACACCTTTATGTTTAGGTTAATGAATAAATAAATAATTTAAAGGGGAAGTCTCGTATACAAGATGTCTCAAAAAGGGCGTACGCGATAGAGGATAGGTACTTGAGGCCTATCGATTTGACCCATTTTCAGCTAATTAATCAGTTCTTGAGTTCTTTCGTTTCGACTGTTTGGGACACCGTGTTTGAACATAGGACGTATAAACGTAAGCTTTAAAAATACTATTATTCATAATATTTACGTTTCTGGTCAGAAACATTTATTTACACATATGAGCGCTGTATGTTTGTAGTTCAATTAGTCCGACAAAGTCAATTTGAGCGCAAACACGCGACCTGCCCCCCACATTACGCGCTAATGAGCGCCGGCGGTAATTAACGCGCAGCGCGAACAAAAACGGTCGCGCGTAGCGAGAGATCGCGCGATTGACCGTGTCAAAGTTTGCAGGAGACTCTGTTATGAGATTACTTCGTTTTCCATTTGTAATCTACGTTTTTTTGGTATCTTTAATTTTGTAAGTAGCCAGCACGTTTAAAGTTTTCACACCTAGTACCTAAAATATGGAGGAAAATAATGGAAGTTTTTTCAAATCACTTCGTTGTATTGTCAACGTCTGCTCAAGAACGCGTAGAGAAAGACAAATTCATACTCAACATGTCACTTTATATAGGTACAATAGAAATTAAAATAAAATAAAATTAACTTAATTTGTTTGTATAAAACATGGATGGCATTGAAATATATTTATTCGAAATATAAAACACATGTTAGTTACACCACATAAAACTCGAGAAAAGGTGGTAACATTTTTAGGATTTTTACTTTGTTGGATTTGTGTGAGCCTGGAATACGTAAATATTTATAACTCTGGGCTTGAGCGGAGGCCGGAGGTGAAATGAAGTTTGCTGAAGTACACTCTAGTACTAAGAGGGATCAACACAGTTGTAATGCTTACCTAATATCTAGCCATTTTGATTGTCTGAGTAACTTTTTTCCAATTTGAATGATTGATTTAAATAGGCTATCGGCTTTCGTTACACGTAAGCATAAAATTAATAGAGCTAAAAATATACTTCTCACTGCGGCAAACAAATAAATAAATGTATTTCGAAGAATGCGTTTCCGTGAGTCCACATTTCATAGTTATTGCTGACTAAGAGCATTCAAATCGCGTTGTCTTGGCACGCGCGCCTTTACAGATTTATTTATGTTAACTCATTTTGGCCGAGGCCGGCAGAGAAAAAGGCTTTTATCAAAAGTTTAATCTACCGAACAGTTACGACAACTTTGACCATGACTTTTTACACCTACCTATATAAAGGAAGAGTGCACGGACGGGTCTTTTAAATGAGAACATACTTACTCGATTTAAGTCATGATCAAAATTTGATCATATTTCCCCATTATTCATGAGAATCATAAATATATCAAAGTATACTCAAGTCGCTCTTCCTAAATTAACATAGTCGTGGCGATTGAAAAGCCATCCCTCTGTTTTGCATTGAATAAATCATACAAATCCTAAGCGACGCGCTGAAACCATATTCTAATTTGTCTCGTTAGAAGGCTAATGCACGGCTCTCCATGCCACCCGATAGCCCGGCTCCGTACCAATTCGCACCGCACCGCTCCGCACCGCTCCGCACCGCTCCGCACCGCTCCGCACCGCTCCGCACCGCTCCGCACCGCTCCGGTCCGCTCCGCACCGCTCCGGTCCGCTTAGCTTCGCTTCGACCCGCGAGACGGACTCGCATTTGTACGAGCCAAATTGGAATTTCAAATAAGTTGAAAGTACCCGAGACGCGGGAGGCGATGTTTTAGCCAAACTTGATACGTGCAAATGTATTACTTTCCCCGCCACGCTCTCAACTCTGCGCGTTAACAGAAAAATATTAAATGGCTGCGAAAACCTGAGCTCTTTTCTCGAGTTTCATTGGCAAAGTTTTTCGATTTTGCATTACAGCGGAAAGTTGGCGTTACAGCACATACTCGTAAGAATTTAGGTGGGTGACAAATATATTCGCAAACTAAACCAAAACCAGACCTCTAGCCAATGTCATACGTATAAGACGAGAATGAAAATAAAAAGTATCCTAAGAAATATTTGTAATAAAGAACTAGAATTCTAAATTCTTATTGAAAGGCAATAAAAGTAAACAGGTCACGCTCTGATTGAGCGTAATTGAAGCGAGCTAGCCGATGCGGGCGCGGCTGATCGCTCGGATCGCTCAACTCGCTCTAATTAAGCGAGCGCCGGCGCCGATGGCCGACGCCTCGGAAAGACGCGCCTTTGTGTTGAGGCCACTTTCAAAGCAACACTTATTCTAACCTCATAACTGCAGCTGCGAGAAAACTCCTCAACCATTTGTATTGGCTTTGAATTTGTTGTTAATTGACTTGTCCGACTGTCTGAATTGCTTTTCACTAAGCAAATTTCCAACGAATATAATGTTGTTTATTTTTATACGGCTCACGATAAATGATTGTTGTGATTTTCAATCGCTGTGTAGTTATTGTTTTATGCAAGCGTCTTGAACTTAAAGTTAACATTAAAAATAAAGTAAACGTTTTTTTATTGTTTTATACTTTCATGGTCACTAACATTAGAAAAGTTAGATACGGGATTGCTACCATGTACCTTATTATTTATAAGCTTCCGATATTTCGGCACTGTTGCAAGCGCCATGATCACGGAGTAACTGAAGAGAACTTGCGGGTGGGTTGTTATTGGCAGACATATCGGTCTACCCTCCTTCGAAGTCGTTTATTCCGCTCGCCGCCGGTACCATTGTCCACCAACTCACTATTTTCTCGCATCTGTTCTCGACACGCAACACTGACAGTATCTGTTCGCGAAACGGCACTATTTTTATTTACACGGTTTTTACACATTCGAACCACTGGATTCCAGACACTTGACAATTTAAACCCGTCCTCACGATTGAAATTTTTGTATTTAGTTATTTCAATCGCTTCCCTTACCAATCTTGATATGTAGTGATCATGGCGCTTGCAACGGTGCCGAAATATCGGAAGCTCATAAATAATAAGGTACATGGTAGCAATCCCGTATCTAACTATTCTAACGTTTTTTTAGCTAGTTCATTTATTTATGTTGTTCTAGCCTGAGTGAATTTTATTTTGTTCAATGCCATGGCCACTTTTTAATATACTTGGACTTGGAAATCTTTTTGATACTGTTTATCTAGTTAATATAGTTGGTTACTATGAAATCAAATGAAGTATAAGGTTTTGGCATAAGAAGACTCTAGTTATAAGAAGCTTTAGTAGAACAAATATCAATGAACTATCAAATACCAATATATATCCAATTTCTTCTATTAAATAGTGTATCTTTCAATCGTCTTTTTGGCAGCCAATCTCAAGCCCCCAATACCTATTGTGCGGCGCTTAGATTCTAATCAAAAGCCCAGGTTCGATTGAAGCCTAGACCCCAGTAATATCGTGTAATTGTGAAGTTCAGCTCTCGAGAGCAATGATTAGACGAGTGAAGCGATCAGAGCAACCGCTAGTAATTGAAAACACGTCCCATTTGGAGTTTAATATACGCTGACAACTCCATTCAGTTTTATATGAAATGTGGAGAGGATGAAAAAAGTTAAAATGAATTAACAAGATAACTTACTTGTTCATTTTAAAAATGTTTCTAATATGATCGAGTATAAATCTGCTTCATTATATTTCTTTCAATTAATATCGCTTCATAATATATCAAATGTTAATGAAGATATCAAATGTTCTGCAGTTTATTTTTATTCATAAACAAGTTATAAATTGAAATATTAATATCGATATTTAATACACTGTTTAGTTAAACGACAAAATATGTTAAATTATTCTTGAACTTTTAATCCCATATTGATCATTGACAGCAACTCGACTCTAGCTTCGATTTCCGTTCTTACTAAATAAAACTCCCCTAACTCTACATTCTATGGTAAATAGAAAATAATTATTACATATGATTAAAGTTGGAGTTCACACGAGGTAAAGCTCTTTGTACTGATAATTGGTTATGTGACGCAACAATGTCAGACAAGGAATCGAACCCTGTGTCTTCCGCTCTTAGACTTGTTTCAAGTACCCGTGTGTCATGATTCAATGATATCGATATGATTTGAAAAACTACTGTGAAAGGTGTGTTCATATTATTTACTTGGTAAATTAGCAACACAGCACCAACATGGTGGCAGACAAGGTCCTTGATGTTTCTTAGGGTATAATCATCGCTGTTAATAACGTCTTGTCATGGCATGTGCTGATTATATCGAAATTTTGTTCGCCAGCTCCCTAACTATAACAGGTATCTTTGTAGTATTTATCAAAATCAAAATCAAAATTATTTATTTGCCATTAAATAGGGTATATACAAAAGCAGATGTTAAGAGTTGTGTTCCTTAAGCCTATTTAGCTATTTTAACACGTTTCGGGACACTGTTCCAGACACAATAGATGTTTTATTGTTTTCACGCCTGTAGGCGTTCACTGTCCCGGAACGTGTTAACGGCGCGCGGTATTACGTGTTATGACGTCACTTAGTAACAAGCTCGTAGCGGCTAGGTAGTAAGAAGTATTCAGTTTGTTATCTCGATGTTACAAACACAATCCAATTAATTAAATTGTCATTTGTGTACTACACAACAAACACGCAAGGCAGTTTGTGGTGAGCTAATGGCCAGTAAAGTCCATTCATCTTTGCTAGTTAAACATTGTAAAGAATCTAAGTTATTCCTTTTTAGCGAAATTATTATATTTCAAACAATATGATTACAAAACTTACTACATAAATAGCTAATTTATCGTTCAACACTGAGATCTCTTTAAATTAAATAGTAAAATTATTTTAATTTCTGATATTCTTAAGTTACAAAAGATTGTTTACATTGTTTAACTAGTGAAGATGAATGGAGTTAACACGTTCCGGGACAGTGCCCGCCTACAGGCGTGAAAACAATAAAACATCTATTGTGTCTGGAGTAGTGTCCCGGAACGTGTTAAGCGTACATACCTGATAGCGTTAACCGGCCGTTCAGAATAAGCACTGACGAAGGTCCATTTGCTTGGTTTCATTGGCTGGCTTGATTGATTAGGGACTCGGAGTTTCTCGGTTGAAGAAATAATTCCAGTAATATGCTCAATCGATTTTCAGGATTGTCCTAAGAGGCTCTCCACTTCCCTAGTAGCTCAACTGGTGTTGCTTCCTTATTGCAACGTCGCTTAGCGCTAGCAACCTTTTAAGACGACCATCGACAAAGTGTTCAGTTTACCCCTGCCATTTATCCGAGCACTGAGAATAGGATTTGCGAAGTCTAAATATTTTCAAACATTGCTAGTCACTGTCAGTATTTATTAACAAACTATATCTTACCAAATTACCTTAAAGCTTAAAGTCGGCAGTACACAATATGTTTTTGTCGTGAATAAGCAATTATAGCATCATAAAGACTTAATTAGGGTTCCGTACGCGAGGTTATTATGTTAACGATCTTATTAGTTAGACAAGCGCTGCAACGCATCCGTTCAGTTAAAAGTATGTAAGTATTTCAACAATATTAAACTGTATGAAGAATTCCTTTTATACTATTAGGCTAATTAAGCCATGGAATAAGAATATTCATCATCTTCAACACACTGAGTTATCTCTAATGATACGTTATTGAGTAGAAAGGTAGATATTTGTTATTGAACAAATTAATATATATTTAACAGACAGAAAGAAAACAAAACAATAAATAAATATGTGTACAATTTCGGCATTATTGTCGCTGTGATTGAATTTAAACACTCAATAAAATTTCGAACTCCCTTCTGTTCATGTAATTTTTTAGGAATCAGCAGATCTCAAACGTATCTGGCTACAATGCCACCTATCATATATTTTGTGAACTACTTAGTTATTTTACCTCGCAACTACCGTTAACCGATGGATATTGCCATCTATCGGATTATTGTGTATTTAATGTAGTATTTGTTCGTTCATGTTGTTACCATGGATAAGCACAGTTAGCATTGTGAAGACTGAATTAATGTTTCGAATGGTGGAATATGGTATCGGGTATTAATATTTAAAAAAAGCAAAGAGATAAGACAAAATGTTTTTAAGGCCAGTCCCTTTTCAATCACTCTTGAAACAGCGGACCTGAAAACATCGACATTGAATTAAAAGCCGAGCGATCGGAGCGAACGAAGCGCTAAGTTCGCTCGCTCGACTTTGTTCCTCAGAAGTTGCGCGGCTGCGCGCCACCCGCTGCAATAAAACTGACAACTAATTACTGAACTTGTTTGCTTTAATATCGCGAATTAGATTGCACCCCGGTTCTATTCATGGTTTATTTAATTATTGTTTAATTCGGCGCTCCTGATTATTGCTTTAACCCGAGCAGTTTTATGTTACTCACGATGCATTTCAATAATGATATATAATATTACTATTAATATTTTTCTTCGACCAAAGGCGCAGCGTAGGACGTCCACCGACAAGATGGACAGACGACCTTGTAAAGGTCGCAGGATTACACTGGATGTAGACCGCTCACAACCGGTGGCTGTGGACAACCGTGGGGAAGCCTATGTTCAGCAGTGGACGTCCTTTGGCTGATAATCATGATGATTTTACATAAATGCTAGTTTTTTTTAATATTTAATTAAAACAGTAATAAAATATATTTCAGTGTTTTTTAAACCTGAGATTGTATTGCAGAGTTCTTAGTCAACATCCAATAATTGAATTGAAAAGCATAGTCAAGTCAAACAATTTGCCATCATTTGCTTAGGCAACCTTTTCACACGTTTCATAAATTATCTTATGTCATGATCTTACGTTCTAAATACCTCTGTATTAACAGGTATAATTATATACCACAGTGTCGTTATGAGAAGAAAAAAAATATATATTTTATTTCGGACAGGGTAGGTACATAAAACTGTAAACAAATACAAAAACGATTAAAACAATTATTTCAATAAAATAAAACACAAATTATATTACTCAAATATAATAAAATAATTATAATTATAATACTCAAATTAAATTCAATAAAAGCTAAAGCCTTATGATGGGCCTTTGCCCAGCAGTGGGAAGTTACAGTGGGAAGTTAGTCAACTTTACTTTTACTTTACTTTTTACCAGGTATTATGCAGTAATGTCATGATCTCCTATCGTTCGCCCATTTTAAACAGTGTTGCTAACTTCACTTTTAGAAATGTAATGCATTCTTTCCACTTCTTCAAAACCAACAGGCATTACTAACAATTCAGATAAAACATTATAATATGTTAAGGACACACTTATAATACATAACCATGAGAAAACAAACAAAATAAAGATTAATGTGTTATTTTATGACCTTTCTCAACACCGTACAAATTACGTACACATTACTTGAACTATTGAATACAAGTTGGTTTCTGCTGATGATGACTATTTCAATAATAAAACATTTTGCTGATTGGTTTGATATAAGTATCATCCATCCATTCTTTTCTTCCTCTTTGTCGTAAGCTTTACCTGAAAGCATAGGTATGTGAACTACTTACTTCAACAGTTTCCATCACCGACGCATAGCAATCAGTGCGTAAGGCATTGTGTGCGTATTGCCACTACAAAGGTATGACGACCCTTGGCACTGCGCGTGTTTCTTTGTCTCTTTGTCAGCCTTCATGTGCGTTTAAAAGCACACCGAGTGTGACCTGAG
Organism: Pyrausta aurata; assembly: GCA_963584085.1. Classification (NCBI taxonomy): domain Eukaryota; kingdom Metazoa; phylum Arthropoda; class Insecta; order Lepidoptera; family Crambidae; genus Pyrausta; species Pyrausta aurata. The sequence goes on along the minus strand of OY757253.1, from coordinate 72,716 downwards.
AATATCTTGAAAGAGGTGAACATTCTGACGTTATGCGGGGGTGTTTTTGCAATTAAGTACTCATATGTGTCGTATAAAATGTATAAGAAGTTCATTGTAATTTTAAGTCTTGACACTATAAATACTGTGAAATATGAAACTGTCAAGAGAGTTTTTGAGTAGTTTATTGAATGCGCTAATCTAAGGAATAATTGGACCACATTGGAAAAAAAATATGATAGTCGACTTATTTTTTATGTTAAATAAAATAACGCGCAAAATTAGTGAATTTTTTATTAGAGCTTATTGTTTTATAACTTACGAGTTTAATTACGAAACTTAAGCTATCGTTGTTCACACTATACCCTGTCAGATTGTTAATGATCTAACTAGCGGCCCTAATTAATTAGTTTACCGGTGGTAATCACTTAAACACTTAACCTATTTTGAGGGATACTGATAAAAATTCAACATTCTACCCCGTAATATGGGTTTGTTCAGTATGAAGTAGCTAGCTTCAGTTTCTGAATATTTCCTATGGCTTTTAGGGTAACGTAAGAGGTATCGTTGCTATTTCATTTTACGTACGTAGTTTGTATAACCTTCCCATACTTTTTTACATGATTTTGGAATTCATTTTTTTTATTTCAAATTCTCTGTTACTACAGACTCTTTATAGAGTCACAAATTCCATCATTATTACCAGCAAGTCACGTGTCGTTCTGAGCATAGATCGTACTATAGGCATGCACCCGGATAGCGCAAGAAACAGGGTTCGATTCCTTGTCTGACGCAATTGCTTTTTACAAGTGCAATTTATAATAGAGCGTAATTTTATTTTTGGATGTTCATTCTTAAAATAATTGCATTCTATATTCAATCTCTAAAGAATAAATTAAATGCGTCACTTCAACTAACGTCCGTCCGTTCCGTACTCCAAAACAAAACATACGAGTACGTAAGAAAAACGTTTAGAATTATTCAGACTAACGATGGAGGGCATCCTAATCGACCAATGCCTTTCTCATTTTAAAAATAGTATATTTTCATACAAAGTCAACTAGCTTCTATATGTGAAGACACGTAAATGGTTTTTCAGTAAATAAGTAAAACAAAGGTTTAGTATACTGTAGTATTTCCCTTTTTCATCTATATACCGCGTTTAAAAGTTGCGTCTACGAAATTCTGCAGCTGAATGCCTTCAGTTCATGTTATTCGGTACGTGAGAACGTAGTCAAGCTATAATTGATGTCTTTCAGTGCTAAAATTTTAAAGTTGCAGAAAATTGACTTTATTTCCACTGCAATTTGTTAACAAGCACGAAGGTGGCCTAAGACCGAAGCTCGCTCGGAAAAGTTGGGAACTTAGGCTTACTCGGAAAATGTGATGATAATCACACATATTTCAGAATCTAGCTGTCCCTGTCGCCCATGGCAGCACTACATTGGGTGTGAAAGGAATGGCTGTGTTTGAAAATACGGATAGTCTAACAGATTAAAGCGTCATTTCTTAGCGTGCAATTGGGTAATTTTTCAATTAGGTAACAACTTTCTGCGCGCCGAGTATAGTGGTGTTAGAAACTAAGGGCATGTCTTGAACTTGATTTCTGGAAGCGGTTTTGTTGAGAACACTTTCTGATATTATATGAAATAGTTTTTGTAATGGCCGTTTTATTTCACTTTAGCCACCCGGTCATTTATAAAGAACTACAGAAAGAAAGATACTGACGAATCGAAAAACTGTGGATAAAAAAAGTATAAACAGCCACTTTACAAAAGTATGACGATAAGTGAGAATTAGATCTCATTTTATTGAAACGCGAAAATTTAAAATCACGTATAACGACAAGTCTTACAACTTACAAGACTAAAAACGGTTTATCTAACATGGGCCCATCTCCTGAAAAGTGCAATGCTATTTACTTATGAGCTTTGCTGAAGGTAGCACACTGCCGCTGGTAACTCGCGTGATACTACGAGTATGTGATTATAATTCGAAAGTGGTACGTGCAAACCAATAACTTCGGATTAGAACAAAGAATTATTATCCTTTTGGAATAGAACGACAAGGGCGAGATATCAGTAGGAGAAAGCTGTGTGATAAGAATAGATTCGAGATGCGATGTTGCAGAACCATTTTTGTCGGCTGTCAAACAATTTGGCGGCCCATGGAGGCTCGCTGAAAATTACTTAAATGTTTTTTTTATATTTTCAAATAAAAAAAAAAAAAAAAAACAAGGACAAAAAAAAACAAAAGAAAAAGAAAAAGAATTAGTCTGGCTATTCAAAGGGGAAACGCTGCCAGTATCTTCGGTACCTTGCCTATAGGGACTTCTTTTAATAATATATTTTAGTTTTTAGGTTAATTTTTTTTTCAGTCTTTATATGTTGCATGTCATTGTTTTAATTTCAATATTTTAATAAACATTGGTCTCTTTTTAGGGTTCCGTAGCCGAATGGCAAGAAACGGAACCCTTATAGTTTCGTCAAGTCTGTCTGTCTGTCTGTCTGTCTGTCTGTCTGTCTGTCTGTCTGTCTGTCTGTCTGTCCGTCCGTATGTCACAGCCACTTTATTCTGAAACTATAAGCATCACATAGCTGAAACTTGGTAGGTAGATGTATTTTGTTCACCGCTTTCCGATTCAGATACAAAAAGTAAGAAAAAATAATATTTAAGGGGGGGCTCCCATACATGAAACTAAAACTTAAAATATTTTTTTTACTCAAACCTATGCGTGTGGGGTGTCTATGGATAGGTCTTTCAAAATGATGTTGAGGTTTCTAAAACCATTTTTTCTAAAAGTGTAAGGTTTGAGATATAGACGCTTCCAAAGTGGTAAAATGGGCGTCCCCCCCCCCCTCTAACTTTTGAACTAGGAAAGTGAAAATTTTGAAAAAAATATATGATGTAGATCTCAACAAAAACTTGCAACGAAAATTGGTTTGAAGGAGATCGAACCAGTAGTTTTTGAGATATTGCACATTTTTATCAACCGCAAATATAACTTTGTCTTTCATACAAACACTATGAAAAACAAAGTTATTTTTGCTGTCGCAATATATTGTGATGTTTTCGTTAAGTGAAAGTAAGTGGACCCTGAATTCAGTTAAGGGTGGCACGGAACCCTCAGTGCGCGGGTCCGACACGCACTTAACCGGTTTTTTCAAATTAAATTGTGTATATTTTAGAAAAATTGTGCTTCTGAAACATGATGACTTGATCGGTGATTGATTATTGTTAAATACCGCAAAATAACCCCCTTCCTTAGGTTAAGGGTTATTTAAATGTAAATTGCATATTTTCTGTTGTTTATTTAAATAAAATGTCCATAAAGCAATAGCTTCACCATTACACCTTAAAAACTTTATATTTAGGCAGTAAATTAGTCCAAATCTAAGCCTCTTAACTCGTCAAGTATGTGTGAACGAGACACAATAGAAATTCCATTGTTATGCGACTCTCGAGAGTCGTTTGATCCCTGACTGATTAATTTACGATTTGTATTCGCCAATTCACTTTAAATATTTTGTGCAAAGAAATTGTTTTTCGTTTTAAACTAGGGCTACATGTTCGATATTTTATGTCGACTGTTTATCATGCGGTAAAGTAATAGTTAAACGTAAGAAAATAGGTATTAATCACCTAAACGAAAGGTAATTATCATTTTAAGTTACTACCTTTACTTACTAAAGTTAGTTACTGCCATCCAAAAGCGGTTTCGTTTGACAGCTTTTGCTTGTCGATAAGGACATTCCGATAGGAATATTAATTTTATGGATTATATGCACTCTCAAAGCATTCGAACTGTATTTGTCAGTGCTGTCAAATAGTGTTACTATTACTTTGCAGTTACAAGATTTTTGTACTCACCAGATGGTTGTACTGCCTTGAGTGATATTATGGACCTGTTTTACCATCAACAAAAAAGCTCTTACTTACGAATTTTTTTTTTTTTTTTTTTTTTATTTTTTTTTTTAACTTTTTTCTATCTGCAATCAGCCCCTTTTGGCTTTAATCAGATTTGGTAATCTATGTAATAAGACCGTTGCGAGTGCACACCCAACGATGTGTCATCTCGTATTTTTGGCGTTAACAAAAGCATTGTTTGGTGTGTGCCTCATCATATAGAAGCTAGTTTCTTTCTTTTCAGCCGAGCTATGCAGTCACTCGTGTCCATGAGCTTAGCAGCTAGATGGTTTTGGTGCTTTTTAAGTCTCTGTTTATAGGGCTCTGAAAACCTTTTTATTTCTTCCTTAACAGTAGGTATTTCTAGGTACTCATGCACTTCCGTGTTTCGAATGAACCATGGTGCGTTGGTCAAGATCTTAAGTGCTTTATTTTGAAAGCGCTGAAGGATTTCCACATTCGAATGACTCGCTGATCCCCATATTTGAATACCGTATGTCCATACTGGTTTTATGATGGCTTTGTAAATCAGGACTTTGTTTTCAAGACTGAGTGTTGATTGTCTACCAACTAGCCAGTAAACATCTCTGAGCTTTTTGTTTGCTTGTTCCTTTTTAGCCTCTATATGATCACGCCAGGTTAGTCTTCTGTCTAGGTGAATGCCCAGGTATTTGACTGTTGTGTTTTGTGGTAGGATAGCACCGTTGAGTGTCACAGGTGGGCAGTCTCCTCTCTTTAGAGTGAAAGTTATGTGAACAGATTTTCCTGGACTAGCTCGTATTCTCCATTTTTTCAGCCATAGACCGATCCTGTCTAGGCATCCCTGCAACTTTGAGGTTGCAATATTTGGGTCTTTATTGCAGGAGAGGACTGCAGTGTCATCTGCATACGTCGCGATTACCACCTCCTCCGAGTCAGGTAGGTCAGCGGTATATAGGATGTATAATATTGGACCAAGTACCGAGCCCTGTGGGACTCCCGCTTCAATATGGCCGAAGGAAGAAAGGTGGCCTTCACATTTAACTTGAAACATTCGGTTAACTTACGAATAATGAAAATATAAAACGTCATTTAATATGAAGTATTGTACAAATAATGCTAATGGGAAAGTATTCAGGCATTGTGAAACACCCTGTAAGTGTTTTTTAGTCTCAGTTTAGGTTATAAATGAACAAATTACCTATGTAGTATTTTTTCCTATTGTTTTTCAATTATGTTTCGCTATTACAAATACGATAGCGCGCGATGACTGTCGTATTTGCATTTTCAGAACCACCCTACTGAGGCGCTGGGGTGGTTGCAAAGGTGTCAGCGGGTTGCAAAGGCGCGGGGTGCAAACGAGAAAGCCATCGTGCATTATCGCCTCCTCAAAGGTAACGCAGCAACTCCTCACGGGTCTCACTGCGAGTGAGTTCAGCCTTATTTACCGGTCGTCTTCAATGGGCTTGATTCTAAATATGCAATGAGTAGTACTAAAATAAATGTATATTTCATTTTTATAAGTAAATGAATGAGACCGACTACAATGATTTATAGACGTCATACCGCTGCCAGTCTATGCGACCAAAGAGTAAGGTACATGGTAGCGATCCCGTATTTAACTATTCTAACATCTAAATTGTCAATGGGTTACATCAAACTAAAAAAAAACTGACAAACTAACAGCTGTTTGTTAAGTTTGGCGTTTCTCTTCTCTTTTCATTTATTTACAACTTATGCTTTAGTTGTTGCAGAGTGTTTTTTCAAGTAACAATAGCATGGATAAGTGAAAAGTTTTGAAAACCACTTTTCCAAGGTTTCGTCGTATAAAATATATTTTTTTATTGATTGATAATATTTTTTAAAATTAAAATGCCGAGACATTTGGCCACAATTGCACCTAATGTCAAGTGACTATGTCAATTTCTATAATCCGGATTGTAACAGTAACAATGATCTCGAAGCTTAGGTATATTTCCCTTATCTTGTTCCTAGGCTAGTTTTAATCAATCATTTGTCCAAACTATGGGTTTTAATCGATTTGTAAAGTTAGCTACGGTTAAATTGTTAAATTGATGTTAAATTTATTATAGTTACATTAAAAATCATCTAAGTCACATTTGTAACACTTTTATGACGTAATAAATGACTGATTTGTACGGCTTTTTAGAGACGAGTGGCTCATACATACTAAATTAAATAGATAAATATAGGTATTCGTTATTACTAAGTGTATATTGTAAATCGTAACAGTTACCCTGACTTTAAGAGGTATTTCAACCCTTGCCTACACGTAAGAACGACTTGATAGCATAGCTTAGACAGAAAGAAAGAAAGCACGGTATAACAAGATACAAATTAATAAGATAAATCTTTATTTACCGGAAACAGGGAAACATGGAGTAGTTTGGGGGAAGCCTTTGCCCAGCAGTGGGACTTTAACGGCTAGCAAAAAAAAATTACAACAAGGAACTTCGCGTCTAGCAAAATTCTCTATTAAAATGGTCCGCTACATTAATTGGTAATATTATATGGCGAGTTAATTATTTATGTAAGTGGCACATAAATATTATTAAAATTGCTGGATTTATACCTTTGGTGCTAATATTTATTGATATTATTTATAAAAAGTCAAAAAGTCGACTAATATTCCCATTGTAACCGGCTTACAATGAACTAAAATAGTAACCGACCAATTTAAACATCATGACTTATTAGTGGTTTTCATTATTGGATACATACTTTTCTAATTTTATTGTTAGGCTAATTTTAGTCTTTGTTTAAACCTCATTTTACCATTTTTGTAATAAGTGGGATACGGTTTAAAATATAACAAGAAATTAATTCGTAATTAATCTATACATATAATAAAATTGTAGAGGTCGAATTTCTGTACCTTAAAAGAAAATGCTTAAAACCGAGTCAGGGGGATGTAAGAAGTGCAATAGCACTAATCTAGATTTTTTTCGAATTTCTTATTTCTCTGTTTGTCTGTCTGTTTGCTCGGGATAAACTCCGAAGCGACTGGACCAATTTTAATGAAATTTTGAACAGTGGTAGCTTAAACCATCGAGCAACATTTAGGATACTTACAATGCCTGTAAATAAAAGTTGCCGTGCGATGAAAAAAAAATATTAAAAACAAACTTCAGTAGAACGAAACGCGCCAAGTGTCACTTTTTCAACCATATACCATTGTACACAGATACAAATAACTGATGTCTAAAGTCATTGTCAAACAAATGTCAAGTCATTCAATCTATCAAAATAAAACAAAGTGAAACAAAGTATTAAATATTTAATATTCATCTGTGATTGAAAGCATGGAAATTATGGAAAATTGCCTGTGTAAATAATAGGAGGAGCAACAACGCCACATGTGAAGGATTAAGCCACAAGTGATAGTAGACACTGATGTGTTGCAATGGTCTCTCCAGTATCACCTGTTGTTGCTGACCATCACCTGTATAATGTAACACCAAAGTTTTATTAACGGTATGTAGATATCACTTTTACAATTTTACCCACTAGTATGTTACCTACTGCTTTTCCTATTCATCTAAACTTTAATCATCCAAAAATTCAACTGGTACGATTGCAGAATAATTAATGAGAAGTGAAGCTCTTCTTCCAGAGAAAGAATTGAAGAGTTTCTTCCATTTGAATTTGGAAAATCTACTCTCATACAGTTCATATTCAGATAATTCAGAAATTGAGGCAGACAATAAACAATATTTCTTATCCAGATCAAAACCTTAGCCTCACAGTCTTTAGAAATGCCACCAATACATAGCTATCACGACAAAAACTTTGTTTCAGAGAGCAAGGGGCAGCAATGATAACCAAAACCTGGGTGCTGATTGTCAACATGTAAGGAAGGTTGTTGCATACCCCGTGCCAAACCTGCTACAATTGAACAAGAAGATTAACCAATTTTTACCACCTTTCAAGTGTCACACACATCACATACCTCTCCAAGATGCAGGGGAGTACAGACAGGAATGTGACTGTGGCATCTTCTACATTGGTAAATCAACAATTAGTATAGGCATGCAGATTATAGAATATAAATAGCTGATTTATTTATATTTATTTATATAACAAAGAACCACTTCATAATTATGTTTAGACCAACCTAAGCAACATCTCATACTGCAAGATCTTAAGACACAATAAGCTTTTTCTGGGTGGTTAGGAACGTCAATAGATATTAATGAGCGATGGTAGTTTCTTGGTCTACCTGTGACCACGGATGCTGATAATAATTAGAAACGTCAGGCCCTCTATTTCATTTTAAATAAATGTGTGGGAAATGAATCTTTAAAGTGTTTTAATTCAATGTGTAGTGTTTCCTCCATAATGGTTTGTATAAATTAAATGAAATTTTGGTACTTTACTTTATGGTACTTGCCAAAATATAACAAAATATATATTTAGATCCATTTTTTCCACACAACAAAGTAAAATGTTAGTAAAGTAGTAGTTTTTTTTGTGGCAAAGTACTTAGTAGTTAAAAAGTAAAGTAACCATATAATCCTATCAGACAAAGGAACTCTTAATCAAAATACAAATTGTGAACGTCCAAATAATCGGTATGGTCATAATAATTGATCACCTTTGATGTACTACTTGCTTCTTATTGTTGTAATAATAAATATACTGATTTTGTTTCAAAATAAGTTTAATAAAGCTTACTAAGCATTCTATATCGCCCTTTAGTTTTAGTTAAGTAATACAGGGTGACTTGAAGATGGGTGCAAAGCCTGGAGGCGGAAGTAGTATAGTTAAGCCATGGTTGTCTTAGACGAAGTCTCACTATTTTTCTTAAATACTTATTATGTTTTTTATATAAAACCTAAACTTTTACAATTTATTGCTAACAATGGCCAATTTTAATGATAAGTGAGTTCTAAAATTTACTTTAATTACCATAAATAAATACTTTATATCTTGCGTACTTATAAGTACTTATACTTAAGTATCTTATTTGTAAAATCATAAGCCTAAATAATTAAAAATTCTACCCAAAGTCACTATTTCACGCGGACGAAGTCGCGGGCACAGCTAGTCGACAAATAAAAGAAGAAAAAAAAAAGAAATTTATAAAACAGTTATTGGTGGGAAGGTTTTATTACCAAATACCTTGGAAAATTTGCTACAGATTAACCTGTAACCAGATTCCTTTAGTCAGAATTTTCTATTTTTAATCTTAACTAGAATTATTAAATTTCAACTTATTAAGGCTGTTGTATTGCCACTTTCGGTTATGGGATTCAATAAAAATTGTAGTAACTAATGTGTAACGGATAAAATTTTCACAGTTTAATAGGGATAAACAAGTATCGTTCACGGATGTGCTATATAAGTTGGGGCAGCGAGCGGATCGTTACCAGTTGACTTCGAATCTGCCTACAAGTACATCCACAAGCTCGCTAGCAAGCTCGCCAACATGCGCATCGCTCCCGTCGCCCCGCTCCTGCTGCTCCTTGCTGCAACCTCGTACGCCGCTTCACATTATAATTGTGATCAGGATCAAAAAGGTAATCAAATATATTTTTTAAATATAATAGGCTAGTTGAACAAATTTCTACTACTAAATACTACATTAGTAAATATATTTATCGATAATAAAAAAATTAGACAACATTTACATGATTTATGTATGATTTGAAATTTTTATTTGAATGGGCCTCAAAAACGCTTGAACTGTCATGGCATCCTAAATGACGTCACTGCTTAAGTCAAAAGTATTCTTAACAGCAAAATACCTTGAAGAGATGTCTATGTCAGCAAAAAAAGCCCGCGTTTACGGTTACGTGACCAAATGTCTGTTTTGGGCAAACTTCATTATTAAAAATGAATTAATGAATTGGTTTTTTGTTATCTCCATATCATAATTAATAACTAGATACTTACAACATCGTGATTTGTTCTTAGTGGAAACTAGCTTATATAACTGATTATTTTTAATGTTTGTACCTAAAGAGTATTTAGTAGTTTCACCTTAAGCCGTAAAGTTGAAAGGTCATCATCATCAGAATATTGTAATAATTTCCTTTTATTTATTTAGATCTCTACATACTAAATATATATATGTATATATATATGTTACTTAGCGCTGTACAGTATACAGTGGTTATTCTAAGTTTTTTTTTTACAACTTAAAGTAAGTAAGCAGCACACTGTGATATACTCGTACTTACAATTATGGAAGTGCAACCCTCCAAATCGCTTATCACGTTGTATAACCGCACTAATTTGTACTTATTTCTTCTTTGTAGGCTCCACCGTAGCTGACGGGACAACATCAGTGACTAAACTCTCTGTCAGAGTTCACGACGGTACTAATTATGTTGACCTCACGACTCTTGATGTAAGTATTTAGCCACCATTCTTTATCGTAGTACTATACCTAGTCTGGAGCAGAGTTGGGCATAATGTAATGAATTAAAAATTAACAATTAAAATTACAAAATGTAATTGGCGAGTTCAATTATAAATTACTTGTAATTGATAAAAAGTAATTAAATATATTTAGGTAATTGAAATTACTCAATTACTTTTTCATTTTAGTTATGGAAGTAATCTAAATAAAACGATAAGGTAAAGATAAAACAAATATTTAATTTAAAAAAAATACAAAAAATAAATATTTCAAATGACATTTTAACACCTTAACCATTTTAACACCCACCCACCCCCAAAAGATCATGGAAAACTTTGGCGACTCCAAAAAGAAATGGTTTGCCTAAAATGGAGTCTTTCAAGAGCTTATTTGAGACTTTTTAGTGTATTTTGTTTTTGAAGTCGGGTTTAACTTTTTATTTAAAGTTAATTTTATTTGTTAATTTTTAATGATTATGGAAGGCTGTTCTTTTAGAAGCTACAAATTAACTTTCATAAGTTCTGTCCTTGTAATCACTGAACTCCTAAGCGTTAAGGAGTTCCACCATCAGCTCAGCTCCACACAGTGTTGACGTAACAACATGTCAACATTAAGATTTTAGTACAAAAACACTATACGTGCCTTTAAAATTTGAGGGTTTCCCTCGACTGCACCAAGATCCCATCATCAGACCTCAACTTGGGGACAATGGGACCAACTAGAAGGTATAACCTCTAGGTAGGCGAAAAAAAATTCGAATCGGTCCATAAACGACTAGGTAACATATAAACAAAAAAAAACATACAGTCGAATTGATAACCTCCTCTTTTTTTGAAGTCGGTTAAAAAGATACGAATTATTTCGTAAAAAAAAGAAATTTATGATTGTTTACAATATTGCACAAGCAAAAAAAACACACTTTATCCACTAAATTATATAAAAGTAGTTTAGTAATTTGAATTATAATTAATGTAATTAAAATTACTAATTACTTATGTAATTGAATTAAAGTAGTTCCAATTACATGTAATTTGAATTACAGTAGTTCAATTACTTATCATGAAATTAGTAATTCAATTACACATATTAATTAATTACGACCAACACTGGTCTGGAGAAATCGTAACTCGCCTATATTCTGAATGTGATGTTTACAAAAATGCCAAGACCACGTACAGTTTCTTTAAAATACATGTGATTGTATTCTTCTTCTTCAGCCACTGTCTACCAATCGCTTGGTGTAGGCCTCTCCATTTGTCCCTGTTTTTGTATAGACCTTACTTGTATGTAATTGTATAGACCTTATTAAATCTAAATGTGATTTAATATACAATCAGAGATTTATCTTTTCCAAACAATATGCAATCGAACGTAAGTAGGAAATAACTCGTACTAGGCCTTTGGGGGAACCACTTGATTGACTGACAGCTATTTGATTGAATATCGGACATCATGGAATATGGCTATGTATTGCTAGGTATGTTTTATTATTTCGAATACCTACTCATCGGACTCACACACGCAGGGTTCCGTCTCTACTTTGTATGTAATCACTTGTTTACGTTAAGAAACAGGTCATTTTATCGGCAAATTATGTTAACAAATTCATAATCAATCTTAACACACTTTTTTAACAATTCCCCACTTGATGGGTTTGTAAAGTAAAAAGTAAAGTAAGCCTCTAATGTCCCACTGCTGAGCAAAGGCGTTACCTCAACTATGTTTAAGGCTCAGTCACTCCACCACGCGAGCTCAGTGCGGATTGGTGGAGGGGTCTGCAAGCGTACGCCCGCGACGTCACGGGCCAGTCTGTCACACGCAGCCATTCGGGCTAAATTGTAACGCGCTACAATATTTATGAAGGTTAACCTTTGCTATATCATTGAATTCGCATTTTATTTGGGGTCACCACCCACACCATCTACTAAAGTAAACCCTCTAAAATACTATAATGTACAAGGTGTGTGCATAGTTTCGGTAAACTTGAAATTTGACAAAATAAAGATCTTTTAAATTGATGAGCCGGATAAAAATAGCCTACAAGTTTTATTCCTACAGCAAGAAACACGATTTTGTATTGAGTTTGACAGCTTAGCATTGTTCTGGACAAAAAAGCAGACTAAGAAGTCAGTGCTTTGCGCTTTCTTTGATGCTCGGCACTTAGGTGGCTGTTTTCTGCTGATATACCAAATATTTCTACTACTTGAACCTTAATACTTGGATTTTTACAGTACCCATGCAACTCCAAGAATACTATGCCGGGAAGCCCCAGACACGTAGGCACGCTCCTGAAAGCATGCACCAGAGACGCGACGCCATCGGTGCAACTGCTGACCCTTGACCACGGAAGAGTGGTCTTAAGAAATGTACCCTTGGACGCACGTGCCACTGCATACGTATATTGCAGAATGAATTCTTCGCCCCATTAATCGTCACTTGAGCCGCAGGGTGATTAAGTATCTTGCGATAGCAAAAATTGATCGTTAATCGCAAAATATAGCTTATTACTTTAAACCAATGTTTTACTAATACGAGCATATATAATATATTGTTTGAATAGACAAAACCAATGACTTTTTGTATTTGGCTAGTTCGTAATACTAATTATATTTTGGTGTGGCAAGTATTTAATTTTTACTATAGCTAGATACTTTGTAGCCTTGCTTGCCGTAAGCCGCCTTCCAGTAACACGAAAAGGTACTGCTTAGACGCGACATTAGAATATGGTTTCATTTCTTTAATTCAAATGAATATATAAAATATTTTGTCTTGCAGGTCATTTGTCTCATTTCCCATTCCCATTTGTTTAGTGAAAAGGTCATCCATTAAACTTTTATGTGTTTCAAAACTGATGTTTACTATCAACCTCTTATCATATTACAGCATGCATTATACCAGAAAGCAATAAAATAATGGGTCCCTTATGATGCCTATTAAAAAAACATGGACATGTTCTGTTTATTGAAATTTCAATTTTTAAAAGCGTAGGTAACTAATTTGAGACTTAATTGAACGGAATCAGATACACAACTTGCGACAAGGTTGATTACAAAATAAAATTTTGCAATTCAATAAGTGTTTTGGGTCCTAAAGTTGACATAAGTAGCTGATCACTACCACACCATTACAAATAAACATAAAAAAATGAGAAAAGATGACTTGATCGAGCTTTGTTAAATATCTAAAGGTATTTTTCAAGGTCTACTATATTGATTGCGCGATGAAAGCACAATCATTGACGAATATGAACGAAATATAAAAAGTCGAGACTTCTTAAATTTGCGTCAGAAGAGGCTTTATGTTTACAGTAATGTTTTATTTTGTAGTTTGTTCATGAATTACTTTCAGGTTTATCATAAAATTATACCAACAGACCCGGTATTTCCGCCCATCTCCCCTGCCACGTCCTTTGGCACTCCGGTAATTTTAAAGCTATTGTGCTATTCCGGGCCAAGACGAATGCAACCTATTCATCATAAAATCGTTCCACGAGTTAAAATTAAGTGGTGTGACTAACACGACTTTTTTATACAGGGTGAGTATCCTGTCATTAGGAAATTTTGGCTATGTAAATAATAATTAATTATTACTAAATTGTTTCAATTTATTTATTAAAAATATTGTCTTCAAACAAAATAATTTGAGCAAGCAAACACTATTGTATACAATGTTCTGTATAAACACACGTGCAGCCAAAGTAATTGATTTGTTGACATTTTCATAATTTTTTTGATCCATAGATTTTATTATTATTATTGATATTGTAAGTGATATTGTAACTTTGGAAAACTATACCTCTAAGTTTAACCTCTTTGGAGCATTATGAACGTACGCTTACCTTAATCTGATGATTAAGGTAAGCGTACGTACGCGCATGTGTGGTAAAGCGTACATACCTACTCTGTTAATTATACATTTTTATTACTTGCAGTAACAAGACTTAAAATCACCAATATCTCAGAAGAGAATCGTAGCATTGCAGGAGCTCCACGCTTCTTTTTTTTATCAATCTGACCTCACCTTTACTTGGCGACGCGTATAAATACAAAGCGAAGTTACTAAGTAATTAGTCGATTGTACTCAAGACCGCAACACCATACTCCATGTTCGTGGCATTCGCTTCACTGTATGCCCTCTTAGTGGCCTCCATTACCTACGCACAAGAACCTCGCTTAGAATGCACTAGAGCTGTGTTTGGTAAGAATTCTATAGCATATGTTAGAAAAATCTAATTATTTTATTGGTTTTCGGGCTTAGATCTAGTGACATAAGTAAAAAATTAGGATGACTACTATGTTGTCACTGCCATAAAAAGTTATTTTGTTCTATTCAAACTTTTTTAAAGTGCGATTCTATATTTTGTTAAAAAAATCATTAGTATTCTGAACCTTATAGCTTTTTCGCGTTACAAATTTCGATAAGAAATAGTAATTTTCACTAGCAACAATGATGTAAGTAATAAAAGATAGGGTTCTACGCAATTTCTAATAACTATTGCAATATTTTAATTTAAACGTATTTTTATTTCTGTAATGCGTAAGCTAGATTGACTTTGATAACCTGTCGTGTCTGTATGTAAGTATGAGTAGGTATATTATCAATAGTTTTCTCAAAAAAGGTGTCGCTGCTTTTCTGAGTAGAAGGACATCTGTCGGTTTTGATAGTGTGTTTTATTCGGGCAAAAACAAATTAAGACGTGCATGAAATATTAAAAAAAACCTACCTATTCAAAAACGAAACTGTTTCCTTGAGGCAAGAAGGCGACCACAATGGCTGCGTTGGATAACTAAGGAAGAAGCCAGCTATATTATTTGCCAGCTATTTTATTAATAATATAGGTGCAGTTTTTCCAAGCAGCTTGTATTTTTTTACATTTACCAAAGAGGCTTCCTATTTACCTCCTTTCTCATCCAATGTTAGGCGTCGTCAACGGGCCGGCTATTAGATCGATGAAGCATCTGCCCGACGTGTCAATTTCACCTCGCATCAAGGAGTTTGAGGTCCCTCTTCAGCAATACGTGAGTATTCAACCTAATAAAATACCTAGCAGCAGATAATAATAAAGACAACATCAATGAAGTAGCCTCAGCAATGTAAAAAAGATTTACAAACTTCTTGATAATAGAAAAGTGACGCGAAATTACTATAAATCAATGTTAAATATCAAATAAATAAATAAATGAAGTCAAATACTTATATTTTACTAATGCTCTACAACAAGTATTTCCAGATACAATAGGCAATCAATTGGATTCAGCCGATAGCATTCTGAATCGCTTAGTAAAATTTTATATTTTCTACTCGGCTTATACGCCGCATTAGAAATGTTTTATTGTTATATAACTCACAATTTTTTATTGTTATGTAAATCAGTATTTTGTCAGATTCAGCTGGACTGAAATGCATTACTCGTAACTTCCACGGTCCCAATGAACTGTATGACATCCATAGTTAATAATTTACCTATATATATTGAAATATTTACTCATCACTTTATTATCTGGATTAAATAGTGTCTTTCAAAATTATCAAGAGGTAATATGGATGTCAATTTGTTATTTTTGCATTTAAAGATCGCTTATCACAATACATGAACCAGCGTGCAGCGCTAAGTATCAGTGAATAATGATTCACCTTTGCGGAACCTTTTTTAATGAAAAAAGGTTCCGCTGTTTGATATTATTTCTTAGATATTTCGTTCAATATATTTTTTTCCCGCAGTGGAAATTCCAGAAAAGGGTGTGTACTAAATATTTTTATTTTATTTTTTTGGTATAAATTACTACAAACATTATCTATACATATAAAAGGCTTTGTCCTGAATGACTGACTGACGGATCAACGCACAGCCTAAACCGCTGATCGTAGAGACCTGAAACTTGGAGGGTGTGTTCTTGGTATGATGAAGGGATCCGATAAGAAGGGATATTCTGAAATTTCACCCCTAAGGGGTTGAAAAAGGGGTGCAAAGTTTGTATGGGAAAATGTGATTCCTTGGTCTGATCTACTTCAAATTTTGCATAAACATTCTATAAAAATATTAACGAAAAATGTGTATCAAATTTTATTGAAATGTATCTTGTAACGGGGTTAAAAAGGGTAGAAAGTAATTTTGGGGATGATTGGCTACGAAGTTAATATAAATACTCTTTAGTGCTTATGCTTAAAATATTTTTTATTTAATTTTTGACAATCATTTGACATATCTGAGACAGAATGTTTTGACACATGTTTGTTATTAATTTTACTCTCGAGAAGAGATTTTATTCCTTAACTCGTCAAGTATGCGTAAACGAGACACAATAAAAATTCTATTGTTATGCGACTCTCGGCATTCGTTTGATACCTGACTGATTAAAATAGTAAAGAATGTTTTTTTTGTATTGAAACAGGGTAGGTATCAAGCAGTCTGTATCCAGTGTAGTATGCAGATCGTTTGTTTATATTGTTGGTGGACATTCTACGCTGTTCCTGCGGTCGATGGGTATCCGACCTGGAACTTTTTGCAATTTTTTCTGAGGGCCTATGTGGACGGCCTTGGGTGTTGATGATGATGATGGGGTAGATCCCTACATATAATTTTTCCTTTAAATTCAAACAAAGCTCAAGTTCAAACTCTTAAGGTAGCGGGAGAAGACTTGATATGTTATGTGGCATGATGCTGTGTAAGCGCACAGAGTAGCCTGGTCTTTTTAGCACCCGAAAAAATATACGATTGACAAAAGGCGTAAAGTATTTCCATTATGTTGTAAAATAAAAAGATAATATCCCCGTGTAAGTTTGACCAGATTAAAGACCGGGCTACGTGTGAGTCTACACAACATATAACATTTGTCTATAATTTAAAAACTGATGTTATTGTTTGTTTGGTTGAAGGCGCTAATCACAGGAACTATTGGTCCGCTATTTTACTTTAATCAAAGGTCCGGTTATAAAATATATTAGATACATTGTTAAATAATAAATTTAACGGGGTAGGCTTTTTAATTAGTTTAATGCTTAGAGGCTTATAAATATTTTTGCTACGATCTATGGGAACGGAGTAAAACTAAAACGTGCGTACGAAGTCGCTGGCGGGCCGCTAATCTTATATCAAATGCTGTGAGGCGCTATTTATTATATATATTTTGTATTTTTTTTACAATCGCAAAGTTTGAGTTGACTTGTAAATATGTTGCAGCGCGGAACATCATTTTTTATGTGTCTATATAAAAATAATAGTCTGTTACTATGATTTTATATAAGGTAAAATAATTTTAAGTGATAATATTTTAACAGTGGCTTTGTATACATCATAAAAATAGAATACTATCATTATTTTTTGGAAAATCGAGATTTTATTT
The DNA here is from genome assembly GCA_963584085.1 of Pyrausta aurata. Lineage (NCBI taxonomy): Eukaryota > Metazoa > Arthropoda > Insecta > Lepidoptera > Crambidae > Pyrausta > Pyrausta aurata. Next base: position 55,124 of record OY757253.1, on the reverse strand, counting down.
TTTATTAATTTCTTTAACATTGACAATATTATTTTTTGAAACAGCACCCTGGCAATTTAAAAAGTTATCTGCGTCATCGGCTTCGCCTCTCTCAATTCAATGCCCAAACCGTCTTTTTCTCTAATCTTAGCCTTATTTAATAAAAAAATAAATCTAAAAAAAAAGTATTACCTTAGTCTTCAAATTTTTCAAAAACTAGCGAATAAAAACCCAAAGTGTTTTCTACAAAAAATGATTAATTTATTGTGCTGAATCGGCCCCTTAAATATTATCACTTAAAACGAGGTGACTTTAAATATATTTTTGTATTTAATAATAATAATAGTCCCCCTAGCCGATTTCGACTACGGTGGCCAGTCACAACGACTAACCGATTGCGCAGGACATATTATAGTGCACAAGTGTGTGCGCAAACACAAACAAAACAAAACACATTTTTTTTTGTATTTAAGTAGCAATTAAAATGCATAATGATTATAAATATGAAATAACAATTATATATTCTTGAAAAGCGTGACTATTTGCTGTTTCATTTATGTTTATGAACGCTTTTTTATGGAGCGTGAACGTTGCGTTGCAGGGGCTATGCGGACCGAAAGGGATCATGGGCATATACCACTCCGGCACGATCGTGACGGCGTGTGACGGGGGCGAGCCGCCAGAGGTCCGGCAAGTGGACAGCGATCACTTCCTGGTGAAGCGCCGCGGCCCAGGAAACCTGCCCGGCCGCGTCTCGGTCGCGGTTGCCTGCAGAGCCATGGTCCCATAATTGAAATAAGCTTGCAACTATTATAATCGATTCCACCACTGTGCCTTTCATTAATTGTTTACTGTCAATAGTCAAATATTTGACCTCGTTCGATAGTATGATGTGACCTACGAGTAAGATGGACCACGGCCAATGAAGTCCATCTACGCAATCGCGAAATATTTTCTTATCTATTATCGTTGAAATGTCAAAAAAATGTTTTTCGTATCACTCTTTATAAGGCCTTTGTCGAGCAGTGGGACGTTAAAGGCTAACTTTACTTTTTTACTCTTTCTATAGGATAATTTTAGTTAATAACTCCATCCTAATCATTTTCATTTCAACAATGTCCGTTTTAGGAAATCAATTTTGAATTTCCTTTTAGAGCATCGACAGGTTTCTTGTGGCCCCACCGAACCGACTCCCTTTTATAGTGACACCACTCGGTGCGCAATGCTGCGCCTGCGCCGCTCGCGTCAAGATGGCCGACGCGATGGCTTCGCTCCTCACGCTCCTGCTTGCTTCTGTAAACGGTGCATCTTTTAAAAGTGTGATAAGGATAGTTTTGGCAATGTTCTTACATATTTTTTATTACACGAATATTTGGATCTTAAGCTCAGTGTTAAACATAACTTCAAAAACAAACATCATTTCATAAAACAGTAAAACTTAACGATTTCGATTTTTTAACGCATGGTATTATAATATAAATTTGTAACCTCTGATTTAATATTATCTGACTTTTAACTAAGACATACAGCAAACACACAAACAGCACTACGTGGCAGGCTTCTTGAGTTTGACTTTGATTGAAATTGTTTATGTTTTGTAGTTATTTTTTGGTAAATGTTTGACAACTATGTATCTGTGAGTCTGCGTGTGTTTGCGAAATAAGTTGTTCAAAATTATTGATTGGAAACGCTTATCTCCGTTTTTTAGCACTACGAATTGCTTATTAAATTCAGACTGTTATATATATAAGTCTAAGCCTTGAAGCCACGAGAGTATCTAAATTAAAGTCACTGAACGAAAAAACAATGCAAAAACTGGCAGAAAGGAGGTGTGGTTGTATTGCACTTAGGGCATCAGTCCGATTGACACGTCGTGAAGCATTCCGTGCTTACAAATAGTGAGCTTATAAATAGTGTGACTTTGAAAACGTGGATTTGTAACATTGACCGTTTGAAGGCGATAGCACCAGAAGGTGGGTTAGTTTTTTTTGGAATTTTATGTACGTATATGTGGGTGTTCAAATCAAAGTACAAGAACATAATGCTTGCGTGTGCCTTTTTAAAATAGACTGAAACTCCAAGGTGAAACTCGTACCAAGATGCCTTGCCAATTTTATTAGCCTGTTTTAGAAAACTAAGATCTTCCCAGAGTTCCCAGCGCTAATAAAAACTATAAAGACATAGGTGTGCCAATTAAACGGAAGCCCTAGAAGAAATACTTCAAAAGTTGCCATTTATTTTTTAACTAAGAAATACTAACACTATCGCCACCGTAACTGTAATACCCCGGTCGCCATTCGGACGGGTGCCCTAATTTTAATTTTTTAATTTAATCATTTATTTCAGGCAACTTGGGCCCATACAATAAATACATTACACATAATAAAAATATTAAAATATATGACACTATTAAGTGGAGTACATCAGGTTGTGGTATACAGGCTCGCCTTGGGCTGGTCGCAAACTCGTCCATTTGTTTACACAAAGGAACAACTCGCTCTAAAGCTGGAAGCTGGAACTTCAGCGTCCACTCTTGTGCAAGTTTCAGATAAGCAGATGCAGCCATTATTGTTGTTGTGAGAGTACTATTCTTCTTCCATTATCTTCAGACACAAGACTTTGCTAAGACTTTAACATTTATCTACCTATTTATACAAATTTTGTTCGCTTGAATGAGCTAATTTTAGAAACTACTATTCTAATACTGGTCCGAAAAAAATATGCGTGTGTTTCATACTCGTACATTGTTAGATAGCTAATTTATCGGGGAAGGCTATAGGAGAAGTTTAGTGGCTACAGTCTATAAAAAAAATCCTAAGATGTAGGTATTGTTTCTCAGTTGGGAGTTTGGGAAGTTAGGTTTCTTGAAAATGAGGCATCTATCCCGGTTTTACCCTATTTGAACGGAGTAAAACCAAAACGTGCCTACGAAGTCGCGGGGGCCGCTAGAAAAATAATAAGTAGCTTAGTATATTTTGCACAAACTCACATCGCTTAGCTTACACAGTGATTGTTCCTTTTTTACGTACAGGGTTTAGGTATTTAATCAATAAAAAAGACAACAACAACAGTCACATATTGAACACACATTATCTACGGATAACATTGGGCCTGTATCTAGTGACACACTGACTAAAACTAAAGTAAATAAATGAAAAGAGATAGACTACAATAATTTAGAGAAGTTAAACTAGACATGATGTTGGTGACAAATTATTTAAAGTGGGTTATAAATAATGTATCCTTCAATTCAACAGATTTTTATCATCAGTTGTATGACACCGATTTCACTTGAAGCCTCTTTCAACACTAATACAAGATATTATGAAAGCTCTCATGTGTTCTAATGCAAAGCAATCACAAACCCTTCGCTAACTCAGATTGATTAATCTAACAAACTCAACAAGCTTCGTTAATAAACAAATCTTGGTTGGTATAAAAAGGAGTAAGTTATTCCTCTGCAGGTAAACAGGTTTTCTACCCGATATTTCAAGTTCGTTCGTAATTATCATCGGGCTTGCAGTTCTTTTTACTCTTAAAATGGATCGTCACTTCTAGGAGGACCTGCCTTTTTATCGACTACGGATGTAATTTTAGCACTCGATGTATCTATGTATGTGGGAATTCATTTTGCGGCTAAGCTACGGAGCCAATTTTGGTAAATGAGGTATCAATTTAGTCCGAGTAAATATAGGCTTTTGTTTCTAAACAAGCATTAATGGGTAAATAAAATAAATATTGGGGTAGGTACTATGACAAAAAGAGGTGCAAGGGTATCAAATAAAAAACAACAAAATTACAAGAACAATAATGATTGTTAGTAGTTGGGGTACAGTTTCTTAAACTATTTATGTTGTTGATTATAACATGACTATATTTGATAAGCAACCGGTGAAATTCTTGCACCATCTTAGGAGGAGAACGTGGCCCGCCCAAGAGTAGGTTTCATAACATATTAAAATTTTAGACAAAAATTAAAAACAAAACATTCGCGTCATTCTAATCTATAATCATTTTTGATTGCATACACGACTATCGTGAGCAGGCGGAACGCAGCGCCAAATGGTCTACGTTTCGAAATCTTGCGGTTGAAATCTTGCGGGAGATAACTTTATCCAACCCGTAAACCTTTATGGAATGAGACTAATCTGGTCTGATACATTTTCATATATCCTTAACTAAGCTTGTACGTCTTCGATTAACAAAATGCTTGATTGTAAAAAATGGACGAAATTCTGAAGTTTTTTCTGTCAAAAAAGTTAATGTTTAGGTTCTAACATTTGAAAATAAAGACATATTTAGAGCAAAGCTGAGGATGTACGAGTATAAGTGAATGAGACCTGTCTGAGTCTATAAAGGTGTACGGGATGGAAAACTTTATTGCCCACAAGCATATTTCTACCGCTAATTTAGGCAATTTCGCGCAGCGTTCCGCCTGCTCACGGTAGTCTTAAAAACTTTAAAGCGCAAACTGGAAACTAGAGTAATTTACACAAATCCAAACCACAAATTATTGGTCACACAATGTTGGAGTTTATTTATTTATGCCACTCAAACGTCGAACGTAAACTAATCGAGGAATGATCCTTTCGTTATCATTGTTTTATAAGTACTACGATAAACTTCGATCGGCGTGCGTAAATTGAGTTGTGACATTTGTACATAATTAGTTCTCGTAGGCACGCCGCGGGCATGGCTTATCGTTCGCATTTACATCATATTGTATTTTATTAAAATGTTTTATAACTTCTGTGGAAAAAAAATTATAGTAAATACGCAGGGCAGCTTGTGGCGACCTGTTGGGTAGTAGCGACCCCACGTACCCGATCGCTCCTAGGAGAGCCCCTGTTCTTCATCTCTGACTTGCCTTTACTGGCCGGTCAGAATAAACATTGATAAGGGACAAGATCTACCACCTTTTTGCTTGCCTTGATTGACTATCGAGACTCGCTAGAGCAGAATTGCTCGGGGGATAGAAGTATTTTAGTAAGATGCTGATAGGTATCTTGATCAATTGCCGATATTATTCTGAGAGCATTGGAATACCTCGCCACTCTTCTAGCACCTAAATTGGTGTTGCTCTTATCATACGCCTTGTATATAACTCGGAACATGCCCGTAAATAACTCTGCTCTCTACCTACACGGCGTTACATTGAATATTTATATTTATAGAGATATAAAACAATCTGATGATAACTTAACTTTTAAGTCTTGACAAAACGTCAGTGGCCGGCGAGGGTCGGTAATCCGTGACAGATTGCTCTCCTGCAGCGTCAGCAGCTCTCATTACAGCAAGAAAGCGCTTTTGTGCCGTGTTTATTTCTCTTTTCAGCGCTCACAATGGCCCATTGTAGCGCCGGACACAATCAGCGAGGCGCCCGCAGCTCTACCTGTGTTCCGATCGCAACTAAACATACATTGGTGTTCCATTCCGAAATCTTCCAAAGTCCTACAAAGAAAACCAGCAATGGTTGAGCAACAAGCTTGTTCGATCGTTTGTGTTGCGATACAAAAAGCAGAGATACGCTCGGCCAGTCATTGTTTCGGGATCGCGACAAATTAAGTTTTGTTTTTCGCTCGAGTCGCCTTCCGCCTCATTCGCTGCGATCGGCGCGCTCTTAAATTGTTTCCTTTTAACAACATTTGTGTACGAATTAATACTGTTTATTTTGATTTTCTAGTATGAAATATCATTGAGGCCAGAGGAGATTTTAGTACAAAAATACTAATAAATTTATTACGTTTGCATCTGAATGAATGAATGATTATTTTTTTGACACACACATCAAAAAAACACAAAAAAATGCATAGCAGCGATAATGACAATATTAAAATTTGTCTTGCACTTAAATATGGACATTCTTTATTAAATGAAGATTGTGACATTAATTATCTTAGTATTTGGTAAGTGAATGCTACTTGTAGCAAAATGGGTTATAATTGTTATGATTTGTTATAGTTTAGTTGCTTTGGATTTGACAGTTTTCTGGCGTTTACAGTAAATACATTATTCATTTGTATAAAAATGAATGTAGATCCTCACGGACCAATAGACCGCCAGCGTAAACAAAATAATGTCAAAAATGTTGATAAAGTCAACACATCGACGAGGAAATATTAATTAAATAAAACAAAAATACCTTAAGCTTTAAACGTCGTATATTCAGCCATTAATGTTTCGACTAATCATGTAATTCTTCAACTTCAACAGCCGCGCCGAGTGAAGCGCCTAGTGTTCCTACTTCCGTATCGAACTTATTGCAGAACACCCTCACCAAGATGACCGCGTTACCATGGCGACCGTACCGATGCACTGCAGCAACGCGCAACGACTGAACCACCACGCGAGGTCTAACATAATCTTTTGGTGTGCATACTGTCACTGTCACTCCCACTACCTTTTCGCAATGAGGAACGTTCTGTAACAAAAGTATTTACATTTAAGATCGTTGCTAACATCATAGATTATCCCTTAAAAAATATAATTAACAATCTGTGTAGTGGCGAAACTCACGCGAGGAATCTGGACTTTGAAATTCTTTGTGGTAGTGCTGACGGTTGGCAGGTCTATATAGTTTGTAGTCACTTTACCTGAAAAATTACACTAATTCTAGTCGGAAGTCATAGGATAATCAATTTGAACAGTCATCAATTTACTTGATATTGATAGCTAGGAGAAAAAATGTAGTTAAATGTTGTTAAAAAGTTTATGCAGATGAGAAATATATATTTTTTTTATGTTATGGACTGTGCTTTCAGAAGTACTCATTCTTACTTTGATACTGCCTTTTTGACCGTTCTCTCAAACGCCTTTCAGAACAGAGAAAACACCTTAAAAAATGTAAAATAATTCTTCTTAAAAGCAATCGTGCTTAATGATTTAATTTAACACACCCTTAGAACGCGTGACACATTTTTCTCTGGCCTGTGTGCAGGCGAGTAGAGCTAAGAAGACCACACCGAGGCGCACGGCGAACATGCTGCCAGACTTGATCGTAACAGTGACTTATCGCGCGATGAAGAGCTTACTTATACATAGGCTGAATTAATAAATACAAATATAGCATACCTACTGTATCAAATTGCCTATATTGTTTTTAATCTAAAGCGTCTAGGAGATTTATGACTCAAATTAGATTTATGTGACTCAATTACTAATACTTACTTAATATTCCATAAATCAGTGTTAGCAAACAAAGTCAGTGGAAGAATCTTATTTTGTAAGTACAGTCCCCACATCAGGTTACTCACTTCTGTTGCAAATTAGCCCTTACAACTCCTACATAAGAAACCGCAGTGTTTACCTTGACGTGCTGTGGTCCGTACATAAGATAAGGAATATACAGTGTGTCCAGGCATGTAATAATAAAACTTTAAGGGCAATATCTACACCGAATTCCAATTCCAAAACCCCACGATATGGCATTGAAATTTGTTTTTATTTTCACAAAAATCACCTTACTCCTAAAATTTACGGCGGTTTAAGTCTCACGTCGTGTAGAGACTTGTTTTTGTGTTGATTCAAAGCAAAAGGTATGGTGTAACAAATCCTACTACTATTATAAAGGCGAAAGTTTGTAAGTATGGATGTATGGATGTATGGATGTTTGTTACTCTTTCACGTAAAAACTACTGAATGGATTTGAATGAAACTTTACCACAATATAGCTTATACATCAGAATAACATATAGGCTACAATTTTTGAGGTTTCTAATGTGAGGTCGTAAAAAAACACATTTTTTGCGCTACTAGACGGGACGAACCTGAAGTCCACGCGAACGAAGTCGCGGGCAAAAGCTAGTATATTAAAAAAACGCTATCAAATGGCTTCACGTAACGTAAATTTGAGTTAAGGGGTCTTTTAAATCGTTAATAACTCTTGAAGTACTAGACCGAAAGTAGTGATTGCCACATCAATTTGTAAAGTAACTCAAATACTTTAAAAAAAAGGTATGTCAACGGTCTCGTTTTAGTACCTACTTATTGAGAATGAATTACCCAAATGCGAAAAAAAATACTTTAAAATAATACTTCCTCCTTTCGCCAATTAAAAACTGAAGCTATTAATGTAATAGTTACACCAAACCTTATGTTTCAAAATAACACCAAAAACGAGCCCCTACACGAGGTGAAACTCAAACCGCCGTAATTTTTACGAATAAGGTAATTTTTGTAAAAATAAAAACAAAAGTCACTGCCATGTTGTGGAGTTTTGGAATTGATAAAAAATACCCCGTATAAAAACGTTCCGTAGCGTGCCGAATGAGTGAACTCATAAAAGCGGTCAAAACAATGACAGTCAGAAATCAGCTATCGCAGAACATTTATTAGAATCGGGGCCAAATCACTGGACCGAGTTCCACCACCCTCAGATCATTTCGACAGAACGCCACTACATACCAAGAAAGGTTAGGGAAGCGATTGAAATAACTAAATACAAAAATTTCAATCGTGTGGACGGGTTTAAATTGTCAAGTTCTCTTCAGTTACTCCGTGATCATGGCGCTTGCAACAGTGCCGAAATATCGGAAGCTCATAAATAATAAGGAACATGGTAGCAATCCCATATCAAACTATTCGAACCAGCGATGTATTGCAAATTGCAAACAAATGGGTCCAGTTATAGAGCTTGATGCTGTCATTTACTTCAATGAGTTAGCAATTTTGATATACATTGATTAGAGATTAAAACTTTGGATTACTATATCTCCGAGTTGAAGCATTTTAAAGCACTATGACCAAGTCCAAGGATCTTCTGGCCAACGGATGACATTGTCAGGGGGGCGTTTTTTCAATGAGGGTAACCAGAGCAAGATAATCTCCCTTGATTCAGGGAGTCTATTATTCATAAGGGTATTTTTATTTATCACCTTTTCAAGCGAATTTTTTTTTACCAAATCACGGCAAAGTCAAGGAAAAGATCTCTTGGATGGAAATTTCATAGAAGGCATTTTCTACCATAAGTGGCATATCAAGTATGTTCCACCGATTTTAGACGCAAATCAACTGTATTATCAATAAAAACCATTGAAAATTAAAGTTTTATTTCAGGAGTTTAGCTCTACGTTATTAAAAAATAATCATATTAATACTTTACACAGAACACGTACGAAAATAAAATGAAAGGGAAAATCGAAAAATCTCTTGCAAGATTGGGGAGACTTCCTTCACTCGATCTGGCAACCGGATTTTTTAATTTGACAGCGTTAGTTCCGCCTGTCACCGTTGGCCAGAAGATCCATGTGGCACTGTACGTGTACTCTGTAGAATTGTCGATAATTTTTTTTGCTCCTATCCTATAACACACGCTGTATATGCGCCATACATACAACACACGAATTTTCTGGTTTTGAAGTAAGGAATTTTCTTCCTTGTGTTACGAAGTAGCAGACAACGATTATGAAGGGGGCGCCTCCCATAAATACATATCACTTAGGAACAAATGTTCTTGCTTATCATACAAACATTTTTCGATTGCGGGATTTGAAACAGAAGCGGAGGCACTAATCACTTCACCAAACGTGTCGTCATTTGATATGCGGACTTCGTCAATAACATACACATAATATCTACATGTTTGTTTGTTTATTAAAACTCACGTATACGAAATGAATACCATATAAGGTTGAATAAAATAAATAAAACACCTCAGGTATTTAACATCGTATATTCAGCCATAAACGTTTGAACTAATTGTTTAAGGGTTCAATTTTCGGGGCGGCAAGCGCAGCACCGAGTGATGTTGAGCCCGAAACGAAGCGATTGCAGTACACCCTCACGTAGACGATTGCGTCATCACGTGGGTCAGTCCTATGCACCTCCGCTTCACGTAACGACCGCACCTGCACACGTGGCCTGCCATAATCATATGGTGCGCATACTTTCACTTTTAATCCAACTACATCGTCGCAAGAAGGCAGGTTCTGTAACAATATCTTTGAATATAAAATTAATCCCGTTTTAGGCTGGCGAGCTTAAAAGAAAAAGCTTTAATAAAAAAAGAACCTATTATTATCAATAAGACTGCGCTATCCGTTTGTCCGTCTGTCTCCAGGCAGTAGTAGTACCTACTTATGAATCGTGATATTTAAACAGTAGAAATTTTCACACAATGATGTTTTGCTGTTGCCGCTTAACAAAAATAATCAAAAAAACCTGAATAAAAACAATATTGGTAGCTCCAATGCAACAGACAGACAACAGTGTTTGCCGTTTTCAGAGATGACGGTTCGGAACTCTTATAAAAAGAAATGGTTGGGTATTTTTTTCAGTATTTAGGTAAAATAATAGTTATGCATACTTTTTATGTTACCTCACCTAATGGTTGGCTGGTACAGACATTCTTTATGCATTGAGCCCGCCATTCGTACTTGCATTTGTATGTGCAAATACGAATAAATCAGTATTTTTCTGAAATATTCTTGATGTTGTATTGATTTTTATAACATTAAAAAAACTATTTAGTTACAAAACTCACGTTAGGAATGCGGACTAAAAAATCTTTTTCGAGTGTCTTGACGGGTTGCAAGTCCACGTAGCTGGCAGTCAATGAACCTGCAAGACGACACAAATTCTAGTCACAAAACTAATACAGATAGGACAATCAATTAAAATTTCCATTTCACAATGATTTCTGGGACACTTATTGAATTTATTATGTTATATTAGGTCTATTTTTATCTCCTACTGGGATTGCACTTTACCCTGAGATATAATGATTTACGCATTAACAACATTTGCCCATGCAAATAACATTTAGGTACCTATTTTAAAATTATAATAACGTGAATTTATCAAAATCACATGAAAAATCACCTTAATCAGACAATACGTCCTGCTTATAATGAAAGACAAATATAGTACAACCATAATATCTAATTTATCCGATAATAAATCCACTCAGATCATATTTAAGTAAAGTAAAGTTATCCTGAAAACCACCGACTTCTGGGCAAAGGCCATGTGCCATAATATGTATTATAATTTTATCAAAAAGTTAAAATTATCGAATCCTAACCGAATCTGTAGCTAATCTAATTCATCTGACAAGTACTTACAGAAGAAATACATTTAACAAAAACTAGGTTTACTATTTTCCAGAGACGAATTTTGAGACTCATTTTTACAATGTTACTGACTTCTCGAGTTGTCTCAAACATAACAAAGAAATCTACGTGTTTACTATTTTTTTTAATTATCAATGTGCGGATCGCTTATAGATTTATTGTATTATCTTACCCTTAGAACGTGTGACACAATTTTTATCTCTAGCCTGTATGCAGGCGAGTAGAGCCAAGAAGACCACACCGAGGCGTACGACGAACATGCTGGCAGACTTGATCGTAACAGTGACTTACCGCGCGTTGTAAAGGCTACTTATACATAAGCGGTATGATAATAAAAATAGCATACTGTATCGAATTTCCTTTATTATTTTCATTTTTGCTTGATGTTATGAAGATTTATGTTACAAATTAGATTGATGTGTGTGTTTGTGTTATGCATATATTAATATACAGTGTGTCCCCGGATCGTAGTACCATCGTGATAAGAGATGAAAGAAGACCTAAAATGATGTACAATAGATAAGCGTTTTTTAGGGTTCCGTTGCCGAATGGCAAGAAACGGCACCCATGAAGTTTCGTCAAGTCAGTCTGTCTGTCTGTCCGTCCGTATGTTGCAGCCACTTTATTCTAAAACTATTAGCATCACACAGCTGAAACTTAGTAGGTATAGGTGTATCATGTTCACCGCTTTCTGATTCAGATACAAAATGTAAAAAAAAATACATTTAAGGGCTCCCATACATAAAACTAAAACCAATTTTTAGGGTTCCGTAGCCGAATGGCAAAAAACGGAACCCTTATAGTTTCGTCAAGTCTGTCTGTCTGTCTGTCTGTCTGTCTGTCTGTCTGTCCGTCCGTATGTCACAGCCACTTTATTCTGAAACTATAAGCATCACATAGCTGAAACTTAGTACGTAGGTGTATCTTGTTTACCGCTTTCCGATTCAGATACAAAAAGTAAGAAAAAATAATATTTAAGGGGGGCTCCCATACATGAAACTACAACCTAAAAAATTTTTTTACTCAAACCTATGCGTGTGAGTCTATGGATAGGTCTTTAAAAATATTGTTGAGGTTTCTCAAACCATTTTTTCTAAAAGTGTAAGGTTTGAGATATAGACGCTTCCAAAGTGGTAAAATGAGCGTCCCCCCCCCATCTAACTTTTGAACTAAGAAAGTGAAAATTTTGAAAAAAATATATGATGTAGATCTCAACAAAAACTTGCAAAGAAAATTGGTTTGAAGGAGATCGAACCAGTAGTTTTTGAGATATTGCACATTTTTATCAACCGCAAATATAACTTTGTCTTTCATACAAACACTATGAAAAACAAAGTTATTTTTGCTGTCGCAATATATTGTGATGTTTTCGTTAAGTGAAAGTAAGTGGACCCTGAATTTAGTTAAGGATGGCACGGAACCCTCAGTGCGCGGGTCCGACACGCACTTAACCGGTTTTTTTTTTTACTGTACCTATGCACGTCTATGGATAGATCTTTTAAAATGACATTGAGGTTTCTAAAATTATTTTTTCTAAAAGTTAACGTTTGAGATATAGTCGCTTCCAAAGTGGTAAAATGGGTGTTCCCAATAACTTTAGAACTATAAAAAAAAATTTTAAAAGCCTTTTATTCATTAAAACACACTTTTACGGATTGATTTCGCGAACATTTATTTTTATTTAATGCCTGACGTTTCGAATGCTTTACAGCATCCGTGGTCACAGGCAGACTAAGATGTTATTTGTCATTACATAGTTATGAAAAATTTTATTGAACTACAGTCACTCATTAATATTAATTGACGTTCTTATCTACGCAGAAAAGGCTTACAGTGTCTTGAAATCACACAAGACACTGTAAGCTCTTTCTGCAGGAGCGTTTGTTACCGAACGTGTATCTAAATGGATGCGCAATACAGCGGGTTAATAAATTTAAAACTTAGGTCATCTTATTAACTCCTGATCTTACCTCGTGTGTTCATAAGTTTTGAGACGAAAAAAAAGAGGCATAACTTTTTAAATAATTAACTTATATTTCTAAAATTTACAGTGAACACTAAGTAGATAATAATCAACAATAAAATATATCTTTTATTCAAAATGTCCACCCTTGTTTTTAATACAGGCCCTTAGACGATTTGGCCAATCATCAATGGCGGCACGAATCTTTTCTAGCGGGATTCGCTTTGCTTCTCGAACAAGAGCTCGCTTCAGTGACTCCAAGTTTGGGTGGGACTTCTGGCAGGCCCTGAGCTCTAACTCAGTCCATAGAGAATAATCCAGCGGGTTGAGGTCGGGGCTGGAGGAGGGCCATTCGTTCGCCGCGATGAAGCCGGCACATTTTCCCTCAACCAAGCTTGGGTGGTTTTTGCTTTATGGGATGGTGCTGAGTCTTGCTGGAAAACCCAAAATTTGTTGTTAAATAAAGTATGAGATAGGGGTTTCACAACAGGCTCTAAGATGTCATTTTGATAATTCTTGGCTTTCACCTTGACGCCTTGTTGACAGAAATGGAGCGGAGTGACACCTTCATACGAAACTCCCCACCATACCATCACACTTGCCGGATGATGAGTACGCGAGACATTCCGTGCTGAAGCTGGGACATCCTTGCTACTTTTGGCATAGACTTTATTGTTTTGTCGGTTGAACTTTTCTTCGACATTAAAAAAATTTCTCATCGGTGAACAGTATCTTCCTCGCATCGTGTCTCCTAAGCAGTAATGGACAACGTTCGCGTCGCAATTTACGAAGCCGATCGTTTAAAAAGTGAACTTTTCTACGGCTATACGCCTTTACCTAAAGATCATATTTCAGTATTCTGTTGACTGAAACGTGCGAAATTTTAGTCTGCAGAGCAATTTTTTTCTGAGTGCGACATGGATTTCGGCGAAGTCGCTCTCGGATGATTTTGATGTTCGCAGGCGTCCTTACAGAGCGTGGCCGACCACTCCTTTGGAGTTCTTGCAAGGAACTTGTCTCATTGTATCGTTTGATAGTGTAATACACGAAGTTACGGCTTACGCCAAAAGTTTTCACCTCACGGAAAATCTCCATTGGTTTTTTTCCCGCCTTAAATAGCGATATCACGGTCGCACGCAATTCTTTAGTCCCCTCCATCACGATAAAATTGACAGAAATAAATTTGAAATTCAAAGGTATTAAAAGTAAACATTCCAAATTCAAAATTGGAAAAAGAATTAAATAGCAGCCAGTAATATTTAATTAATTTTTTTAACTACCAAGTTTGTCTCAAAACTTATGAACACACGAGGTAGAGACGCTGATGATGTTGAGAGGGAACGCAGAGCGCGGTAAGGGCGAACATGGTGGCTCGCAGGTTCTCACGGTGCTCCACAGAACTGGAGGTTACTCTTTTCACAGCCTATTGCACTAACTTTTACACGAGTAGCCTGTAGGCCAATTGTTCGCGGGCGTTGTATAGTGCTCGGAGAGTCCAATTCAACAACGCGTTCAGGGTGCTGATGGGGTTGCCCAGATACTGCAGCGCGTCGGGGATGTTTGCAGAGGCGCGAGTAGATTACCTCTACGCGACCTTGCAGAAGAGATGCGCCTCCCTGGTGCACAAGATTCGGGGCAGCCCCAACAGCATCCTGTCCATGATAGCGAGTAGACTGGACTGCTGATATATTAATTACTATACAGTATCATTATATAAATAAAAAATATATAAATTACTAACATAGGTAGAGCCCTTTATAACTAACAAATTTTGAGTCATGATGTTACTTGATTAAATAAATAAATTAAAATTAACTTCCTGTGCAAGACAGTAAGAATCATGAGCCTTAGGCCCAAATTCTTCATCGATAGTAATTGTAAAGTTACGTTACCAGCGGTTGAATATTTACAATTGTGTGTGTTTTGAAGAAAAAAATACCTTAATTAATCAATAGTCAATCAATAGGTTAAGGCCGTCTTATTCCGTCAAATTATCTCATAAGCCCCGCCCCCTTGTTAAAAGTGCGGGGCGCTTCCCCCACCAGCACCCCCGCACAAAACTTTTTCTGTCAACTTTGTCTTACAAATCTCGTGTATAATTAAGCCATCTAGTGTTTATTTAAGGAACAAAATTTTCTTGAATAAGATACTTCATGCGCTTTTGTAAGTAACATACCCACGCCATCTAGCAGAACCCCTAAGAACTTTTACAAAATGGTTTCTTTAGTACACCATACATGCTTTTTAGTCTAAACGTTTATCGAAAGAACAAGGAACGCAAAGAGTGGCATTTCATTCTCACACGACTGGTCAGCACTTTATGCCAGCAACCTGTAACCATTATAAAAACAAGAAAGAATATCCAATAACATTTATTATATTCTTTATTGCACTTATAAGATGTACAGAAAATAGGTACAAGAAGTCACAATGTGAACAAAGGTGGGCTTATCCCTAAAAGAGACCTCTTCCAGCCAACCCATAGGTGTAGGAAATGTAATGTAATAACATTTAGGTTGTTTTTATTAAGATCCTTTTTGTCGACACAGTTATAGTCTCACTACTATCTTCCATCAGTCTTCCAATTGATGATGACTGAAGACCATTACAGATATGGCACTTCAAATTTAGGGTTCCGTACAAACCAGTAGGTATATAAGTCAAAGTTCACCCATCACGAGAATTTTGTCATGGTTTTTTTTTACACACTGAAATTCATAACATTTCAAATCATCATCATCATTCTCTTGCCCTGTTCCCAGTTTATCTAGGGTCTGCGCAGTATGTTTCACGCTTCCGTTTAACATTACAAATATGGAAAGCTAAATTAAAGACAAAGGTTTCTTTATCGTTTCAGTAATCCTTTAATAATATCAAAGTTTTTTATTTACTAGTCGTCTCCCGCGACGTCGCCCGCGTATATTTTGGATGTCCCGTGAAATGGTTCAAGTAAATTAATGGTTTAAAGTAATTACTATCGAGGTCACCCACACCACGCTTAAAATACTCGCTTAATATCAGCCTGAACTATAAAAATGACTTGACTATCATGTGTTTGAAAGTAAGAAAATAGTAAGGCAAAAGTAGTTAGTAGTAATCTCTCATTTAGATGCAATACTTTTTTCGGCGAAGTTCACTATCAAATATACTGAGCATTGAACTTGGCTATCATTTTTCACATTGATGTTTTTGTTGGGATATCATAACTTTTTATAGAAATATTTATTTGCTTATTCATAAATCATTAATACATATTTTGTGCAAGCTTCCATCCACTTAATTATAACGGTTTCAGACCCTACAATTAAAAAACTTTCTTTTGTTTTCAGATTTTTTCCTTCGCTTACACATTATTACCTAGCTAGATGCCATATTTCAACTGTCTAGGTTTGTTAATTAGAGCACCGCACCCACACAATTACTTTGATAAACCATATATGGTTTTGCCATGTTTGACTTTTTGTAGTCTAGCTTATAGACCTTTTTTACTATAAAACTGTAATTTGGCATGGGTTTCTTTATATGCTAATCACACCGCCTAAAATATGTATTTTAAAATATTTTTGGGACACCTCCCTACAAGGAATGAATTATGATGAGCATGAGTTCCTACACCGAAAGGGCAACACCAGGGTTTATCTCATGAATCGTGATAGTAAGACAGTTGAAATTTTCAGGAAGGATGTATTCATGTTGCCGTTGAAAAAACAAAAACTTAAAAAACAGTTTTTTTTTTCAGGTTGCTCTCATACAACTTATCTACTCTGATAATGATAATAATGAGGGGCTGCCCCATTATTAGGACTTCATATCTTTTGTATGGGACTCCCTGACAACAGATATGATGTTTATGCCATTTTCATAGATAATGGTACGGAACCCTTCGTGACCCCGAAGCGCCATTTCGCGCTAACTACAAGATTAATAGAATTATTATGTGTCACAAACACCAAAGTTGTTTTGGATATTCAGTAACAGCAATTTGAGGAACAACGGTTATAAAAATAAAATTAAGACAGTCTCCACACATTTTCGAAAGAACAAAATTGAAAAAATTATTCAGATTTGACATTTCTGAATGCAAATATAATTGGATTATACTGAGTAATCTCTATGTTCGTCGCTCAAGTCCATGTCACCAAATAAGAGATAGATAGTCAATGCATTATTACTACACGATTCAGAAAATGTGTACGTACGTACGTAAATAACATGGAAACCTGAGTTCCATACACGAAGAGAGCTAGACCGACCTTAACTTAACCTCCAATGTTTGTATTTTGTCACAGGAGTCTAGATGTAAATAAATAAATAAAATTAAAATAGACCTATCACCTAATAATTTTCTCCCTCCCTCAAATTCATATAATATTTTCTCGTCTCCAATATACTAGAGTCACCAGGGCACAGCTTTAGCATTTGAGATTACTGCTAAACCTACAGTTTATGGTTTAGCTCTGATTTTTCCAAATAGAGAAAATGTTCAAAACTACAAAAATTTGACATGAGTGTTTTATGCTTTTTGTTTATATTGTTACTATAGAAACGGATTCATCTCTACGATTGGTACAAAAATATAGTTCATTTATTCACATCAATTATATATGTCGCTACAGCCTTTCTCTTTTTATTTTGCTTAACACGTAGAGGTTGGGGGTTCCATCCTCATGGCATTGAGGAGATTTATCCGCATGGTGATGATGTTTTTGATACTAATTTTCTTTTTGAAATTTATTTTCATTGTTATGTAGTTTTTTTAATAGGATTTGCTACTTTAAAAAAAAAACCTAAAAATTTAATTAGTTTTTATTTTTATTTTTTTTTTATTTTAAATGTTAAAATGTCCAAAAATTAAAATAAATACTTATTTCGTTTTCTAAAAAAATATTGTGACTATGTAGAAAAATATTCATGATACCCCCGATTTGAACTCGCGACCTTTGATTAGTATAAGACTGGTGCTGATCCAACTGAGCGTGACGCGGCGCGGCGAAATTAGCTATTATTAGTTCTTAGGTGTTTTACGTAATTAAGTACGCAAATAAAATTGCAAAAATTGACATAGGTCCAGCGTTCGCAGTGGCGTCAAGGGGAATGAGGAAATGGTATCTCGTGCTTGTCATTTGAATAAAAAGATAGCGCTATTTCTGCTTGCATGTATAGAATAGAGATGACACGACGATCAACTGTTGCGTCAAAGTCGTTGCGCGAATCACCATCGTCACAAGTGTGAGAATCACTAAATCAGTGTTTTATGAATGAAAATGTTAATAAAACTGGAAAAAAACGATTGGACGCCCTAAACATCTTTGGTGTCTAAAGTAATCTTAAAAAGACAATTGGAAGAATTTGCTGCTTGTAAGAAAGAATACAGACTAATGAAAAAAATGGACCTTTCTTTGCCTGAACATAACACCGATAAAAACTAAAAAAAAATCATTTGATTCATAGCTGAGATCTCACTTATGTGGTCAAAATGTATATTCTTATAATCCCCTGTTCCTCACATCTGTGTAGCTTGAGCAAATCAAGATCAAAAAAGTCGAAATAGGTCAAATAAAGTGTTTTTAGATATTTCGTTATTCTGATCTAAATAACAAACATTTTGAAATCATTTTAACATGTATATGTGTAGAATGGAATTACCTACTAAAATATGTGATTTTCATAAATATAAGTCCAATAATTTGAAAACTACATAGAAAATACGAAAAAAAAGGGGCCCACTTCTGAGGCAATTATTATCGAGCAAAGTAATTACAATCGTGTTTCCAACCACAATCCAGCTTTCTAGTAATCTTCTTCTATAACATATATAGATTCGAGATTTAAATAATTAGTGTTTCCATGTTAAAACTCAATCGAAACATCGTAAAAATGGAATATCTAAGCCTTAAGGTATTTTTTCTCTTAAACACACAACCGTGAATATTCAACTGCTGGTAACGTACCTGTACATAACTTTAGATGAAGAAATTGGCCATTAAAGATCTAATTGTCAGGTGTTTACTAATTACCACCAAACTCACTTCAGTTTTGCCTTAGAATAAGGGTTACGATGAATTCACAATATTTTTCTGCAATTAAATTTCATTGCATCCAGTTTTCCAGTCAATTCCACATGCAATAACAATATTAATTACTTTTTTACACGTATCAATACGGCTACCGGACACCAAGTTGCGCAACACTACGCCGGCAAATTAGTGTCACGTTTGTTTGATATTTTAATGTTACACAAACAAACATACAATAACAATGTATGTCATTCTTTAAGCTATCTATTGTTTGGGCTTCTGTTGCCTGATAAATGATTAAATAAATATATAAATACGAGTACGAGCCGCAATTTCAGTAAACATGTAGCGTCAATCATCAGCCCACAATCAATATCTCACCTTTAAACGCTGGAACAAAATGTTTTTTCTCGTTATTTTATTAATTGAGAATCATTTTGTCTTCTTTGGTCTTTGCTACTATGGTTATTGTTTGATTTTGTCTGTGGTCCTTGATAGATATACCATACATATATAATAGAGCTAATACCACAGCTGCAGCACAGCGTGTGACGAACATGCTGGCAGACTTGCTCTCTAGCTTCTACGGCTAGTAGGTAACAGCAAGCCAAAAGTGATTTACCACTAGTTGAAGAAACTATTTTAACAGAGGTCGTAATAATAAATCATTTTCATGGCACTAAACATTTAATTTTGCTTGATAATGTAAATTTTATACAGCGTAGCATTTGTGCTTCGAATGTGATTCATAAATCAGATTATGTAAAATGCGTGTGGCAAGAACATGAACAGTGTTTGTTATTAGAATTTAATAAGTTGATTTTTTTACAACCTTATTAGGGTTCAGTAGACCAATGTAGTACACTTACGATATTATTATATCGAGAATATTCGTTTACACTGAGTGGGAATTGAACTGCTTGGATATTCAATGGATTAAGCTCGATCGCAATACGCTCCCTTAAAGTTTCGCAATGTCCGTCTGTTTGGGGTTATCTCAGAGACCTATGGCCTACTAGAAAACTGAAATTTGGCATACCTATTTGTGTATTTTAATTTCCCTGCCAAAGTGGTTAAATAAATTTTTCAGTAGGATTTTTAAGTATATGGAATGATAAGTAAAGAGAGAGATTTTTTTCCCCTTGTATACGAAAACGTTAAAATATTGCGTCAACGTCTTTGGGGTTGTTACAGATTTTGAAGTAATTGTAAGCTAACGTAACTTCAGAACATAAGGCAACTTGACTGCTATTAGCTGATGTGTAAAACAAGCCAACAACACCATATGTGTTTGAAAACCTGTCTGCCAAATCCGGACACGATAATAATTTTAATGTTAGTAAAAAATAACGTGATTAACAATAAGTAGTTCAAATTACTACGATGACAATTATACCTTTCAATACTCAAACGTCATGTACTTGTTTAATGTTTCATCACATTTTTAAATATTGAATAAATGTTGCACCACGTTCAGCCCCAAATCAGGCGGGTTGTGACTAGGGTTGAAAATCACAAGTAAAATACATGTATTTTTCAATCGGACATTGTATTTTTCAATAAAATACAGAAACTTTCAATGAGTTCTTACGATGTATCTTTCGAAAGTTTCCGTTTTTTACATGTATTTTACACTGTATTTTTCGCTGTTTTAAAGACATAATAATAAAATAACTTTATGGTTAAATCAGCATCATCCTTTACATACAATTAAAAAACCGGCCAAGTGCGAGTCGGACCCGCGCACTGAGGGTTCCGTGCCTGCCACCCTTAACTGAATGCGAGGTCCTTTTACTTTCACCTAGCGAAAATATCAAAATATTTTTGACAACAAAAATAACTTTGTTTTTGATAGTGTTTGTATGAAAGACAAAGTTATATTTGCAATTGATGAAAATGTGCTATATCTCAAAAACTACAAGTTTATACACCTACCTAACAAGTTTAGGCTGTGTGATGATAATAGTTTCAGAATCAAGTGGCTGTTTCATATAGACGGACAGACAGACAGACAGATTTGACGAAACTATAGGGGTTCCGTTTTTTGCCATTCGGTTACCGATCCCTAAAATCATTGAATTGCACACTTATAGAATGTCGTGTTTTATATTTTTCGGCAATTCGGTAAAAGACGGTATCAATGATGCTACAATTGACGAACTAGACGACGGCTATTGCAATAGGATTCCGCAACCGTTCTCCGACAGTCGCTTCTCCGATGGACTGTTCGCCGACAAGACTTTTCACTTTTAGAAGTTTCGCCGATAGGACCTTTCATCTTTGGACCGTTCGCCGACAGAACTATACGTCTATGGACGTTTCGCCGACAGAACCTTTCGCCTACTGACCTTTTGCCGACAGAACGATTCTTCTATGAGTGTTTCGACGACAGGATTATTATTTAAATGTATATATTCTAATTTGGATAAATTACGTTTTTTATATTTATTTTATAACACGCACAAAAATAATATCAACAAAATTACTTTTTGTTTTAGTTACAAATGAAATGCGTTAGTAAATGGCTTCCAATGATCGATTTTCTCACAAAAAGAAAGGGACATGAGTTTACCAGGTTTCTATTTTTGTAGCAAAGAATGTTACGTCCTTCATATTGAATAAAATTATATTTGCGTAATAAAAAGACAATTAAATAATTATAAGGGTAAATATTTTTTTATGATATGGCTGATAATGTGGGAGGGAAGCTAAAGTTTAAGTTATTAATAAGCCATATCAAATTAACTATAAAAAATACTAATCAATGTAAAATTAAACAATCAAAATTTATTTTTAATTCACATGAGTATACATTTATTTTACATACAAATTTTATTTGCAAATTTTTAGTGATTAATATAGCGGGGAGTGGGTTGCACCTTTTGAGCTACAAAGTACCTTACATAAGTTCTGGCGTCATAATCACTGAACTCCAAAGCGTTAAGGAGTTCCACCATCAGCTCAGCTCCACAAATAGTAACTTTCAGACGTAAACATGTCAATATTGAGATGCTAGTTCAAAAACACTATACGTGCCTTTTAGATTTGAGGGTTTCCCTCGATTACAAAAGATCATCAGATCCGGATTTAGAGGGGACCAACTAGAAGGTAAACCCTCTAAGTAGGTTAAAAAACTTCAATCTGTCCACAAATGACTGAGTTATGATGAGGTAACATTTATAAAAAATATATACAGTCGAATTGATAATCTCCTTTTTGAAGTCAGTTGAAAATAAAAATCTGGTAAATTTTTAACGTTCGTTTCTTTTTGTGTTGGGAGCCATTTACTAACGCATTTCATTTGTAACTAAAACAAAAAGTAATTTTGTTTATATTATTTTTGTGCGTGTTATAAAATGAATATAAAAAACATAATTTATCCAAATTACAATATATACATTTAAAAAATAATCCTGTCGTCGAAACACTCATAGAAGAATCGTTCTGTTGGCAAAAGGTCAGTAGGCGAAAGGTTCTGTCGGCGAAACGTCCATAGACGAATAGTTCTATCGGCGAACGGTCCAAAGATGAAAGGTTCTATCGGCGAAACTTCTAAAAGTGAAAAGTCTTGTCGGCGAACAGTCCATCGGAGAAGCGACTGTCGGAGAACGGTTGCGGAATCTTGCAATAGTGATATTGAATTGTTAAAATGAAATTAAAATTGTTGTTGAAAAGAAACATTTTTTGCAAGTAAAAAAACTTTTCTCATATTATACTTCACAATATATAACGTAAAAAATTAAAATAAACAGTGCCATTAATATTAATTGTTTTTTTTTCATTCAATGTAAATTATGAAAAATACATTGATTAATACACGTTTTATACATGTAAATTTGTAATTTTCAAATAGCCCTCAATTTGTATTATTCCAAAGTTACATGTATTTTACTGGAAAGATTCAAAGTTGCGAAAAAAAAAAATGAGTATCTTTCGCCATTTTCATCCCTAGTTGTGACGCGCGCAGGCGCCGGCTAGCAGCAGCAGCGCCGCGAGCGCACCTCCGTCGCATGTGCTGGCGAGCTTGTCGCGCGCCGCTGTCGCCGCTGGGATAGCTTCCAAATAGCACTCTGGCATTTATGGAATTGAAATGTCGAAAGAAGAAGAAAAGTCTTTCAAGAATAAAATTCGTACATTTCTGAGAGAGTGAATACTTGCATAATATTATTATAGAAAATATATATTTGCTTTAAGTGTGTTTATGTACGTATACTAATTATGTTTTACTAAAATATATATGTTTACTAAGTATATATGTATTACTTTCATTTGTTGTTTTTTCACTGCACCCGTTGCCGTCTTTCTGCATGACCTAAAGGTTTGACTGGCAGAGAATGCATTTAGCATTTAGTCCACCTTTGTACACTAAATTTGTGCAATAAAGTCTTTAAATACATAAATAAATAGTAAATGTGTAGAAACCTCCTAACATAATTTGTATATTTTTAAACACAACCAATTAATTACAGTACCTACAACGGAACAAATTGGATTATTTAGTCACACATCCATTTTATAAGATTTTTTCTCATACTTTACTTGATAGATTCATTGATACAAATAATGACTATTGTGAGAAGTATGACTATTATGAGCTCACCCAATTTAAAATTAGCTCTTACAAAGTACTCATATTAGGTAGGTATGCTAAATTGCGACTATTGCTAAAATTCCCAACAGTTTAAAGAAGTAATTTGGAAAACATAGGAAAATAAATTGAACAATGAAGCCATTTACACTGACTAACTTAATATGTTATTTACTATGGTCAATTACATTTTTTGCAATGTATCACCATAATGGAATGAGATGTGATTCCGGTTTGTTCCGTTGTGTATCAAACCTAAGCATATAGTGTATTACAAGTTCGGATGGTAATGAATGACACATTAACTGTACTCCCTCACCGGGAGCATTCGCGTGTAATGTAACGTTACAGATTTGAGCATTATATCAGTGAAGGAGGAGAACCGAGCATTACAATGCGCATTTTGTAATGATGATACAATGTGTAATATCTTGATACTACTTGTAACATCAATGCGCTTCACTTCCACTAGCCAGTGCCGTAAATAACCTTTTTTGTGCCCTGTGCGAGCTTCTATAACCGCGCCTTTGTAGTTAGTTATAAACGAGACTTTTCCTAACAGACAGGAGAGCAAAAAATGCCTGGAAATGCTCTAAGTCGAATCAATATTACATTACACGCTCGTCAGTCAGGGAGGTAGTATTGTAATGTAATGCTCAAAGTCGAATCTATATTACATTACACGCAAATACTCGTCAGTCAGGGAGGTAGTATTGTAATGTAATGCTCAAAGTCGAATCTATATTACATTACACGCAAATACTCGTCAGTCAGGGAGGTAGTATTGTAATGTAATGCTCAAAGTCGAATCTATATTACATTACACGCAAATACTCGTCAGTCAGGGAGGTAGTATTGTAATGTAATGCTCAAAGTCGAATCTATATTACATTACACGCAAATACTCGTCAGTCAGGGAGGTAGTATTGTAATGTAATGCTCAAAGTCGAATCTATATTACATTACACGCAAATACTCGTCAGTCAGGGAGGTAGTATTGTAATGTAATGCTCAAAGTCGAATCTATATTACATTGCACGCGAATGCTCGTCAGTGAGGGAGGTATTATTGTAATGTAATGCTCAAAGATGAATCTATAATGTTACAGTACACGTGAATGCTCCCGGTGAGGGAGTACCTTAATAGGAAATAAGCATGACCGACATAACGGTTCTAAATACAAACTCAACATCAAAGTATTTGAAACTCGTGTTGTTCAATGTATCGGCTGGCTTGCAATGGCTGTGATATAAGGAACAACTAGTGCAGTCCAGCTGAAACGTTGAGCAGTATCAAAATAAAAATTCGTCTGGTAGTTTCCAAGTTGGTACTTGTTCTTAAATGTCTTACCGCTTTGTTGAAGGTATCCCTTACTTGTTTCTGAATTTGAATACTACTTATTATAAATTGAAACACAATTTGATTTCTGTAAATTGTGTTTGATTGGAAGGTATCTCTTACTAATTAAAAATGTTTTGGTGTGCCACCGGTAAGTATGACCGCGATGACCACACGTTCCCACGATTGGAGACTCTGTACGTGTAGTCGTTATTGAACTCGTCATTCGGCTCGCGCGCGTAAGGGTACGCATTAGATGACTGGCTCGGGCCAGGCAGGATGATCACAACTGGTTGGACGGCTGCGTAGCTCAGAGAGGTTTTCGGGTGCACGCGTGGGTATCCAGAGCGGACCTTGTTCAAGCTGTAGAACAGGACGACGCCCACAGTCGCAGTGGAGTCGGCTGCACCCGTTCGTAGGATGTGTCCGTACTTCGCGTCCACCAGCGGTGGCTCATCGCTGTCGCACGCGGTTACTATCACGCCGATGATGTCACTCTGACTCCCGCCCACCTGTGGGACAGATTGTCTGCTTTATTTGTTGTGTGTGGCCTTCCTTAACTATGGGGTAGTCGGAGCCATTTCTCCAGCACGCGGGCTCGGTGCGAATTGGTGGAGTGGTGTTTGCAAGGGACTTATTTTGCTGTCAGATTTGCAACTGCGGGGCAATTTACTGGTGTGCTAATTAAAATATAAAACCCATTGTCTTAAAATTGGTTCATAATTTTTTAAGTTACTTTAAAGGTGTCTTAAAGTTGCTTAACCTTGTGGATAAGTGAAATAAACATTTCACTTAATTTTTTTATGAAAAATGATTGTGTTTTTATTAAAGCTTCCGATTGCTTACCTCTGATAAAATGTTTTCCCATTTTTCATTTCTTTTGGATCTGCTTTGACCCTTATATTCACGTTCTCCAGGAAGCAGTGCGAATAGCGGCATCTTCACGGAAGATCCATCCGTTACGCCTGCAAGATGGATATATCTGTCAATTTATAACTACTACTATCTACTATCTGTATGTAAATATATTTGCTTCTGAAGTTTATGCGAATACTTCTCATTGATTAACACACATTTTTCGGTTTGATTTCTCGAACATTTATTTTTAAGAAATGCCTGACGTTACAAATGCTTCACAGTATCCCTGGTCACAAGCAAAGATGTTATTTGTCATTATATAGTTATAATGTATATGGCAATAGTTGCACTTGTAACTGTGCTTATACCATACTTACCGTTAATCCGACCCAAACCAACTAAAATGTTTTTATCTTAAAATATTTTCTTCATCTGCGTTAAGCACTAACTACTCATCTTTAATAATGTTTTCCCGGTCATATCCAACCTCAGGTGGCAAATCTAAACTAAGATAAGGCATCTGCGCGGGACAAATAGGACTCAGGTTTACTTATTTTACAAGCAAAAACTTACCAGCTACATCAGTTGTGCATTTATCAGGAACGGCGTTAGCCACAGCTATTAGTGCAGAAACTGCAAGTGAGACAAGTAAGCAGTGCGTCCGCATGTTGGCAAAAGAGTGAGCCAACTAGCAAGCGAGCATGCGACACGCCAGTTTTTTCATAACCGTAAAGTTAAATCTGGAAATTAAATTGCATGTAATTGACGAGTTAATTGAAAAGTTATTTAGTTAGCTTCACGCCAAACAATCAATTTAAAATACATCACATATTAACAGCAGTTTGGCTCTTTCAATTATTTCATTAGTAATTCTATTTTCATTTTGTGCTTTACTAGTGTTTTAATATGGTTTAGGTAAAGTTTGCCTGTAACGTTCCACTGCTGGGCGAGGTATTGGTTGTGTACGAAGTACTAGGCGGGGGAAGTATAATCTACCACAGCGCTTACAGTGGCCAAAAGTAGCAATTATGTCTGCTCCTTCACCTGTCACATCGGTCATAATGTAACATCAGTATATTGCTCAGAATTTACGCCGTGTTTTGTATAATTTGTTTATTCAGCCAAAAATAATGAGTCACTGTAGTTGCTGTGTGATAAACTGTAAGAACACAGGCAGGAATAGTTTATGTAAGTTTTACCAATTCCCAACAGCTGCTTGGAGAGTGCTATATCGGTTAAAATGGATAGTTGCAGTCAGGATATCAAAGTAAGTAACATCAGAACCATCTTGAAGCGAGCTTCAATCAAGACTTATTTCAAGCCGCCAAAGAAGATAAACCAATTTTTACCACCTGTCAAGTGCACCATACCTCTTCAAGATGCAGGGGTGTATAGACTGGAATGTGACTGTGGCCTTTCCTACGTCGGGCAAACCAAACGAAGTAAAGGCGTGCGGATAAAAGAACATATAGCTGACGTAAAACATAGACGGAACATGAAATCTGCAGTGTGTGAACATGCTTTAGATAAACCCAACCAATACGTTTTGACCACAGAACATAAAAAACGAGTAGAAGTAGTAAGTAGGCGGGCCCCGTGTAGCGACGCATAAGCCAAGCTTGGCGCATCTTAGGTTCCCGCCCCCTTCCACGCGCTTTAGACGGTGACAGTTGCTCGAACATTTAAGACGTTTTGCTGTACGAACAAAAAACTTTAAATATGCCGACCTGCACTGTATTAGAGTGCAAAAACACAAGCACTACAAACAATTTATCCAAAGGAGGCGTAACATATCATCGGTAAATAATATTATATCATTATTTCAATAGAAATTGTAAATTTTGCAGAAAATAACAATCCATATAAATTACAACCTAAAACCATTTCACTGTTCATAGAGATAAAGTCGAAACTATATTTTGACTGTTACTTATTGTCGAAATGCTACTCATTTAGGGAATGACCAAATCAAAATATCGATAAACTTATCGATACTTGTTATTGTATGACATAAAAAAGGAAAGTTTTTAAAAAGGTTGATAAATTCATGTTTTTTTTTTATAAATGTAAATATAATAACGAAATACTAAAAAATAGTAATCCAAGTACTAAGTTATTAAATATACAGGATCTTTGTACATCGCATGCCAAATTAAAATGACTTTTACTGTCGTTTCCTGCCATAATTTTTTTACGCCCTCCAGCTTTAGGGATTTCCTTTTTTTGTTTTTTTTTCGTGTATAATTAATAACTTGTTTAAATAAATTAATAAACACATTTAATTAATAACTTAATATTATTTTTAAAGGTTCCCTAAAGATCCACTAATAAAAGAAAAATGGATTGAAGCAACCGGTAGGCAAAATTGGTTTCCCGGTAAAACATGCACCATTTGCTCTGAACATTTCTCGGAAAACGATTTTGACATAAAGAAAAGCGGTAAAAGATATATAGTCGATTCGGCTATACCAAGCCGTAATATTTTACATTTTGTTGAGGTAAGTTTTCCTTTCTGAAATTGATTTGGTTAAAAACTATACTATGTCACTCACACCTGTCTGAGCACATAATGTGAGTGAGTTTTCACCTTTTGCAGACTTTTTTTATTTGGAAATGATTTTTTTTAAGTAATTTCGATATTGCAGAAAGAGTTACAAAACAAGCCCACAACGAGCTCTAACACAACATTCGATAAAACTCAACTAAAACGCAAACTCGAATCAGATGCTACAACAGGTGCTTCTTTGCCGAAACAAAAACCCCAAGAAGAGCCGTACCTAGATTCACAAACATCAACACCCCGCAAAAAAAATATGTCTGTAGCTTTGCAAAGAAAAGACAAAATAATAAGGTCAAAGAATTTAAAGATCAGGAGATTAAGAGCTCAAAATTGCCGGTTGAAGAAAAAAATTTCAAAAATTGAAGATGTTTTGAAAACTTTGGAAGACAAGTTCTTGATGAAGAGTGAAGACTTAACCACTTTAAAAAACACAAATGTGACGGTATGTAAATATCTTCTATTGTCATTTATGTACAGTATTTACATGAAGCAGTATTAATTTATTATTTTCATTGTATCCAGGTAAATGATTTGATTTCAAGGCAAGTAAAAAAATTAACGTCTGGAGTAACTTCGACCGAAAAATATTCTATTGGGCTTCGGAGTTTTGCTCTCACTCTTCATTATTATTCTCCTAAAGCATATGAATACGTCCGAAGTACATTTGACAATTGTTTACCCCACCCGCAAACCCTGAAAAAATGGTACGCCAATATAGGAGGAGAACCTGGCTTCACAAAAGAGTCTCTCGTGGCGTTAAAGTTAAAAGCGGAAAAAAACACTTCCCCTATATTGGCTACATTAGTTATAGATGAAATGGCTATACGTAAGAAAATTGAGTGGGATGGGGAGAGATTCCATGGATATGTCGATGTGGGAACCGGCTTAGATGGAGATGAATTACCAGAGGCCAAGGAAGCCTTGGTTTTTATGGTTACTGCCATAAACGCACATTTTAAAATACCTGTAGGTTTTTTTTTAGTAGACGGTGTAACCGGGGCACAGCGGTCTGAGCTAGTAAAACAATGTCTGGAACTTGTCCATGATACCGGCATAAAAATAATTGCACTAACATTTGACGGTTGCGCAGCCAATTTATCCATGGCAAAAAATTTGGGCTGCTCGTTTCAGGAAGGCAAAATAAAATTTGAGCATCCGATATCTAAGTCCCCGGTTGTAGTTGTGTTAGACCCCTGTCATATGGTAAAATTGATAAGGAACGCATTCCAAGCGTTCAAGACATTTATTGATGAAGATAACAATGAAATTAATTGGCAGTATCTAGTAGAATTAAACGAATTACAAGAAAGTGAAAAGTTTCATTTGTCAAATAAATTAAAACATAGTCACATTAACTTCCAAAATTAACGAATGAAAGTAAAACTGGCCACTCAATTATTCAGCCAAAGTGTGGCAGAAGCTATGGAGTTTTGTAGAAAAGAATTAAAAATTGCAACTTTTGAAGACAGTGCCGCTACTGAAAAATTTTTGCTTCTTATCAACAATATGTTCGATATTTTTAATTCACGAAATTTGCATCAATATGGCTTTAAAAAGGCACTAAATGAAAATATTGCCACTCAGATTTTCGATTTTTTTAAATCGGCGTGTAGTTACCTGTCCAATTTAAAAATGGAAAACAATACTCTTTTAAAAGCTAGTTCTCGAAAAACCGGATTTTTAGGATTTCTGTGCTGTGCTGAGGCACTTAAACAACTTTACGCAAGTTTTATCCAGGAAAAAATTATCGTTTATTTGCCATTTTATAAATTGAGCCAGGATCACCTGGAACTTTTGTTTTGTAA
This sequence comes from Pyrausta aurata, assembly GCA_963584085.1. Classification (NCBI taxonomy): domain Eukaryota; kingdom Metazoa; phylum Arthropoda; class Insecta; order Lepidoptera; family Crambidae; genus Pyrausta; species Pyrausta aurata. The sequence goes on along the minus strand of OY757253.1, from coordinate 24,947 downwards.
CATACGTGCATACGGAGGATCCAATAATAATCCCACAGCGCGACAGTTCGTGGCTGCATATAAGAAACTATTAGTCCACGTTGAATTAAAAGATTCTGGAGCGGGTAACTGCACTGCCTTGGAACAATTATCGATACTAAATTGCTCGTCAGCAGTAGATAGGATTAATAAAACGACAAGACGTGTTACGGAAGAAGAAACTGAACAAACTCAAACTGAAGAACACGAAGTTGGCGAACTTCTCCAGCATATATCTGAGTTTGGCACTCAAGCCATAGCTTATATAGCAGGGTACATCGCTCAAATTTTAATAAAAAAAATTGATTGCGATATTTGTGTCGACGCACTGCTGTCAAAAGACAAGAATTCATTGCACAAATTTATAGTAGCAAAAGACAAAGGAGGTCTTAAATATCCATCAGCGGATTTAGTTAAAGTTTGTAAAGTCACAGAGAGCATTCTTCGAACTTATGACAGCCGTACGTTCAAAATTCAAAAAAATATCGTAATATCCACAATTTTGAAATCCTTTATTGGGGAAAACATTTTTCAAGACATCAGCTTTCATGACATTGGTGGATTTCCTTCAGCAAACCATGTAGTTGATTTGATAAAAGCCATTGCCGAACGCTATATTAATATCCGAATACATCATTTACTTAAAATACAAGTTAAACTATCAAAGAGACAGCTTTTGAATAAATATGTTTTATTCCAAGGGCAATAAATTGTATTTTAATAAGAGTAATTTTTAAGTTCGGTAATAGCTTTTGTGAAAATAAACCTGATTGATGCGGAACAACAAATATCACAGTGTGTGTGAAACCTAGGTTATAGTACCTACCATAGACGACATCATAAATAATATGCCTGTGTGCTTAACGTTTGTGGACTATGAGAAGGCCATTCGAAATCGAAACTTGGGCGGTGCTCCAGTCTCTTCAGCGGTGCCACATAGACTATAGGTATAATAGAGGTGTTAAAGTGTCTGCATGACTACAACGCTACTATTTTGGTCCGAGTACAGGATCAGAACGAGGGTGATTCCATTGCGGAGAGGTGTAAGACAGGGAGATATTATGTCTTCGAACTGTTTATAGCAGCAGTAGAAGACTCCTCAAAGCTCCAGGAATAGGAAGGATTCGGCATTAACATCAATGGCGAATACATCACACACCTCCGTTTTGACGATGAATAGTCATTGTGGCAAATACGCTGGAAGATCTTGGTACTATGCTCGAAGACGTTAACTGGGGAGAACCCGTTAACAAGTGGGTCTAAATTGATATTTATCTATATTGGAAGTTGAAATGACTATGTTTTAATTTATTCCTGTAATTTTAATGTTAAAATATTAAAATCCAGGCAGTATTTTTTGGATGAAGGAGAAAAACATCTAGAACTTTAAAATAATGGTATAAATGCTTTCCTAACTAATTTGAGATTTGAAATCGGATGCTCAAATTATATTAAGTCCGCTGCCCTCCAAACACTTACGTACTTTAACCACTCATCAGTCCGAGTTAACTATCGTGACCAAAGTCATATATCTCTCGTCAGTCCATGTTAACTATAGTGACCAAGATTCAAATATGGCGCGCTCCGTACATTTTTCGCTTTTTTTCAAATGACGGACTGTTCCGAATGATTAGCATCATGTTATCTATGCTAGTATTTATCGTATCGATCCATCGATACCAGTTTCCCAAGCCTAAGTCGTCACAAGATTAAAAATATAAGCGTCAAAGTCAAATGTCAGTCTATGGACCCGGCTGGGTGCGTGGTATTTTATACATTTTAGTTTATTAATTGCGTAATATTATGAGTTTTATATTGATTTAGGTATTAAAAGAAAGCTAATTAAAAGTGTTAAACGTTGTGATATGCAGTTTGTGCCAATTTAATTCGGAGTTCAGTGAAAATACAATAACAAAAGGTCACGTGACTTACGGTAAGTTTGCAAAGTTTGCAGTTTTTGCATTCGCTCGATCATTTTACTCGTTGAATATTTCTATTTATTAAATAGATCAAGACATTCCTCGTTTAATCAGCTTTCTGGCAGTATTTACTTTTAACGGGAGGCAATAAGTCTAGAATCAGTGGCAATGTTATTGTTGCGCGCCGCGGTCGAAATTCGCGGAAATTCGCGGAAATTCGCGAATTACACACTCGGCAAAAGTCGCGGGACGATAAGCCTATATGTGCCCGCGGAGGCTGGACGTCAGAGTGGTTAAATACAGTAAATACTATTACCTACTATAGTTTTTATTTAAATAATTATTCAAAAGGTTTTATTTAGTGAATAAATGTAAATTAAATGTCTCTTGTAAATAAATACAGATTTTTTGGAGTGCGTTTATCTCTTCCCATAATGAACATTGCCTTTATTCCGGTATTTTTTGTCATTTATAGCTTACAATAAAGAAGTCATTAACAATTTGTATATTTTTTAAAATATATGATTAAACATAATGCTGTCTCATGTTCCATAACAAAAATATCGACATGAATATCTATCTAGTAAATGTCCCATCTCTAGCTATGAATGATTCTTAAATAGCATCTGTCGTCAGGTGGCGGAACTATCTGATATTGAATAAGAGGCATCTAGTGTCGGGTAGCGAAACTATCTGACATTGAAAGGTAACCAATCGCTACAAGACATTCTTGGTGTGCGTGATAATGTGATATAATCACAAATGTGTTAGTTTGGTCACACTGGTTTTCATACAAATAGGAGTTAATACTACTTCTATCGTTTTTTATGTTCTGTGGTTTTGACCAACCCAAAATACTTTCAAAAGAACGTCGGTTCGTTCCTTGTATGTTACGTGAAGCCATAGAAATTAGAAAACATCCAAATTTCAATAGAGAAGATGGTTGGAAAATTCCGCCAGCATGGGATCCGGTTCTATCGAAGACCCAAGCCAGACCACTCACTGCAAGATCTCAAGACACGGTTAGCTCTTTCTGCGTGGGTAGGAACGTAAATTAATAATGAGTATGATGGTAGTTTAATATTTTTCAAAACTATGTAAATGATAAATAACATCTTAGTCTACCCCGTGACCACGAACGCTGTAAAGTGTTTGAAACGTCGGGATGAAAAATCTAATAAATTATCGCGAAATTATCCGTAACTTGTGTTTTATTAAATGTGTAATATTCGCGTAAACTTCAGAAATAAGTATCATAACCTTATTTAAATCTTTATTTTAATCATTGGGATTGTCTCATAGAACACATTTTATTTTGTTTCAGTGCTGATGGATCGTTTTATTGATGGCAAGATATCAGAATAGTCAACCAACCCCTGTTTAACATAGCGACGAAATGTGTTCCAACAAACACTTGTCACTTCTCGTGCTGTATTCAACGACAATGCAACAAATAATTAAATACACGTCTGTTAAAACTCAAACTGATTATGATTTCAATCGAAAATGAATATTCATATCTTTAAAGATGTTTTGTATGGTTTCATGGAACAGAAGTCTATCTTATAATGCTAGCTTCTATTGATGAAGACTCTTCCTGTTTCTTTCTTCGTTCTTTTACATCCCGGACATATGCAGACCAACTTTCCCTTTGAGAACGTTTGTTGTTGAAATTTTTAGGTATAATATCGTGAGTGATAAAACCGGTCTTCAAATTATACTCATTTCAACTTGAAAACGACATTGAATTTATTACTAGCGACACAAACGCAACTAAGAATGTAAACTTTAACTAAATTAAACCATTGAAAGAGCTTTAAATCTATTGTTTTACAGTAAAATTCATTACAACATGAAGTAAACAGACCCTGACATGACTACAATGAAACACATTTTATAAAGAATATTTACTTACTTTTATACAATTGTATGAGCACAAATTCCTTCACAACTCTTTGCCTTTCCAAATCGCAGTACTTTATTTAAATTTATTCACAAAGAAATATCTTATTCGGATATTTGTTTTATTGCCGCGATGACATTTCAAACCGTCAGTCAGAGCCACTGAGCCCACAAAGTTGAGCACACTAGGAGGCGCTACTGTCGTGCACGTTCCCAATACTTGCACAAAAAAGATTACATGATCAGTGACTTGCACATCTAATAACACCTTGGAAAGAGAAATGCGTAAGGGCTGTCCCACTTCCACGTTTCATTGCCGCAGAGGAAGCAAGTCTTTGACATTACAATACTTAAGAGATTGCGCTATGTATCTACCAAGTAGCATAAGTAATCCGATTAATGAGATTCTGATATTTCGACCTCGTTGCAAGTGCCATGGTCTTTAGATTTGTCTTTGACATTACCATAAAACTTTTATGAATGCTCAACTTCTGTATACTACTCGTAATAATCCACTTGGATTTGAGGAATAATTTGTTCACAATTTTCAGGATCAAATACGGATACGGTTTACTCTTGATTCACAAGCTCACTCTGACTTAAAATTTATTTGGGTTGTAATCATTACGAGACACGGACCTCTTGTCCGTTCCCCTTTATTGCTTTTCCTTGGCTTCCATTTATTTTGTCGACAGCCTTGCCAAGGATTTGTGCTATTAGTGGCGGCATGCGACCATGTCTTTCTTTATGCATAACAATATTGTTATGCAAAACACAAGAGGGTTTATTTTAGTTATAACATTTAAGTTATTCTTGTATTATTTTTCCTTGAATTAATAGTAGAGAAGTGTCTGCAGTGATGTCACGACAGCCAATTGATCTCGACCCATTTTGCAAGATAGCCTTAATAGCAAATGTGTCTGTACAACATGGGTCATCCTGATAGTCGAATGCAGAATTTGCATTCCCGCGTAGAGATTCCAAAATGTGCAAATCAATTTATACAAGTAATATAACAAACTAGCTTTTGCCGGCGACTTCGTCCGCGTGGAATAGTGACTTCTTTCTCCCGTTTTTTACACATTTACCACTATATCTTTGCTCTTATTGGTCGTAGCGTGATGTTATATGGCCTATAGCCTTCCTCGATAACTGGACTATCCAACACAAAAAGAATTATTCAATTCGAACCAGTAGTTTCGGAGATTAGCGCGTTCAAACAAACAAACTCTTCAGCTTTATAATATTAGTATAGATGTAGGTGGGTAAGTATGTCTCAATAATTGTTTTGAAATAATTTTAAATGCGTTTCAGAAAACTTATACGGTTTGTTCTGTGGTGTGCTATGCTTCATACCTTATCCAGTGAAATGACACCATTTTTAGTTTTAGCGTTGTTAACTCAGTAGGTATTATCACAAATATACTAGTAATACCTATTTACCATTAGATGAGTATTAGATAATATCAGATGATAATAAGAGCCGTGATAATAATAAATTGATGATGATGATTCTGTATTTTTATTGTTTATGGTGTGCAATAAAGTATATTTATTATTATTATTATTATTGAATAATTTCATTTTACCTATAATCCTTATCTTCTCTCAAACAAGTAGCCAATTTCAATTCATGTATCCCATTAGTATTAAATTGTTTTTAAATATCAAACATTCAGGAACAACTCAATGTTTTATGTCGCGGGTATTAAACAAATATTAAGTACACAAAATGAATAAAAGGAGGCTTAATAAATTCGATCATTTACTGAAGTTACTCATTGTTGCACAGTCCACTGCCTTCATCATACTTATTAATCTTTGTGAGTAATTTTATATTATACTTTTTTTTGAAATTTCGCTTTTTTGTGAAGAATTATTTTACTATGTATTTTTATAAAGTGCAAGTGATTTTCGTTTAGAAGTGCCCTGAGACTTCGACTGTTCCTATTTGAGTAATGTTTTTATTTATTTTAATACCTGTAAAATATTTATAGGTAATTATTAAAATGAAATGCTTATTCCACCATTCATATTTTTTTGCTAAAGGGTGAGTACTTCGGGCTACCTTTGCACAAGCTCGCCAACATGTTTGTCGCGCAGCTCGTAATCGTTGCTGTCCTGGCTCTGTTCTCCGGCGCAAGCGCACAGTCAGCGTGCGGATCTGACACAAAGGGTATTAATCATTTTTACATTGTCAGTCAATCATCTTATTTAATAGGTACTAGCGGCTATTTGCGACTTGATTCTCGTGTATTATAACACGTTTAAACGCGTGAATTACGCGTGAATGGTGATGGACAATTAAGAGTTTTAATTTTAAATTGACCATCACCATTTACCGTGACAAAAAATATAAATAAAATAAACATTGCTCCCTTTCAAACTAAGAGAGAGAGTCAACTTCCATTAGTAATATAATCTTCACTATATGTCTCCAGTCATTCGACTCTCATTTTAATTTAACTAAATTCTGAACCCAAACTTTTATTAATATTTTTGATTCGAACTTTAGCTTGGGTAAGTATACGCTCTACCAATTGAGCAAGCTCAATTGGTAGAGCGTTTGACCCAGTTATCTAGAAAGATGCAGGTTCGAGTCCCGCCCGTATTTTTGGTTTCTCATTTCATCTTTTAATAAATTACATTGTTTTCTGATTATTGTTTTAAGGAACAACCGGGACACTTTACACACTCCCAGATGTCCCATTACAACCCGGCTATTCAGTCTTCAACGTTACATTACCACCAAACGTGAGTATTATATAAGAGATAAGACACACCGGCTGTAATAAAAATAGCACAATAACTCAAGCATATGAGCCATAATTCAGTGTGTTCCTGGGTAAAATGTGATCTGGATAGGAGGTGAAAGTAGACCTAAAATGAAACAAAAAAAGTCAAACCTCAGGCACAGGGTATATATAAAGTATTTCCTCTTTGAAAAATAGACTCATTGACCATTTCTAATTTGACTCATGCAGATAAGTCAAGACGTATTTATATGTACCATGTATGAGATAAGACCACTTGATGTCCCGTTATGAAATAAATAATTTCGATCCATTTGTTCGCCAGCCCTGCGGAGGATTGACCCACGTCGGCACCTCAGTGACGGCATGCGATGACGATTCGGCTCCGCTAGTTTACCTGTACACAATCGAGACCGGCACCGTGACGCGCACCGGCAACCTGAAGCAGGAAGGAGTGGTGCACACGTACGTGTACTGCGTCCCGGACGGCGTCGGTCGCGTCGTCGTCAAGGGCGGCCCGGCGCGGAGGCGGCTGAGCTACTCGAGGCGCCGGTACTATGATCAATCGAGAGAAGTACCCAAAAATGACTACCGTTATGATGATTAGAACTGTCAATCAGATGAGCACAGTTTGACCTTATTCTTTCCTAATTTTTTTCGGTCTAATCGTTTCATAATAAGTACGAGATCTCTACAATGATAGCTCCCTGTCATTAATATGCAAGGTTTAAGAAATATTCGATTAAAGTAACAAATTATATGCAACAACAAACGTTTGTTTTATTGCTTCCTCTCGAAAACCATTCTGATAACTTCTCCATAGTAATGTAAAATACCTACTTAAGATTAACATGAAGCATGAAGTTAAAGTAAATCAGGTGTGAAATATTACATGCAATAACTTTATTACAATACTAGCTTTTGCCCGCGACTTCGTTCGCGTGGACTTCAGGTTCGTCCCGTCTAGTAGCTCAAAAAATGTGTTTTTTTACGACCTCACATTAGAAACCTCAAAAATTGTAGCCTATATGTTATTCTGATGTATAAGCTATATTGTGGTAAAGTTTCATTCAAATCCATTCAGTAGTTTTTACGTGAAAGAGTAACAAACATCCATACATCCATACATCCATACTTACAAACTTTCGCCTTTATAATAGTACCGATTATTTCTATCACAAGAATAAAATAGACACAGTATGTTTTTGTCATTATTTACTGTCGCGCAAGTGTGGTGACATGTTGGGGCTCGGCGTCACGCTCGGCGTCGCGCTCGGCGTCGCGTTCGCCGTCGCACTCGGTGGTGCGCACGCGCTGACTTGCAACTCCGATATTGCGGGTAATTACTTCAACCCTTTTTCAGGACAAACATTTACAAATAATTGGTTTTAACAGAATGACAAATGACAGAGGTTCAAAATAATGTCGTCTCTATAATACCTTAAGCCTGAAGAAAGGTCACCATCGCTTTGTAACCGAAATGTGTTGCTACCTGCACACAATGTAGAACTGTCACATTAAGTATGTATTTTTAGTAATAACTTAACTGTTTTAATAAATATTGCTTGAGATAACATTGTTCAATGTATAAACAATGAATTAAAATAAACAGTGTATTTTAGGAGATTGGTCGATTCTCTCCCTCGACCTGGCTAATGTGACGTTGACGCCGGGCATTCGCAAATGGAATATAACACTAAAGACACCTTCAGATGTAAGTGTTTGTAGCTCCTTCACTCATTATTCAATCCATTTCTTTAATACCACTTCACACAGTAACAGTTCATTAAAAGTACTTCTTATTTGTGTGATTTTTTTGTTTTGAGTAAATTATCGGTTTTTAGGTGAAAATTTATTTACCACGCTTTGTTATCTATCATAGTCACCATAATTTTAAAGTAGAAAATGCCATTCCGCGTCCACCTGATTGTACGAAAGGTTTTCAAAGTTTAAACAAATAAATTATAATGGTTTTAAGTAGGTAAAAATTCATTTTTGAAAGACAACACAACTGATAGATTCACGATTATTTCTGTTTCTTGTCCTGAAACAGTTGTAAGTAGTACTACATACTGTACTTTATACCAGGTGCTACAAAACTACCCGTTATAACTGCAGGCAGCTACTCAGAATCGGTAACTAATCAACTTTCACCTAACAATAAAGGTTAAAAAACGTCATAAAAATTACTTCCCGTACTAAATCGGTCACGTGATTCGTTTGATCTTAATGTAGAGTTAAAAATCTATTTGCTATTACAGCCACCGCTATGCCCGCCGCAAACGGTGCAAGTGGGCACTAAGCTAGCTGCGTGTGACTGTGACGCGCCGCCGCGAGTGCGTCTGCACAGCCTTGTGGCAGGCGTCGTCGAACGCATCGATACTAGCCGGGAGGGTGTAGTTATGCCTACAATTTACTGCCAGTTTATCTACATCCATCGACAACACTTGAATCTAGATCAATAAAATTAATAAAAATATGAAGCGTGCCCAACACAACCCGTGTGTAGTAGTTATTCCCATCAAATACTGAAATACTGCCAAATACGAGTAGTTCGTCTACAAAATCTTTGGTTGTCGTCGTAAGTGTAGTAGTAGTATATTCGTAGCCCCTGTTTGATAGGTTTTTTTTGTAGAAGTTAGTGCATATTTTTTATAAGCGTAGCTATTGAAATGTTTATCAAATACAAAAACAAAACAAAATATTTTTACTCACCTTTTTTATCGGGCAAACACTGCTGGGTATGACTGTTTTGGGTGTGTAAGTGACTGTTCGTTGGGTCATGTCCCTTGCTCGATTTCATAGCAGCAGACTTGATCCCCTGACAATGTTCATAAACATAGTCTTGTTGCCATGTTTATACCAACAACTCCTAATCAGGTAGTCGGTCACCCACCGAACTGCTGGTATTTTATGACCATGCTGCACTGGTAACCTATTAACTTGTAAGCCTGCCTACTTAATAAATCATATTTTTTATGAAGTAAAAAACTGGTTTCACACTGCAAAATTATTTCAAATAAACGTGTTCTTACCCAGAACGAATACCGATTAGTATATTTCCTAACACAGTTAATTAATAATTGCTATTTCAAATTGTGCGGATAATAATTACAAATATGCTAGCATGTAATGTTTTCAGTTGTTACGTAAAATATCTAGCAGTCGTGGGTTAACGTTCGCCACACAAGCTCGCGAGCATGTTCGGCGCTCGGCGCGCGCTGGCATTGTTGGCTTCGCTCGCCGCCGCGCGCGCAATCGACGAGTGTGATAGTGTTACTGCCGGTAAACTTAACTTTCCATCGTCTTATCTAAATAATTCAAAATCACACACACAGTACAGTTACTGCTTACCTTTAAGTTGTAGTTTCTTGCTTCGGCTAATTGTAGTTTTTGTTAGCTTTTTAGTACCTTTATTTCTACTACAATTGAAGTGTAATTTTTTGGTCTTTTTTCCTCAATAAGTTCAATCTTTTTTATACACAAAATGGATTTCAAAGTTCCTGTTTCTATCATGACGTGACATAAACGTATTCTCGTAGCATGTTATTCCTACCTTATCTAAATCAGTTTTTGTTTGCTGTAAAAAGTCGTAGGAGGTACTTTGGCTAATAATGATGATAATGATTAGTTTGATTTCAAGGCTCAACAAATGGGAAGTCCATTCAGCTTCCCGACGTGCCGCTGAAGCGTGGCAGCCGCGTCTTTGGCCTCGACATACTGGCGCGCGGAATCAGCGTGAGTAGCCAAGACAGAAAGAGAGAACAGGGGGAGGGGGGCGGGAGTAAGATAGGCAGAGGGAAAATGAGACGTGGGGCTTGTACACAAAACTGCAATGCGGGATGCTAATCTGGTTCGTGGGAGTTACGACGATGAAACGATGATGATGGAGAGTTGAAACGATGCGACTTCGCATCACATCGCAGTTTTGTGTACAACCTCTTAGGAATTCGAGAAAATATGTAGTGTGGGTGGGTTGGGTTTGAAGTATTCAAATCGTTGAGCAAAGAAACATATGAGATTTCAGGTATAGTACTCGTAATTCAAAAACAGACAGAACAGAAGCAATTATTGTACGAAAGATGGATTAAATACAATTCACATATTGTATTTATACTGCGGTCATACCTTAACAGAAATGAAATACAGAAAAGTACGTCTTAAATATGTATTTTTTTTATTCCAGCCATGTCCACCAGGAACAGTTCTCGTGGGATCCACGATGACAGCGTGCGACTGGAACACCGCGCCAGTAGTCAGCATGGACGTGCCGGCCTACGCCATCGTGACGCGCACCGGCAGCCTCGACCAGGCGGCCGTGGTGCATGCATCCGTCTACTGCCGCCCCACGGCCGGCGGCGGTGACCTCTTTCTCAATATGAAGAAGAAAAAGCACGTACAGAGCTATGGAAGCGTCGACGTCCAATCACCTTTCAGTTTTCGATGATCGATCTTGTTCAGTAAATTATTCGCGTTACTTTTTTACATTCTGTGCCCCCGCAAGTTGATAATGTGCTGGAATCCTGTCAAATTAATAATTTTCAAATATTTTTCGTAACTATAAATTGTAGAAACCTTTATATACAAAAATATATTTAGTAGTTTTAGGGATCCGTAGCGGAATAGCAAAAAAACAGTTAACCCTTATAGTTTCGTCAAGTCGGTCTGTCTGTCGGTCCGTCCGTATGTCACAGTCATTTTATTTTGTAACTATTTGCATCACACATTTGAAACTTGGTTGTTTGGTACATCCTGTTAACCGCTTTAAGATTATTATATAAAAAAATAAATATAATAAAACACTTAGGGGGGAAGGGGGCTCCCATACAAAAACCAAAAAAACTTGAACCTATGCGATATGTCAATGGATAGGTCTTCGAGAAGAACGTAGAGTTAGCTACAATAATTCTTTAAGAAAACAAAATGTACATAAATACAAACTTAGTATAGATATTGGATTTAAAAAAATACGCTGCCTTTGTTGCCAGCACAACGCAGGGCGTCTCGCCCATCACCTTTGATGAACGATTACAACCCCGTCACGCTACCCTTAATGAAGTCATCAGAAAAGCCTCATGAATGTTCCTTCCACGTTGGAACCACATGGTTTAGTTCGTGATGACGGCAGGAGATCCGATGGCCTCACGATTATTGCCTGGGATCGGGGTCGGGCCTTTGTTTGGGATGCAACTTGTGTCGATACTTTGCCCCCTTCCATCTCAAGATTTCAGCCATTGAGTGATGCGTATAATTTTAGGTATATATTTCACGTATCGGAATTTCACTTTATCCCGGGGCATACTGTAAATATTAACTAAAAACGCCAACGCAATCAACGTTGCACAACACTGGGCGAAATTATTATGATTTTTCACCAGTCGACTCGAAGAAGAAGAAGAACTAAAAAACAGTCTTGTAACATGCTAAAATTTAAATTTCACTTTATCGCGGGACACGCTGTATATTTCAATAAAATTAAACAACAATGTTGTAACGTGCTACAATTTACATAAAACTTATCTTATAAAACTATTGTCGTTAGCAGTACGGTGGTCGTCGCTTGTTTGGTGGCGCAGGAGTAAGTGCTGATTCTTCATCTTGTGCAGAGGAGACATCTGGCACTTCGACTTGACCTTTCAGTGCTAGGTCTGATGATTTAGGTAAAGGAACTGGGCTCGATATTGGAGTCTGTGGTGTAGGTTCAGAAGCGTGCTGTAGGGGCTGGTCTGGTGTTTTGGTAGGTGGTAGGGGTGTATTGCGTGGTGGTAGCTGCGGGGCCAGCTCACGAAGTGCATCGTACAAGCGGTCCAGATCTCCCTGCTGGAGTGACACCTCGCGTTGCAGCTCTTCTAGTCCAACTAAAATTGCAAGCCACTGCGACTCTTCGTCGAGCTCCTGCAAACCATTTAAAACTATAAAACCACCTTTTAAATAAATACAAACAGACTGACTCCCCTACAAAACGATCAAAATTATAACACCCGCATTTGCGTCGAGGGGGCAGGGGGGGGGGGGCGAAATCAATTAATATCTAAGTAGTAAATTTCCTTTATATAACTTGGATTATTGGTAGTTATATTCTGTAACGCATGCTACGGAAATTATCTTACCTTTAATTCCTTATTGACCGCTTGTCTATTAACTTCAAAAGTAACGATTGCAGCTCCCAAACTGAATATTATAAATTCACCTAAAAAGTACATTAAAACAAGTTAAGCATTTTTTCTTAAATCAATAAATAAATAAAAAGGGGGATCAGTCCCCCTGATACAAAGTCCACGTTGTAGTGACCCTGAGGTCCAGCTATACTCTTAAGAATCTTCTTTAAAACAAGGAAGGCTCAATGCCAAAAACTGCAGTTTGAAAGTGTCTGCTGCAGTCAGAAAATGCAGTTTGGTTAATGGGCAGACGTCACTCGCCGCGCTCTCTGACCACTTACATCTTTATTTATTTCATTATATTATTAGCGCACCAAAAGACAACAGAAAAAACTGTGTGATCGAAAAGCGCGGTAGATCACAAACTGATTACTGTCCCGATTTACGTAGCCAGCCGTGAAACTGCTCACGATGTAAAACTGCACTGTCGTCAAACCTAGCCGCTACAAGATTAAGGTTTGAAAGTGTAGGCGCACCGATGATGTCTGCGCCGACTTGCGTGGCTTCCTGTTCGGAGAGCGGCGGCGTGCGCGGCGGCCGGCCCAGCTGCAGCATCCACAGCTTGAAGCGCAGCTCCGCGGAGCGGTACGCGCGCCCCGCGCGCACCACCAGCGCGCGTCGGAACACCGGGTGCGTGGTTGCGTACGACTGCACACGGATACAATGTAAGTACCACCAATTACATACTAACGGGTGATTTTAACTATTTACATCAGTGGGCTCATGTGTGACCGTATCCGCCATTTATCAGAGGATTCTCGGCGGCTGCCTTAACCATCAAAAAGTAGCAAGCCATAGCCCTCGTGAACTCTTGAAGTGCTCAAGTGCAGCAAGTGTCAGAGCTCTTAAAAGCCTTGCAAATTGCTAATGCAACTGGCGGCTATTTTTTTGACATATTCTCGTTGTTATTTCTTTCCGTATATTATTCGTGAAATGGTTAGTCAAGGTTAGTCGCTTTTCTTGCAAACACACCTCCATCAATCCGTACTGAGCCCGCGTGGTGGAGTATGGCTCAAACTACCTCATAGTTCAGGTAAGGCCTTTGCCCAGCAGTGGGACGTTACAGGCTTACTTTAAATTTTATGTAGTATTACCGCATCTTGATAAGGCCTGACCTTGATCCTGGTGGCGATGGGTGAGCTGAGCTGCCGCGCCAGCAGCGTCGCCAGACGGAACATCGGGAAGTGGTCACCCATTGCAGCTATTCACCTGATTCTTCCTTCCGTCTCACTGATCGCCACAACATCTACACCGCCTCTGATTCACGGGTCATCTCATGAAAATTTTAGCTGACAAACATTCTTAAGCTCAGTTAGGTATATGAAAGTAGAATTTCTTGATGACTTTAATTAAAGAGTAGAACATAAAAATTTTGCATTTGTATCAGTGCTTCTTAAAATATTACTATAAATAATTACTATTCATTATTTAAATTTTTACTATAAAAATTATGGGTCTGTAGGTATACTATTTTGTGTCTGTTACCTGAAATAAATGTTCTATTATTATTATAAGACTTGGTGTTTCTTTGTTTACAAAGATGATGTATGTCTGTTGGTGTCTGATGTTTTGTAGGGCGATGACATCGCTTTGTTTTGACACATTTGGAATTGAAGTATTTGCTCAAAAATGAAATGCTTATGCTTTAAATAGTTTTACAAGAAAATTGTGTTTGACATTTTTAAATGTTATTGAAGTAAGAAACTTGGGTCCTGGAAACATCTATAACTTCTTTTTCTTCTTTTATACCTCTTAAAAAGATATCACCCATCCAGTGACTGTACAGTGCGACATGGATCTTCTGGCCAACGGTGACAGTCAGAACTAACGCTGTCAAAAACAAAATTCCGGTGGCCAGATCGAGTGTAGCGAAATCTCCCCAATCTAACAAGAGATTTCCCGATTTTCCCTTTTGTTATATTTTCGTCGTGTTCTGTGTAAACTATTAATATGATTGTTTTTAAATATCGTGGAGCTAAACTCCCTAAATAAAGTTTTAATTTTCAATGGTTTTTATTGTTACTACAACTATTTTTTGCCATCGGCCAATGTATGGATGTCCCGTATCTAAAAAAGATTACATAATCAGTGCTGTACTAAAGAGGATAGAATCACTATGCTGTACAGCAAAACAATGACGTTCATAGATCATCCCAAAGAGGATAGAACCACTACGTTTTAAGAGTTGGCACCTCCCTTTTACCCGTTGTTAGGGTTATGAACGTACTTATTACCAACCTAACAACAAATACAGTGCTACCAACTTAAACAATAAACGTCAAAATAATAGTGCTGCACCAACCTGAAACCTAAACATGCTATCGATATCGATAAAAATACTGCTTAGGATTTACTTTCAAAATCTCAAATATTTTACTTTAAAAAATAAAAGCAAGCGGTAAGTTCCACCATAGCACGCCTTCATAGTGCATATACACAGAATTATTGTAAGAATATTGACATGCTGTGAAATGGTTACCGCTGACTTTTTTCTAATAAAAAGAGAGTAAGAATCAAGTCGTTTATTTAGAATAATTGAGGTTCATCATCACAATCACGTCAGCCGTTGGACGTCTTTGGCTGGATTTTCTTCACAATAATCGGTCCAGATCTATCCCCATCCGGAGATTTTCGGTCGGCAGTCCGTCTTTTGGGGCCTCTGCCTACGCTTCAATACTCAATACTTTATTGCTCCATAATGTACAAAATTAGTTGTCGTCATTCATCTTCATTAGAACCTATAAATATAAATATGTAAATATAAATATGCGCCAGACAACACACCAATTGACGTGGTTTCGAACTAAGGAATTTTCTTTCCTTTTTCTTCTTGCATTCAATTTTCAAAAATAGCACGACATAATTTTATGTATGAGCACCGCACTATTTACAAATGTTAATATTATTTTAAAATTTTTTATGCGATTATTGTAACAAATATAGTTAGTAGGCAGACGAATTCAGTCATTAAACATCATAATTTGCATGTACATAATGAGAAAAAACGTAAACTTGCTGATCATCTACCTGTTAGGTTCCAGAGGAAATCTGGCTAAAAATATGTCAGAAGTACATTTTCTGACTCGCCTCACACCACAAACATCACATTTTCTTAGTGCTTTACCCCCCATAACTCGCGAATTTACACGATTCTTCTGTTATATTCAATGAAAACAAAATTGCAAAACGTGATTTACGAAATTACACAGAAAGAATCGCCATTTTGACAATAATACCAACATTCAATTTGACGTATAACCCGACTAAAATTAGAATGCTGACATGATAACGTGATACTATGCGGCGTCAAACATTTTTAATTTGGTAGAATAGTGATTGTTGGCACAAAGTACGTTCATAATTTTGATTGTTCGTAGTGGCGACCCGCTGGATCATCCTAAAAAAATTACATCGTCTACTTATCGTCTAGGCAAACAGACAGCACCAAATATTTTTAGCAGTTTACCATCTTGGCAGTTTACATTCCATAAAATAATAAATCTCGATTATTCATCATGGACGTCACATACCAGTACACCAAGAAGCGGGGCACCTTCGGACGGCAGCCGATGTTCTGCGAGCTGGGTCCCGTGATGTGTGACAACATCCCCATTGATGAGAAGGAGCAGAAGAACTACATCCTGCGCAACCCTGTCAACCAGCTCACGCAGAACGTGCCCTGCTTCTCCAAGAATGAGATCAACACCATCCGGTAAGTGACGCTCTTCCAAAATAACTTATCTTACACTAAAATATATCGCTGGAAAGGTATTTTTACTTTTGGGTCATATACTTGACCATATAACGAAATAGCATTTGTAGACAAAACGGCAATAGGCTATAATTTTTTGCTTAGTCTCGATAGTTGAGCAATAAATTTTTCCACAATTTGGTAGGGCGGAGTATGTTTCGACTGGTGCCAATCACGCAGAGGGCGGATGGCCCAAAGACGTCAATATCCACGACCCCGAGGCTACGCAGCGCTACCGACGCAAAGTAGAAAAAGATGAAGGCTACATTCACTGCGTCATGTCACTTTCTGAGGTCAGTCTTCAAAGCAAATGTGTATTACATATCAATAATCATAATCATACGCGAAATCTTTTTCTTTTCTTTTAGGGCATGGAACATTACGTGTTACAAAATAATGCCATCGACATGTACGAAACATACTACGATAAGATGAGCTCGCTGCCACCCGTGGAGCGCAACAGCATGCGCACGATGAACGTGTTTCGCGATCCCACCGCGCCCGGCGCCGGCCGCCCCATCAGCTCCGTGGCCTGGGATCCCGAAGGCGGCCATCATTTTGTCGCTACCTATGTCGACGTCGACGAAAACCGCATCCCTCAAGGATCCCTATCGGCATACATATGGGATATAGAAAACGCTAACCAGCCGCTACTAGAGATAACCCCTCCGTGTCCTTTAATAGACCTGCAATATAACAATCGCGATCCCCATATGCTCGCCGGAGGGCTCCTGAGCGGCCAAGTAGCCGTCTGGGATCGTCGGATGGGTGGCCGGCCCGTCCTCATGTGCCCGCCGCACATCGCTCATCGTGATTTAGTTCGAACCGTCCTATTCATCGCTTCCAAGTCGGGCCAAGAATTTTTTTCCGGTAGCCCCGACGGAGCTTGCAAATGGTGGGATTGCCGCAAAATGGATGACTTCACAGAGGAGATTATCATAGACATTGTGAAATCAGTCAATGACGAACCGAGTATGGCCACCTCGAACGCGATCAGCGTTCTTGAGTACGAGCCAACTATCCCCACAAGATTTATGGTCGGGACAGAAAATGGTTTCGTGATTGGCGGTAACCGCAAAGGCAAGACTCATTTGGATAAGCTTCCATCGAAGGTATGTTTGTAAATTACCTTAGTTAGACCATTTCAGGCAAGTGTACACAGTATTGGTAGTATAGTATTGGTACCTTTATCGGACTTTTGAACAAATTTAAAAAAATAAATAGTATTGTTTTTTTAGTAGGTAAATGTCTTTATTAATTTCTTCCAGTTCGATGCGCACACGGGTCCGGTGCGGGCGCTGCGCCGCAACCCGGCCTCGCCCAAAAGCTTTTTGACGGTCGGCGACTGGACGCTGCGAGTGTGGAGCGAGGACTGTCGCGAGTCCGCCATCATCTTCTCCCCTCCGCTGCGGCATACGATCACTGATGCCGACTGGAGCCCCACGAGGTTACAACTCTATTTTTTTAAAGCAATTACATCAAAGTGTTCTAGGTATTTTAATACACCATCGATATAAGTAATCAAACCGGCTTAATGGGTTCCTTAAACAACATTATAAGGGTATTTTTAAAACAAAATTAAATAGGTCAAGTCAAGTCAGACATGATGCATTCTCGGACGCATTATCACTTACCTGGTGGAGTAGTTTGTCTGAATGGTTTGAAAACCTTAAAAAATACTTTTATTTGCGCCACTTATGGTTTAAGAAAAACCTTCAAAAATAGTGTGGGTGAATATGGTTACTGGCAAAGGAAACGTGCATAATGCAATTACTACAAAATCTTAGATAGCTACATTAATCCGGCAAAAAAATGACGTACTTAAAGCCGTTTAGATAATACTATTTTGACGTTTTCAAATTTTAAATGAGAATGTTGTTTAGGAAAATTTACAATGTCTGAGAGCTTGAAATTCCATTTTATACATTGGTTTCCAAATTGATAATGTCAAAATAGAATTCCCTGAGCAGCTTTAATGTAATCATAACGTCATATCGCTCGTCACATTCGGTTATGTTTATGCTAAGCTAAATCACTCTGCGCTGTGGGCTCTTGCAGGGCGTCGTTGATGGTGCTGACGCAGGGCGACGGTCAAGTGTCGGCGTGGGATCTGCTGCGGCGCTACCACGCGCCCGTGCTCACCATGCAGGTCTGCGAGGAGCCGCTGCTGCGCGTCTCTATGCAGGACGCGGTGAGGGACTTTCCGGCAATTTGCTGACGACGTAACTTATAATAAGAATTGAGGTGTCGTTGAAGTGTTGCCGGACAATTCTCAGAACTGCCAAGATGTTGCCTAATAGTTGCAACCCACTGGTGCCGATCCGATCAACCGATGCGATCTGAACGCATTCTTTTTCTGTAATGAATGGCTGTCCATCAAGTATTCTACTATAATACAGTATTTTTTATGATGATCGCTAGTACATGATAAAAAATTTTTTTTGGAATACATTCCAAGAACGAAAATCTTATTTTACAAAGTAAATGGAATAAAATTTTAATATCATTGCCAAAATATTACAAAACAATTCTTTATGTATGAAACCAACATTTATTTTGATCCACCATGACTGATTTGTATTATTATGCATGGAACGGAACTCGAACTATATTGACAAAACCTAATCTCTATAATCGTTGACCTATGTGCGAAACATCGGTATGGCCGTCGCCTCATAATCAATCACTATATTTATTGATGAAAGCCGCATAAAAATGTAATCGATATCGATTAAAAGGCTGTGTTTATTTAAATGAATGTTATGCACCGACTGATGTACTTACCTTTGATGATTTTGATTTTACGGCAGCTAGTGGTGACTGAGTTTGTTCCGGCGTTTCTTCTCAGCACTTGCCTAATTGTCTGTGTTCTGTCTCGAAGCGCTGGTAGGGCCCAAAAGATAAGGAGACATGTTTCGGCCCTTTCAGGGCACATTTATTTTTATTTTTTTCACTGAATATTTTGACGTTCATAAGTGTCATTTCATGACCTAAATTGAAATAAAGATTTTGAATTGAATTTTGAATTTATGCAACTTTTTCTTGTTTTACTACTGATTTTTTATTTATTTTTGTCAGAACAATCACTCAAAATGATTAACAAATAATATTCATCATATGCCCTGGCTGAATAAATACACGCAAAATATACATTAAAAAAACGTAAAACACTCATCGATTCCTCGTCTGTCACAGAGTCACAGTTGCTTTTTACAAGTGAAAATAAGACACTAATCGATTACTTTGGACGAAAAACATTGGTTAAATTTGATTGAGTTAGGTACTTCACTAAAAATGACGAAATGACGACGTCCTAGCGATCATCTTAGGCAAAATCATGTATAACGCTAAAATCCGACTGCTAATAACTGTTTAGGTAAGTTTTTCTATAGGGTTTTTATAATGTTTTTATTTTATCTTCAGGGTTCCTTGGCGGCGTTAGGTAGCCAGAAAGGCAGCGTATACATGGTGGAGTTATCACACAGCTTATCGATTTCTGATAAAAATGACAAAATGCTATTGACTGTTGTAAGTAGAACATTAATAACAATTACTACCAAGTATTAAAAATATAAGCAGTCAGTCCGTGAAAAGCTTGAGCAGGTGTGAAAAATCTTACAGCGATCTACTTCAGGCTAAACTCAGTTTGTGTTTTCTTTGCAAAAGTTGTTGGAGCGTGAAGCCAAGCGCGAGCGCATCCTGGAGGCGCGCCTACGCGAGATCCGGCTGAAGATGCGGCAGGCGGAGGAGGGCAGCCCCACGCACTCCATTGGCGAAATCGACCCCTCCGTCGGCAACCGCGACCTCGCCGAGGCTACTGCCGACTACAACGCTGCCGTCAAGAGGGAGATGGCCCTGATGTGATCTCCATCACCTTCCACCATGCACCGTATCCTTCGCATACCGACCGTCATAAGCTGCTGATCTAGATGAGGATACAGCATACCTACGACCGCGAATCGCCTCTCTAATGATACAACAAATATCTCTACAGACACCACGAATCCTTTAACGTTGACTACATACTCACTGGACGTATAATTTTTGATTTAATCTAAGAAACTCCATCTGACCTACAGAAAGAGGGCGGGGGTAGGTACAACGCCCCTCCTGATTAGGTATTTCTTTGCTTCTTATTAGCTATTTGGTAATAAGTTGTCGGTGTACAGAAGTAGTCTGCTTGCAGAAGTGTGTTATCTGATATATTAGTTGACAGACATCGCTTACCGGTTGTGCGGTGGTATGTGGTCGATGTCCTCTTCCTTTCACACACACACGCATGCAAGCACACACGCTGAAACGCACACAAAACAGACACACACTTACACACCCATAATCAGTAAAAGGAGAGCCTGATAATAGAATTATCAAGGAAACAGTTTTATAAAAACATCTTATTATCTTAGCTTTTAGTATTTATATTTAAGTTGTACAAATACTTTAGATGCACAAATTACTCTTTAAAAAATAATGTTTATAGCTATCATTAATTTTGAAGTAGATTATAATATTTTGTTTTTATTTTATTTAATAGACTTTGAATATGAATAACTTTTCATTTCGTATATTAGAATTAGTGCTAAAGAATACTACCCAAACTTCTTCATTCATTTCGTATATTAGAATTAGTGCTCAAGAATACTACCCAAACTTCTTCACCCGAATATAAAGTATCTATCAGAATAAAATTAACTTTTACGTCCGACTGCCGGGCGCCCGAAGTTTAAACGATGGGAGCGAATGGGTATTATTACATGGTACATTTTTTTAAAAATTATTGAGGTAAAGTTTATCTGCCACCTTCAATCCATCTAAATCTCCATTCGCCTCAATTTTATAACACAAGACCCCGTTTTAAACAATAGTCAACGAGCGCGTGCTTTCCTCGACACTATAATTACCGCGCGGCTATATTTACGCGCGCAACGCGTCCTATCTCGCCGTGCGCGTACCCGTAGCGTGGGGCTTAATATAGATATAGTACGTTTACGCCACTCACGTGCAAGACCAGTGAAACGTTTACAATTCTCGTCTGATTTAGTGTGATTTCATGGTGCTTAGTAACTAAACCAATGCGGCGTGTGAGTGTGCCTCGAAGCGAGGAGTTGTGCGTGTGGCAGGTGTCAGGTGGTCTGACGGCAACGGTGCTGCGCGAGGTGTTCTCGTGGCTGGGCGGCGCGGAGCTGGCGTGCGCTGGCGCTGTGTGCCGTGCCTGGCGCGCCGCCGCCGCTGACCCCTCGCTATGGCGCCGCCTGCTGATCACGCATCATCAACACACTGACCAACTGGCTTCTCTATACGGTAAATTATTCGTGAACCTGTGTCTGTGTCTTGTTACGGTATTTTTATCTGACAGTATTCTGTCGGTCACAACGAGAATCATACTTAGCATTAGGTTAGAGACGCGGATACGGCGTAGTGAAGAATGCTTGATAGTTTGGTAGAAACAGTAAGAAGTCAGCCATCACTCAAAAGATTTTTTTGCTGGCCGTACTACAACACATGTTACTACTATTTAATTATTGGCACACACCGAGTGCAAAGTGGTAATTGAATTATCTACTATAAAAAAAAAGTAGGGTTTTCCATCCTGACGCTATAACTCCAGAATGCACGAACCGATTTCCACGCTTTTGCATTCGTTGGAAAGGTCTTGGGCTCCGTGAGGTTTATAGCAAAGAAAATTCTCATAAAACGGGCCGGGGTGGGACGGGGCTGGGAAAACGAAGTTCGCTGGTTCCGCTAGTTTTGTATGAAAGTCGAAAAAACGTAAGAAATGCGAATTTTATTATAATCTTTTAACACGACCTTTATTTAAGTAGTCTTATTAACAAAAAGAACACGTTGTATAAAAAAACAATTAGTGAAAATATTTTTACAACAAAACTTTTATAAAGTACATTGTTCCGAGTCCATAATATCGTTCGCCTAATAACCAGCAGTGATGAAAAGTACTTTTCTAGGTTCGAAATGACATGTATTTGTATGAAAGAACAATATTTTTGACGGACACTTCTATAAGAAGATAATAATAACTTTATCATAGTGAATTTTAGGTTATTGTCATTATTGTCTTTGGTATTTATAATGTCATTGTCAATGTTGCTATGGTGTTGTTTATACTAAAGTCATAAGTAACAAAATGTATCTTGAATTCTTTAAGTTTATTTAAAACCAAGTTATCTTATTGGTGTTTCTAATTGTATCAGTTATGTTTTATTAAAATGAAACATTATTCTGATCGTCATACTAAGTACTGGCAGCTTGTTTTACCTACTTCTTTATTTCACAAACTAGATGTTTAGCTTTGATTAAAGTAAAATAGCGGAAGATACGGCATGTCATACTAATTGTCAGCTAAAAAGTGGCACTACTCACTACTACATACAAGATGACCGACACAGCTGTGTAACTTTACGCTACTGACGACAGAGACAAACCCATTTCTTACGACTGTAGTGCGAGCGAAACCAACGCGCGCTTTGAGATGTCTCTTGTCACGTTGACGTTTCCTTGCAATAAGAATTAAGAAGCGTCAGCAGACAAATCGGAGTGAAATTGTGTAGCATGTTTTTTTGAGAAAACTAATAAATTACTTGTTATTATTACTTTACTATTTTGAAAAGTCGAGCGATGTTTGGCGTGAGTAGGGTTACCAAAAATAAAACAAAATATAAGTTTATTTTTAAATATTTATTGTTAAAACATGATTTCCTTCCAATGAATGATTTCCAAGTTTAATTTAGTTTGTAATGAATAACTTCTTGGCCCGCTGCAGTTGACATGATGAGAAGATGGCGCTGACGTCACGCAATGATGTATCCGTAAGAGACCTGCAATTATACAGATTAGGTGCGAGTGAATTTAAAAAAAGCTTCACGTTAATACAGTCATTTTTGTAACAAACTTGAGTAGATAATTATTTTATTGTTTACATTATTGAAGTTGAATACCATTTTACAAAACATAAATAATAAAGCAACAATCAATATCAGGTAAAAGTTAAATTATATAAATTTATTATGATCGACATTTTATGCTAACGGTACCGCGTAGACAAATCTCAACAAGCAGCACATGTTGCGTTATGTGTCATCAATCATCATCATACCTAACTGGTCGCACATCAATGAATCGTATATTTCTATCTCGCCCTGAAAAATGGCCGTCAAAAAAGGACTGACATTACAAATAAATTTAGAAATTAAAGTTTTCGTGTACTTACGAGTGAAATGTGATTCCATGCGATTAGTTTTTCCTTTTAGTATGGTTTGGGCAACGTATGAAAGCACACGAAGGCATTTTGGTTACGTTTAACCCGAAAAAATAATTATTTTCTTCTCACGTCACACGTCTCACATATGTCATCTGCGCACGCAATCCCGATTGCAACTGAAGGCAATTAGGCGACGGGGGCCTGATTTTAGCGGTCCACGTTCGAGTGGCGCGTCACCTATCTTCCGCTATTTTACTTTAATCAAAGATGTTTAGATTATCTGTTGTTTGAGCCAATTCGTAATATTAAAAACTAATTACAAAACATTTTACACACTTGCACTCACTCCAATTATTTATGTTTATCATAGATATGACAGATACTATGTTTGTTCTCGTACGGAATTTATACCACTGATCATGTAATCTTTTTTATATCTTTTTTCTTTTCTTTTCTTTTTTAGGGTTCCGTAGCCGAATGGCAAAAAACGGAACCCTTATAGTTTCGTCAAGTCTGTCTGTCTGTCTGTCTGTCTGTCTGTCTGTCCGTCCGTATGTCACAGCCACTTTATTCTGAAACTATACGCATCACATAGCTGAAACTTGGTAGGTAGGTGTATTTTGTTAACCGCTTTCCGATTCAGATACAAAAAGTAAGAAAAAATAATATTTAAGGGGGGCTCCCATACATGAAACTAAAACCTAAAATATTTTTTTTACTCAAACCTATGCGTGTGGGGTGTCTATGGATAGGTCTTTTAAAATGATGTTGAGGTTTCTAAAACCATTTTTACTTAAAGTGTAAGGTTTGAGATATAGACGCTTCCAAAGTGGTAAAATGGGCGTCCCCCCCCCTCTAACTTTTGAACTAAGAAAGTGAAAATTTTGAAAAAAAATATGATGTAGATCTCAACAAAAACTTGCAACAAAAATTGGTTTGAAGGAGATCGAACCAGTAGTTTTTGAGATATTGCACATTTTTATCAACCGCAAATATAACTTTGTCTTTCATACAAACACTATGAAATACAAAGTTATTTTTGCTGTCGCAATATATTGTGATGTTTTCGTTAAGTGAAAGTAAGTGGACCCCGAATTCAGTTAAGGGTGGCACGGAACCCTCAGTGCGCGGGTCCGACACGCACTTAACCGGTTTTTTATATCTTTTTTTTTATTTATACGTCCTGTCATTAACTCACTCTGTCAGCTGTCGATTTTTTTTTGTGGAACA